>OY970822.1:49807182-50407182 GCA_963853835.1 Calendula officinalis | reverse complement strand
TTTATTTACAAAATTCGGGTCGTTACAACTATCTACGCCTTAAGAAGATTCCGTCCTCGGAAACTTATCATAGTTCACAAAATCCGGGTATCTTTTCCCAATCTCGTCTTTGACTTCCCAAGTCAAATTTGGTCCAAGAGAATGCTTCCACTTGACCAACACCAACTCGATCTCTTTATTCCGAAGCTTCTTTGTCTTTGTCTCTAATATCGCCTCGGGCTCCTCAATCAACCGGTTCGGGGCATCAACCCGCAATTCTTGCAATGAGATAATATTTTCCACCTCCCCAATATACTTCTTCAAATAACTAACGTGAAAGGTGTCATGCACACCTTGAAGCTCGGGTGAAAGTTCCAACTTAAATGCTTGAAGCCCAATTCGCTTCAATATTTTGAACGGTCCAACATACCTCGGACTTAGCTTCCCTTTTTTTCCAAACCGCATTACACATTTTCAAGGTGACACTTTCAACATTACCATATCCCCGACATCCAAGTCGTATGGTCTCTTTTTCAAACCTGAATAACTTCTTTGTCAATCTTGTGCGGCTTTCATGTTGGCTTGTATTATACCAATCTTTTCATTCGTCACTTTCACAATCTCGGGACCCGTGAGCTTCATCTCTCCCGCTTCAAGCCAACAAGATGGAGTCCTACATTTTATCCCATACAACGCCCCATAAGGCGGCATTTTAATAGTCGAGTGATAACTATTATTATACGAGAACTCGACTAACGGTAAATGTTCATCCCATTTACCCCCGAAATCTAACACACACGATCTCAACATGTCTTCCACCGTTTGAATCGTTCTTTCACTTTGACCGTCGCTTTGCGGGTGATAAGCCGTGCTCAACCGCAACTTTGTACCCAACTCTTCTTGCAACGATCTCCAAAATCTCGAGGTAAACCTCACGTCTCTATCGGACACTATCGATAACGGAACCCCGTGGAGTCGAACCACCTCATCAACATACAACTTAGCCAATCTCTCAAGTGGCAAAGTTTCCGGAATAGCTAAAAATAACGCACTCTTGGTCAACCGGTCAACTATGACCCAAATGACATCATGACCCTTACTTGTCTTTGGCAACCCAACTATGAAATCCATAGTAATGTCTTCCCACTTCCCGTCCGGTACTAACAATGATTGAGCTACCCCATACGGTACTTGATGCTCGACTTTCACTTGTGCACACGTGGCACACTTCGAGATGTACTTGGCTACTCTCGCCTTCATTCCGGGCCACCAATAAACCCGTTTCAAATCTTGGTACGTCTTTGTACTTCCCGGGTGGATTGAATACTTTGACTTGTGCACATCATTCAACAACTCTTTTCAGGTACCCCCGAATTTAGGAACCCAAACCCGAACGCCTACATTTTTCAACCTTTGTGCATTTTCCACAAAATGTTGGTTCTTTACCCAACCGTTCTTGCCTTAACTCATCTTTTCCTATAACCTCTCGTGTGGGCATTCTTGATCCTTTCGATAATACTCGAGACGACTTCAATACGTGTTAATATTCCTTGGTTCGGCTTCTCATAGACTTTTCGGCTCAAGGCATCGGCTACCACGTTAGCCTTTCCCGCATGATACACAATCTCACAATCATAGTCGTTGATCAACTCGATCCACCTCCTTTGTCGCATATTAAGATCTTTTTGTGTAAACACATATTGTAAACTCTTATGATCCGTGTACAATGTACACCGAGTACCATATAAATAATGCCTCCACAACTTCAAGGCAACACAATCGCCGCCAACTCCAAGTCGTGTGTAGTGTACCTCTTTTCCGCATCTTTCAATTGTCGCGAGGCATACGCGATTACTTTTCCTCTTTGCATCAACACACAACCGAGCCCTTGATTCGAAGCATCACTATAAGCTACAAAATCTTCCATACCATCCAGTAATGTAAGAATTGGCGCGTTACACAACTTTTCCTTCAATAAACCGAACGCCTCTTCTTTCTTCTTATCCCAAACAAACTTCTCACTTTTTCTAGTTAACTTTGTGAATGGAACCGCAATTCTCGAAAAATCTTGAATAAATCTTCGTTAATATCCTGCTAACCCAAGGAAACTTCTTACTTCGGTGGGAGTTCTCGGAGGCTCCCAATTTGACACCGCTTCAATCTTTGAAGGATCGACTTTAATACCATCACGTGACACCACGTGACCTAAAAATTGTACATCCCGCAACCAAAATTCACACTTAGAGAATTTGCATACAACTTTTCCCGTTTCAGCACATCTAACACAAGTCTCAAATGGCCCTCGTGTTCTTCCTCGGTTTTTGAATAAATAAAAAATATCATCAATGAATACGATCAAAAACTTATCAAGAAACGGTTTACAAACCCGATTCATCAAATCCATAAAAATAGCCAGCGCATTCGTAAGACCAAACTGCATCACTTGAAACTCATAATGACCATACCACGTACGAAAGGCCGTCTTCTCGGTGTCGCCTTCTTTCACTCGAACTTGGTGGTAACCCGACCTCAAATCAATTTTCGAGAAATAACTAGCACCTTGCAATTGGTCGAACAAGTCATCAATTCTCGGCAACGGGTAATGGTTCTTAATAGTCACCTTGTTCAACTCGCGATAGTCGATACACATTCTCATCGAACCGTCTTTCTTCTTGACAAACAACATCGGGGCACCCCACGGTGACGAACTCGGACGAATAAAACCTTTATCTAGCAAGTCTTGCAATTGAGTCATCAATTCCCGCATCTCGGTGGGAGCTAAACGATACGGAGCGCGAGCAATCGGCGTCGCCCCCGGAACTAAATCAATCTTGAACTCAACCTGTCTCTCCGGTTGCAAACCAGATAAATCTTCAGGGAACACCTCAAGAAAATCCTGAATAAATTTGAAATCACCAACCGCTTTCTTTTCCTTTTGGCCGTCTAACACATATGCAATAAACGATGCACCACCTCTCGATATACATTTCTTCGCCTTAATGGCGGTAATCACATTAGGCATGTGATGTCGTTTTTCCCCATATACGTACACTTTCTCATTCTCGGGTGTCTTGATCGACATGATTTTCTTACCACATAATATCTTGGCTTGGTGCATACCCAACCAATCCATACCGATAACTACATCAAAAGCTTTTATCCCCATGGGCAACAAATCGACCTTAAACTTTTCTCCATCTATCTCTAATTCACAATTTCTATAAATACATTCAACTATTGAGGTTTTTCCATCAGCTACTTCTATCTCATAAATTTCATCTAACATTTCGGACGGCACATTCAACTTACAACCAAACTCATGAGACACAAACGAATAATTGGAACCCGAATCAAATAATATATGAGTGGGCAAGGAGTTAATGAATAGAGTACCTGACACCACATCGTGCGCCTCCTTCGCCTCTTCCCGAGTAAGTTGGAAGGATCGCCCTTTCACCTTCGCCGGTCCCACCTTCTTTTGAGCCGTGGACACCATTGATTCGGTTTTCTTCTTCGGGCACACATTGCTATAATGCCCTTTTTCATGGCACGAGTTGCACTCAACCTCGGCCGCCGATTTGGATCTACAATCCTGGGCCAAATGCCCGTCTTGCCACAATTATGGCAAGTCCTTGGTTCTCCTCGGGATTCGCCGGTATGATTCTTCCCGCACTTCTTGCACGAGGCAACACTTCCTTGTTTAAAGAAGCTCGATGTGAACTTTGTTAGTCCCAAGACTAAGTAAATAAGATTTGATGATCGATAGCCAAGAAGAATAAACAACAGCTGAAGTATGTATCTCAGCTGAGGCAAGTATATACAATAAACCTTCAGCTGAGTACGTACTTAGCTTTAGGATACAAGTCAAATCAACAGCTATTAACGAGAGTTCATTTGAAGTCTATGACCAAAGGACAAAGACAAGAAGAAGACTATTCAACTGATTGTGGAATCAGCTGATAGTACCTGCTGCAGAAAAAGACTTAAAGGAAATGTTCATTGACACCTTGAATATTTCCCTTTCCCGCTCAAAGAAGAAGAAAACGATGAAGATCTTCTATTTTGGAATAGAAGATAATGTCAGTACATTATCATCGTTTGTCCCTCACGCATGTAAAGAGAAAGTCAACTATTTCTATACTTATGTAGTACACCTTTCACTGTGCGTCAGAAAGGGTACCGGAAGTAGTTGACACAAAGTACACTTGGGACAATAACTTGTGCAAGAGCATTTAATGATCCATAGACAAGTCCACATCGACGAATAATATGTTTACACGTCGTTAAAATTGGGGACTAAGGAACATGGATCTTGGGCTATAAATACAGACGTAAATGCTTGCATTTACAACACCTTTAGAAATCATAAGCACAAGAACATTCTCTGAGAGTTAGTTATTTGTCTAAGTATTAACTTCTCAATAGTTATTACTAAGACATTAATATCAGCTGATATAACTCTCAGCTTACACTCTTCTAGTTTGAGCGGTCTAAAGTGTCATTTCAAGTATAGAGTTTTAGTTAGTTTTGTACTATCTATTTCCGCAAACTTTGTACTGTATTAAGTTGTTTTAATAAACTCTTAATCATTGAAATCTTGTTGTTCGTTTATCTTATCTTCGTTACTCGGTCATAACGCAACACGTTTGTGTTGTTGGGAACCAACAAACTTCCCTTTCTTGAACGAACTAAAGCCACTCTCGGCTTTCCTTTTCTCGCCCACATGGGCCCTCTCGGCAATCCTTGCCTCATTCACCTCTTCCACACCCCGGGCGGCACTAATGGCCTCATCAAGTGTGACCGTCCTCTTTACCTCCAATTGGTAATCCCAAGGTAGCCCACTAGCATAGCGGACCACCCTCAACCTCTCCTCGTAGTAAGTCTTAGAAACAAACGGGAGCAATCCCGTGAACTCCCCCGAGTATTCTTCAACTGACATATCACCCTTCTTTAGGGTCACAAACTTTTCATGCATCTTTTCCAAATCCCTTTCGGGACAAAACTTCTTTTTCAATCTCGTGGTGAATTCATCCCACGACATAGCTTCGATCACTTCTTTTTCAATCTCATGGCATCCTCTTTTAATAATTGTGACACATACGTCACCATGTCGGCTTTCTTGCACTTGCTACTTCCGATGACCCGCTCGGTCTCTCGGATCCACCTCATAGTCACCTTCGGGTCCGAACTACCCGTGTACACATTTAGCTTACAAGCCATGAAGGATTTAAAAGAACAACCATTTTTTTCATCGGGCCTCGCCCTAGCATCACTTTGGCCACCCGTGGAGGATTTCCCTTCGCCGATGCCACTACCCCCGGTTCTCGCATCCGACCTAGTCTTGGATTCACGATCCTCCCCCGACTTATCTCGGTTTCCGATAAAACGGTGCACTTCCTCGGCCACCGTCCCTTTGATTTGATCAATAATATTTTGGAGGTCCGCCATGGTTACCGGAGTCTTATTAGCTCCGACCCCCGATTCATCCTCCCTATACATCGACGGTTGACTTTCTTGTTCGACCACAACCTCGACATGAGGTATTTCTTCTTCCCGCGTTTCCGGGGCTTTCCACTTCGACGAGTGTTCACCATTTTTCTTTCATTCAAGACTATACGAAAGACATTAAACATTTAGTACCTTATGTACAATTCATTGATAGCATAAGACTCAATATTCATAATCACATCACTTTCATAGGTCCCCTAGGTTCAACCCTAAACTTAACATAAAGTCTCAACGTCAACCTATACTCTCAAGGAATCTTACATTCCTAATGCTACAGTCTAAGACTATAAATAGAAGAACATTTGGCCAAAATATATCATTTTCATAAATAGAAGAACGGTTTCAAAATACGGATTTACAAAAACCTTTGGTATGAAAATAAGAGTATAAAGTTTGGTGTTGAAAAATATATCAAAACCAAAGCTAAGCATAATTCCGCTCTAGTGTTCTTCTATTCTAGGCCCCGCACATCTCTATCCATGCGTACCTAAACCTGCGATCCTGAACCTGAGTACATAGCAAAACAAACTAGGAGTACGTGAGACAAGAAAGTCTCGTGAGCTACATGGGTTTAGACCCCGATAATATCAAGTATCACATTATATATATATATATATATATATATATATATATATATATATATATATATATATATATATATATATAAACAAATTTATATAACTCATCAACATAGTCTAGTCACCCTATTGTGACTCTATCGATCCCTAGCATCCATAACTAGTACATAAACATATATGTACTAGAAGCACAGGCATATCGAATACATAAACATATATGTATTAGAATCCTGACATACGTAGTACACAAATATATGCGTACTAGAAGCACCAACGTGCCTAGTGTATAAACATATATACACTCAACTCGGTGACCGGGGATCCCCCGTGTCACCACCATCTATCCCTTATCATAACCTATTAGTTATGCCAATCAAAGCCTTTGGCTAACACATCAATCATCAAACAAGTTAGTTAAATATCAACATAAATATATAACTAATTCAACATATAATAAGTCTAGATACTAATAATACACCGATCACAAGCAAATAAAATACATTTATATGGCTATGTACTCAATAAAGTCTACACGTACTAACCTTAGCAATTAATGCTCCAAATGTGTTCTTCAAACACAATCCTTCTTTTTTCTGCAAGTTTGTACACTTTCGAGGATCCTCCGAAAACTCTAATATGACAATCACAACTTGTTCAACAACAAATACCACTAATAATAAACCATTTTATTATTAGAAATCCTTTGATAATACTTTCCCCCAATATTGATGATTTCCAAAACCCTAGGTTTAACCAATTTTAAAATTCTTACAGATCTTAAGCATACACTTGTTTTCCTTGTTAAAATACCATCTATTAAGTGTATACAATCTTTATTTAACCATTAATCAAAAACTCAATAACTAGGGTTTCATAAACATGCTTCTAAATCCATAGATCTAAAGTTACAACTACAAAGGATTGAAGATATACATTTAATCTTCAACTAGGAGTGAAATTTCACAAGATTTGATGAAGAAATCGGTTTCAATTGATCCTTTGCACTAAAAAACGTACACACACTTGTAGAGAGAAGAACTAGGGTTTGTATCAAGCATTTATGACCAAAAACCCGCTTTTAATACTACATCGACGACTTTCGCGTCACTATCTGCATGATAGCGTCGCTATCTGCCCTTCGCGTCTTTTCGCGACACCACATAGCGTCCCAATCCTCGACGCTATATCAGAATTTCTCGTTTTCGCGACCAACACTTGACGCTATATCGGGTCACTATCCGTTCCGTTGCTGATCACATCGCGAACTCCCAGATAGCGTCGCTATCTGGGTAATGCAGCTGAGGCTGCATTTTTCGATCTTTGCTTCGACCCGGTTTCGTCCATAACTTTCTCATACGATGTCCAAATGACATGAAACCAATTCCTACGTTCTTTAAACGATTTATCCTTATTTATCATATTTTTATATAATTTATTTATTTACAAAATTCAGGTCGTTAGAGGGGGCAGCGCTGTCGGTGAGGGGCGACCGGTGTGCGGGGCGCCCCCGTCATCGGGGACAGCGGCCCAGTTCGGGGCGGTCGCGTCGTCAGGAGCATCGGCCCAAGGCGGATGCGGCGTCCGACGGCCGAGAGCGGATGCAGCACCGTCCGCAGGGCCTAGCGGCTAGCGGGGACATGGTAGGCGGAGGCGTCCCTCGGCATGGTTGGGGGAGGTGTCCGTCGATCGCATATATGTGTAAAATATGTGATTAATTTAAACATTGATTATTATTGTTTAATAGTTAAGATGTGTCCGTTGGGACTACATAAATATTAGAGACTATCTTAAACATCTAATATTATACTTTATTCGTCCCAAAAAAATATTATTTCTTTTTATCACAAATGTTGCAACACGTTATATAATGTATCAAATAATGACTGCGAGGTTTATTTTTTCTAAAAAAAGTAATTTTTTTATGTGAGTGTCAAATGATTAAAATATGAATATATGTATAAAAATATGTGATTAGTTTTAACCATTGATTATTATTGATCAATTGAAAAAATGTACCCGTTCGGACTACATAAATATTAGAGACTACATTAAACGTATCTTAAACATCTAATATTATACTTCATCCGTCCCAAAAAAATATTATTTCTTTTTTATCACAAATGTTGCAACACGTTATATAATCTATAAAATAATGACTGCGACGTTTATATTATAGAATATTAGCAGGGTACCCACACAATGAGCCGGTAGGTAACTGATGTAACTTAATTTTGCGCCAAACTCGGGAAATAGGCTTTTCGGCCCAATTTATCAAATATTTTGCCAAAAAGGTTTCTCTAGCCTTTATAGTACGACATGGTTGGCAAAAAAAGAAGGAGCTACCACAAACTACAAAAAAAAATAAAAATTAGTAACCATATTAGAATTTAGTGACGCAAAGAGCTGGTGACGGGAATATGTGAGGTTATAAGAATATGGGCCAGACTATGCGTAATGGGTGACCACTGTTTCAGTGGTCACCGCTGACACATCAGCTCGACCAAACACATTACAAACCCCGACCAAACCCACGTAATCAGGAGACCAAACCATTCCCTTTTGAAAAACTCTATTCTCTTTGAAAAATGGCGACCTGTATCGGTCGCCTGGAGGACCTTTAAGCACATGGGACGCGTCCCATGCGAATGGGCGTAAGGGGGAAGACGCGTACATAGGAGGGGGCGGAAGGAGGGATGCATGTAGCGACCTCCTTCGTTACGAGCAGTCTAATAATATGAAAATGATTTCATTTCCCTTGTTTGGTAAGCTTGACAAAATAAAAACATATAGAAATGCATTTCCTGAGAAATGCTTTCCTTTGTATTTTGATTTCTTCGCTTTTGGAGGAGAAATGATTCTCCGCGTTTTGTATCTGAGAAATGAATTAAAATGGAGAATAAATAGCTAATCACGTGCAAGTCACATTCCCCTTCTATAAAACAAACCCTCTACCAGAGCATCTTCTTCCAAACCATCTCCTCCTCAGTACAGCCACTCAGGTACTACCTTGATTCTATTTCATTACTGATTCGGTGCTATTTCGGTCCTAGCTTCTGTTTTTGGGGTTATCACTGATTCGCTTCTAATTCGGTCCTCCTCATTGCTTATGTTTTTGAAATCACTGATTCGGTGCTAATTCCCCCAAAAATTGTGAGTGGACATATGTATATATTCAACTAGAAATAGGATTTGATTTGAAGTTTATCACTGCTTTTGGGTTTATAGTTGTTTTTGGGTTTTGTGTATATATTCAACTAGAAGATTTGATATTTATTTAAGTTTTTTCCCTTAATTTTGTGTTTGTGGATATGTATGTGTGTCCATCTAGTAACTCTTTGTAAAATTGTAAATTAGAAATTTTTGTTTGAAAAACACACTGTATCGATTCAAAACTTTGCTGCACAATGATGTATCTATACATCTATTTCTAGCTTCAACTTAATTAAATTAGAGCACAAATTTCTTACTAGACATTTACGATTCCATTTGGCATTTGTGTATGCTGCTGAGATTGATTAAAGTCAAACTCAAATAAATGGCAGTGATCTTTAGTTGTGAAAGGCATATTTATGTTAATTGATGAAAAGTTATTTGTATACAAATAAATGCAGTAACTTATAGATTCAATAAACTGATTTGCAGAATTATTATTATTGCTTATTTATACATTACTCATTCTAAGTTTACTGTTCATAAACTTTTTTAATAATATATTCAATACTTGCCTTCCCTACAAAATTCTAGTGTGCATTTAAAGGGGAAAAAGACACTATCAAATGGTAGGATAAAAAACTTATATGCCGAATGTTAATGACCAAATTTGTGTATTCCCTTTTTTATGTATTTTTTTAATTTTCACAACCTTTTTTATTCCCTAAACGTTGTGTAAATACATACATCTTTTTAAGATATTATAATTTTCAAACAACTCCTTTATAATCTTAATATATGCTTAACATAACATTTATTCTTTATTTTTTTAAGTAAGATGATTTCCCAGTAAAATTACATTTAATCTTTAACAAATTAACAAAATCAGATTTATAATATTATGATTCGTCTTTCATATCTGGCCCACAGCAACGCGCGGTAAATTTCTGCTTGTTAATTACATATGCAATTTGAATGAAAATAGTTGTTTGTTTTTCACTTATTTGAAATTATTGTAATTAAAAACCATTTCATCTCTCTTATTTTTTCTACCAAACAAGGGATTACTTCATATAATAATAATATTCCTTGCATAAAATATGTGCAATGACCCATCATTAATATTACTAATTAATCTTATATTTTAATCGCAAATATTTATCAAGGACATACTACTAAATATATATTTTTTTAAAAATTTATGGCACTAGTGTGGCACCAGAGGTTTGGTCACCATTACGAATAGTCTAATATCTCAAAGTTTAGCGGAACATTGATTACCCGAAGAACCAGAGCAAGTGCTTGCTTTTCTAATCATCACCCACACAGTGGAAAACAAGATATATGTATGGGGAAATGATATCTACATCACAAAATTTACTCATACACCAAAACCCATGTTTTTGTACACTTGTACACTCTGCTTTAAAGTTTGTACATGGTGGCAAGGGAATAAGTAATTTTGTGGTTTATATATCATTTCACATATGTATGATATGTGAAATGTTGAGTTTCCTATTTACTCTGATGTTAATGAATATGTGGACATATATATGACTCGTGTGTACTTGTATTTAACAGTATTTGCCAAGTTTGAAAGTGCTCGATCTCCGAGATTCAAATAACTTAATTAAGACACCATATTTTGGTGGACTTCCATGCCTTGAAAGACTGATACTTAGTGATTGCAGCAGTTTAAAAGAAATTCACCGGTCAATTGGATATCACAGAAGGATTGTTTTCATAGACATGCTGAACTTTTAACTCATTTAACTCGTACTTTTATTGATTTTTTGACAAGCCGAACTTGAGTAGCTCAAGAACAGCTCGGCTCACTTTCATCCTTAACTATAGCTAAATGCAAATAATTTCATTTAAAAAAAAAGTAGATTACATATTGTTGGATATATTAATTGATATAAATACTAATTAATTCTTGCAAGTTGGCAAGTTCCCACATTTGTGGGAGGAAGAACATATAATGGGTTTATAAGCCTCTTAATTCTTTAAGCTTTCATGACTTTAGTGGAGGATTAAAGGGTAGACCCACACACGCGCCGAGCCTAGATCAACAACGCGATTTAGGCGCACTTTGCACGACGCATCGGTCGCTGCGAGCTGAGGAGCTTTCTTTTTGGCCAACCCTGTGAAAATGTTCAAACATTCAACTGTAACGGTCAAGGATTAAAGGGCTGTTTATGGCTTGTTCGGTTTTTGACCTTCGATTTAGTGGTTTAGGCGTTTTTTTATCACAGAATAATGGTGATTAAGAGTTTCTTAATGGTCTGGCCGTTTTCGTTTCCATACCTCTCATCTCCCTATAAAACGGACTCAGTTGGTACACATTGAGACACACGAAAACTCACTCCCTCTCTCTGAAAAGTGCTATTGTTCGTCCTTGTTTCTGCTTCATCACTTTTTGTTACACATTGGTTCTTTTGCTGTCAGAACCCACTGCTATACTGCATCAAATCCTGGGGTGATATGTTGAAAAGCTAACAACATACAACACGTATAAACCTTAAAGGACATGAATCTCTATTACGTGCGGTGTGTTCTTCATCTTCCTCAATTTCATGTTTGGTTTTGTTCATTCTGATGATTTGATTACATTAACGTTTATTACAGATTATAAATTATACAACATTCCTTAAGGTTTATATTTCTATTTTATTTATATTCTGTGATTAATCTGTTAATCAATTTCATAAAAGATAATGGACACTGAACTTTCCTCCACCAACTTCCGTTTGATGAATCAAGAATTCATCAAGCTTGATCGTTTTGATGGCCAGAACTACACTCAATGGGCTGACAAAGTCATGTTTATGCTTTCCGTGCTTAAACAGAGCTTTGTGTTGGATTCTGAATTGGTCCCAATTCATGCTAATCCAGTACCTGCTGAAGGAGGTGCTCCCGATGTGCAAGCAATTGCTGAACTTGACAAGCAAAGGGCTGTGTGTAGAGAGTCTGAACACTTCTGCTTGGGACACATCAAGAACTCCTTGTATGACTGACTCAATGATCTGTATGCTCGTATTACAGATCCCAAAGAGTTGTGGAAAGCTATTGAATACAAGTACAAGTCACATGAAGAAGGTACCAACAAATATCTTGTGTCAAAATACTCCGAGTTTCAAATGCTGGATAATAAGCCGATTATGGAGCAAGTGCATGAACTCCAGGTGATAGTGAATAAGTTTAATTCTCTATCTATTATCCGTCCAGAGCTTTTTCAGGTTGGAGCAATCATTTGCAAGTTACCACCTTCTTGGAAAGACTTTTCCAAAAGAATGATGCACAAATCCGAGGACTACTCTTTGGATGTTCTGTTGAAACACCTCCATATTGAGGAGGAAACTCGCAACAAGGACAAAAGGGGTAAGGTCGGAATGAGTGTTCACCACGTGTCAGGTGGGGGTCATGGTTCTGCATCTGGTTCAAGCTTGGTTTCTGGGTACAAAGGCAAGAAAGGGTTCAAAATGAACAAGAACATGAGACCTAAAAAGAAGGAGTTTAAAAGGAATAATCATCATCAGCAAAACAACCAATCCAAGAAAACAGGAAAATGCCATATTTGTGGAGAAACATGGCATTATGCACGAGAATGTCCACTACGGAAATCTGGGCCCGTTGGTGGGTCTGCAAATGCTGTTGCAGATCTAACTCACTTGGTGGCTAGTGTGGATCTTAGGGAAACCAATATGATTTCCTCATTGAATCGCGTTACAATTGCTCGTGGTTGGTTTCTTGATTCTGGAGCTACTGTTCGTGTTTGTGGTGAACATAGTAGCTTCCAAACTATGGCCCGGTGTTACTAAATTTCCAAAATGGAAGTGTGGTCACCCTTCGTGATGTGTTGCATGTTCCTGGAGTTAAGAAGGGGCTTGTGTCGACAACCAAGTTTGATGAGAATGGTTATAAGTTGGTGATTGAGGGTGGTAGGATCTTGTTTTCCAAAGAGGGGGTGTATGTGGGACAAGCCGTTAATACGCGTGGTATGTATCTTTCTGAATTGTTGGGGGGGGGGGGGTTGTGGGTAGTAGTAATGCTTATGGTGAATCTGTTTTAAGTGTTGTTTTTTTTCTGAGAGTGAGAGTGAAGGTATCGCTGGTGATAGTGACAGTACCACTAGTAATGTTGTTGGTTTTGAACTCAATGAAATAATGTTTTCTGGTTATATTGCTTGTTCAATTTCTTTATGGCATAAACGTTTAGCTCATACTAATATTAAAAATATTAAAAAAATGCGAACTAAAGGCATGTTAAAATTAAATAATAAAGATTTTGACAAATGTGAAACTTGTGTAAAATCATAGTTTATAAAGAAACATTTTCCAAGCGTTAAGAGAAATACAACATTACTAGAATTAATACATTCAGATATTTGTGAACTGAATGGAATAATCACTCGTGGAGGAAAAAGATATTTCATAACTTTTTGTGATGACTCGAGCCGTTACTTATATGTTTATTTATTGTATACAAAAGATGAAACTTTTAATGCATTTAAACTATATAAGGCGAAAATCAACATGAAGAACATATTAAGATTCTTCGCTCGGACAGAGGCGAAGAATACTTTAATCATGAGTTTGATACATTCTGTGAAGAGAATGGTATCAAGCATGAAAGAACATCATCATATACTCCCCAAAAGAATGGTTTGGCTGAAAGAAAGAACAGAACCCTTGTTGAGATGGTCAATTGTATGTTGAATCATTCGGGTTTGCCACACAATCTATGGGGGGAAGCATTGTTCACTGCGTGTTATGTGCATAACAGAATCGCTAGTCGTGTGATTCCTTCCAGTCCCTATGAGTTACGGAAAGGTAGAAAACCTAACTTAGATTATCTAAGAGTGTGGGGGTGTTTAACTTATTATCATACACATGATCCTAAGCGATCCAAGTTGGGAGCTCGAGCTATGAAAAGTATATTCATTGGATATGCTCATAATAGCAAGGTATACCGATTGTTGGATAAAGAATCAAGTGTCGTCGTAGAATCCAGATATGTGGAGTTCTTCGAGGATAAGCTAATAGGAGATGATGAAAACTCCAATTCTACGTCTAATCGCATTCAAGCACCCAGTACTTCTCGAGATATTATCACACCTTCTTCTGTTATAGAAGAACCAAGGAAAAGTACAAGGGTGAGAAAGGAAAAGAATTTTGGAGATGATTTTCTATCATACTTGGTTGAAGGATCTCAATCTAAGGTGACGAGAGAGGTCGTTTTAGCTATTAATTTAGATGATGATCCTAAGACTTTTACTGAAGCCATGACATCGAGAGATGCTCCATTATGGAAGGATGCTATTAATGATGAAATAGATTCAATTATGGAAAATGGAACTTGGGAGTTAGCTGATCTTCCCAAGGGTATGAGACCCATAGGATCTAAATGGATCTGCAAGAGGAAGTATCATCCAGATGGATCAATATCTTCCTATAAAGCGAGATTAGTCGCTAAAGGTTATAGACAAAGAGAAGGTATTGATTATTTGATACATATGCTCCGGTTGCTAGAATTAGTTATATTAAAACTTTTATAGCAATCTCAGCATTGAAATGATTGTACATTCATCAAATGGATGTGAAGACAACCTTTCTAAATGGATATCTCAAGGAGGAGATATACTTGGAGCAACCCGAAGGCTTCATTGTATCCGGACAGGAAAACAAAGTTTGTAGACTTATTAAATCATTGTACGGTTTGAAGCAAGCTCCAAAACAGTGGCATGAGAGGTTTGACACCACTGTATCTACATTTGGTTTTAAGCATAATAGTGTTGATTGATGTATCTACACTAAATGCACAGCTGAATACACCGTAGTTATCTGTCTTTATGTTGATAATATGTTGATCATTGGCACTCACCTACAAGGTATTTTTGATACGAAGAAATACCGTGGATTGTGAAATCCAAGATTAAGTATGGATTAAGCAATAACAAGTAGAAATTAGGAAGATTTAGATTGATAGAAAAACTTGAACACTTTGCTATGGATATGAAAATTACAAAATAGGGCAAAGGTTAGAGAAATTAGGTTACTACTGAAGGGTTTCACATAACCTGATCAGCCCATAGGATCGACCTCCTAGCAAACTTGGTTTGAACCTTGCTGACCAAGAACATGAACTTGTTCTTGACCGGTTAAACCAACTAGCTGATTTAATCCCTAAAGTGGAAGTGGGATTATACCTAATCCTTAAACCCTAAAGGATTAGGATTTTGGAAATCTATATTAGATTAACAAGAAAGAAACCTTGTATGAAAAACTCGAACACACACACACATACTTGTGTGTGTTCGTCGACTACTACCAAGAACCCTAGGGTTCTTCGACTTCGAACAAGAGGGAGAAGAGGAAGTGTGTTCCATGAAACATACCTTAGTTAGTGCTTAAGATAGATCCACTGATGATGAACACGACGAACGATCCTCTAGATGATCACTTGCAACGGTCTTGGATCTTCAAGACTTGAAGAACACGAAGAACGAACGACGAACACGAAGAACACAAAGTGTTGTGTTCGGCCGAAACCAAGGAGAGGAGGGAGGCTAGGGTTTCGTGATTAGTGATCAAGGAATAAGGGAACCCCATGCCTTCTATTTATAATAGAAGGACTTTCATTTAGGACCCTTCTAGTTTAATTAATATTAATCTCTTAATTAAAATTATCTCTTACACTTTAAACCCTTATAGTTTTACTAGTTTATTATTGTTGCACTTTGCTAAATGTCTAGTATTAATACACTAATAATTCGGTACCCATATACGCGAATTATACATACTTGTATTTATACTTTTAATAGTTAATTATATAATAACCTTTATATAATTTACACAACAATATTATCCAATTACTATATGATTTAATTGCTTTAAATCATATCATGGATAATCTATAATTAACACATTGTATATTTACTCAACTAGTAAATGTACAACTACTTGTATTAATTAATTAGTTAAACTAATCTAGTAATAAGTTAAACTTAACTTAATACTTAACTGATTCATAATGACTATTATGAATCGTTCCTCTTCGTAGTATCATTGCATAACTTTCACGTATTACACGCACTCACCGGTGTGACCCTTAAGTGTTTCGTAGGCATGGATGTATCATCATAGGTTGACTCACTGTGCACATAAATCCTTCAACTACTAACTATTTATACCTAGCCTAAGTTTAGATTAAATACACAAATGGTCCCTAGACTATTGGTTACAACATATGAGACCCAACAATCTCCCCCTTTGTAACAATAGTCTGGGAGGCGTATCTTCAAAGTCTTCGTCTTGAGGCTAAGTTGCACCTGGTAGATATGTCGTTGAATAATGTTGTATCAGGAACAATTTGAGCTTTCTTTGGATGTGAAAATGAATACACTTCTTGTAGCTTTTCAACCAACAAGATGTATTTTGAAGACTGTTGACTGAAGATACATATTGATCGACTAAAAGTAAGACCCATAATGATAGAGAGATTACCAGCGGAAGATACATATTGATCGACTAAATACACAACTGGGCCAACGTTTCGATAATCTCCATAATATTGTAAGAAACTCCTAAGTTTGTTCCCGCAGATTGAGCTTTAGAAGAATTTTTCTCTGAAAGTATCAACTCTTTATAAAAAAATATATTATGTAATGTATCTTCTCCCCCTCATGATAAATAAGATTTATCTAATTCATCATGTAAAATGTGAAGTTCCGTGAGTAGAAATTAGGAAGAATCTTCGCTTTAAGGAAACAAATAAGTTGAGTATGACGATGCCCCTTCGATGAAAATGTGTTGAATAATGATTATAAATTTTTTTGTAATAATCAATATATAACGCATTTTATCATTTAAGCCATTGAAGTCTTCTTCTTTAGTAAAGCTGGAACTGAGTGATAAACCGTTATGCGGTTTTTGTTGAATAATCAGCTTCAGCTTTTGATGATCGGTGATAACAATATTTTTAATTGGCTTTTCAAGCAAATAAAAAGTATTCCAGAAGACTTCAAGTAAATCGACGAAATGTAGACCCATATATTGAGCAGTCGACAGCGGAAGTGTGGTATTTTGATTTATTTTTGGATATTCTGACCGTTGTTGATATTATTGGAGTACGGTCATAGAATCCCTTATCTGAATATTGACTGTTGTTGATAAGAATGAAGTACAGTCATTAGATCCTCTATCTGACACAGTGACTGTTGTTGATAAGAATGGAGTACAATCGTCAGATCTTCACACAAGAATGTATCAGGGTAACCCGGGATCTCATAGATTGCACGTTAACACGACAGTTTTTTAAAAAACTGGGTGACCTACGTTTAGCGTTGGCTTTGATGTTAGCACTGGTAGGATTTCCATTCAATCATCGTGAAATACCAAGAATGTTGGTATCACTATGAATGTTCCGGCAATATCACAAAAGATATGCTTGGTGGAATACACATGTGTCCTAATGGTGTTTGATATGGCACTAGACTCAATATGTGGAAAAATGAAGTCGAGGACAGGAGAGAATTGTCCTCTTGTTTCAATATCAACAATCTCTAAATGAGATGTCGATAGCATATGAGTTAATCTCCGTGAAAAACGAAACAAGAACTTTTTAAGAAGTACTTGAGTAGCTAGGAGGGTTGTGCATTGCATCACTGGGTCCATGATGACTTCTTCAATATCAGAAAGAAACATATGCAGTCTGATAGAAATGTGGCTACCCAGCTTTTTTAGGCGGTTTGGTAAGGGTTTTCGTTTTCTTTAACCCTGACACACACTCCTCACTCAAGCTCTCTTTTTAAATTTTCAACTCCTCCCTCATAAACTTCATCATGTGATTGAAGTAATCAACAATGTTTTGAATGCATCGTGTATAACATTGTTTTTCACATTTATAGAATGATTTGCACCCCAAATTTCATCACCCCTCTCAATTTTTATCTCATCACCCCCCAATCAAGGTCCCGCGATACTTGATTCTGCTCACCTAGACTTTATGGACCCTTACCTCATTTCCTATATCGTAGGTGGCTCATGGGGAAGATCTTGCCGGTTATAGCAGATCATAGGAGTAATATGAAGTATTCTATAATGCTCATGTGCAATATCAACATTTTGTCCATCGAAATTTTTGTTGGTTCCGGTATAAGTTGTTTCTATTTGATTGATGATGTCTAAGCACATCAACTTGATCATTTAAGGCAACACCGGACTCACATAGAGTATCCGTTAGCACACCGTATGAATCGATAGTCGTTTGCACAACCATTGATCCAAATGTGTGCGCTGCGTTTAGAGTTGGCGTGATTTTAGCTTTAGCAAGATTTCCACTCAATCCTCGTGAAGCATCAGATTATGATGCTACTATGAGTGTTCCAATGGATTCACAGAGATCCATTTTGGCAGTGTAAGTGTCCTAATTTGGAAAGATTTGTCGCTGAGATCTAGACACTTTGTGCATTCAATTGAGACGTAACCCGGGGCAGGAGGTTAATGATTTCAATACCAACATACTTCGAATAAGCAACCGATAAATTATGTGCTACGTCCCCTGATGAATTGAAACAGATTCCTGTTGGGAAGAATTCGAGTGGTTGGTGGTGGCGTGCATTGCTGTAGTGGGCCAGTAAAGTCTAGTGAATCATTCAACGTATGAATGATCACCTTTTTGTGTGGTATCCCGGTTTATTGACGGTTTGGATGCACTCAAAGTGTGTTTTCTTTATGTTATCATGTTTTCACATCACCTTGCACTCACCTAGAACTATACCCTAGACCTATACCCTCGCATTTATCGACGGCTGATAAATATTTCCCTGGGAAGGTTGATGAAGCTAATGAGATCAAATTCAAACTAATTCATGATGATTTGTGAAGAAATGATGAATCAAGTGTGTGTCTGTGTGTGTTGTTGAGAGAGAAATGGAGATGGAGGGAATAACTTTCTAAGGGTAATTCAATTCAAAATGAGGAAAGCTTACATCATAAGGTTAGTTCATCATATTTATACCTCCTATCACTAAACACCAATTAACTAGTTACTAATGCTAATTACAAGTTTAAAGGTCAACACTAGTTGTAAAGTGGTCCTAACAATCTCCCCCTTTTTGAGCTTTAACACCTTATCCCAGTCTTCCTTCTTCAATTTCATCTATTGGCCTGTTGTGATCTTCAGTAACTCTCAGATGCGCGTCAAGATGTTTAATTATCTTGACTTCTCTTCATTTTGCAGTTCAAAGAATATATCTGAGAAGCAATTAAGATTTCTGCCTTCGATATGTAAATGATTTCTGAGTTTCCGTAGAGTACCATAGCAGAAATTTGAAGTTTCAGATACTCAAAGAAAATATATTTTCATTGAATCTGTTTGAGTAAGGAAGACCTAAACACTGATTTACTAAAGTTTTGAAAGTTCTGGAAATGGAATATCAGTTAGATAAGGATTTGTCTGCTGGGATTTCAGATAATGGTGAGGTTGTTTTTGAATATTGTGATAGAGGGTTTTAGTGAGGATATGATGATGATGTTTTGGATTTTGAAAAGAATGATTTGAAAGTTAAAGTAAGTTTTGGATGTGTGTGTAAATTTTGGTAAGAATGATTTGAAAGTTAAAAGTTTTGGTAATGTGTGTGTGGATGATTTGTATTTTGTTTGGAATGAATGGTTTTGTACAGTTAAGCTTTTTGAATGGATGTGGTTGTTATGGAATTTGGAAAGAATGATTTATACGATTAAGTTTCGGATTGAAATGGATGTTTTGGATTGAAATTGTTGAGAATTTGTGTTTTGAAATTTCTATAGATGAATCGGTTTCTTTTTCTTCATAAATTACTTCATGTAAATCGACGAAATGTAGACCCATCGATAAAGTTGTTTGTAGCGGAAGTCTTTTCTTGAAGTTGTGGCTTTGTCGATTTATGATCATTGATAATTGTTGTTAGGGAAAAATGTGGATAAAGTTTACGCTCCCCCTCAAACAAACAATTATTTCTTAACGGATCTTCGGTTTCTTGTTTACTCCCCCTTAGCCGGTGCATATGTCTTTTTAATGCGGAGTAAACTAGGTTATGTATTGTTAATCTCTTAAATGGTGTAAGCATTTTTCTTTATAATAAGAACTTCTGTAATATTTTCTCCCCCTCATGATGAACAAGATTTATCTAAATCATCATGAAAAATGTGAAGTTCTTCGAGGTGAAATTAGGAAAAATCTTCGAAGCCCATTGATACAAATGTGATGAAGAATGACATATTCATATTTTGAATGAATCAATATACATCACATTCTATCATTGAAAACCTGACCGTTGTTTATTATATAGAAATACGATCAAATCTTCTGATGATTAATCTCAATGACCGTTGTTGATGACATAAAAGAACCGTCTCGTGTTTATCATCTGATATCCCGACTGTTGTTGATAACGTTGGAGTACATTCATCAGATATGTACATGGTAATCGAACAGGGTAAACCGGGATCACATAGATTGCCCGTTAACACAACAGTTACAAAAACTGTGTGACCTACGTTCAGTGTTGGCTTTGATGTTAGCACTGGTAGGATTTCCTTTCAATCATCGTGGAATACCAATAATTTTGGTATCACTATGAATGTTCCGACAATATCACGAAGATATGCTGGGTAGTATGCCTGTGTCCTAAAAGTGTTTATTTCGGTTCTAGACTCAATTAGTGGACAAACGAAGGCGAGGACTGGAGAGACTTGTCCTCTTGTTCAATATCAACTATCTCCAAGTGAGATGTCGATAGCATATGAGCTTATCTCCGTGAAAATGAAACAAGTATTTTTTAAGAAATACTTGAGTGGCCGGGGGGGGGGGGGGGGGTTGTGCATCGCATCACTGGGTCCATGATGTGTATTTCAATATCAGAGAGCAACATATGCAATCTGATAGAGACGTGGCGACCCGGCTTTTAATCGGTTTGGTAAGGGTTTTTCGTTTTCTTTAACCCTATCACGCCCTCCTCACTCAAGCTTCCGTTTTCAATTTTCAACTACACCCTCGTTTCATTTTACCATGTGTTTAGCTGAATTGCACCCCATACTTCATTCCCCCTCTCAAATTTTATCTCTGCGCACCCCAATCAAGATCCTGTGATACTTGATTCTGCTCACCTAGACCTATGGACCCTCAGAGTATGTCCTATATTGTAGGTGGCTCCTGGGGAAGATCATGCCGGTTATAGCAGATCATAGGAGTTATTTGAGAGTGAACTATAATGCTCGTGTGCAATTGATCAACATTTATGATGTTACGTTATAAGAATGATTCACATGGATTTTTCATCGGAAATGTATGTGCTTCCGGTATAAGTTGTTGCCTTTATGATTGAAAATTTTAGCCACAACATCTTGAACAAATTAGGTAATACCGGACTCACATAGAGTAACCGTTGACACACCGTATGAATCGGTAGTCGTTTGCACAACCGTTGATTCAAATGTGTGACCTGCATTTAGAGTTGGCCCAATTTTAGCTCTAGAAGGATTTCCACTCAATCCTCGTGAAACACCAGATTGTGATGTCACTATGAGTGTTTCGATGAATTTACAGAGATTCATGTTCAATAATGTATGTGTCCTAAATTGGAAATATTTGACGGTGAGATATAGACACACTGTGCATTGAATAAAGACGTAACCCGGGGCAGGAGGTTAATGATTTCAATACCAACATACTCCGAATGAGCAGCCGATAGATTATGTGATACGTCCCCTGATGCATTGAAACAAATTCCTATTGAGAGGAATCTGAGTGGTTGGTGGTGGAGTGCAGATGCTTTACTGGGCCAGTTAAGTCTAATGAAACATTCAACACATGAATGATCACCTTTTAGTATGGTTGCCCGGTTTATTGACGGTTTGGATGCATTCAAATGTGTGTTTTCTTGATATTATCATGTTTTCACATCACCTTGCACTCACCTAAATCTATAGCCTAGACTTATACCCTCACATTTACCATTCGGCTAAAAAATATTTCCCTTGGAAGGTAAGGCCGGTTCTGGCAAACCATGGGAAGGTATTGTCTTTTTAAGAGATTTATTGTTTAATTATTCAATTGAGTATAAAAGTTTTGATTTTAAAGTTTCCCCCCCTTGAAATACTAATTCTCCCCCTAGAAGTATTATTTCTCCCCCTAGACAAAATAAAGATAGTAATTTTTTTTATAGAACAGAAATGAAGCATTTATCGCAGTAGAGGGATGGGAAAGAGTTTTGATAGTTATGTGAAGAACTGGTTAAGAGCGGGTTTCAAGCTGAAGTACTTGAAAGCCATTGTTAGTAGAACAAAAAGTATATGAAAAGTTGAAAAATATAACGGTTTAAGATTTAAGATTTAGCATACCAAGTTTAGACACAAGAAAGTTAAACCGTTTTTCGTCTAAAGCTTTGGTAAATAAATCAGCTAATTGGAAATCGGTGGACACGAAGTACAATTCCACATTACCTTGTTCAACATGATCTTTTATAAAATGATATCGAAGATCAATATGTTTAGTTTTGGAATGTTGAACATGATTGCATGAAATTGCAATTGCATTTCGTGAATCACAATATAAAGGAATACGGCTGTATGAAAAGCCATAATCTTTTAATTGTGATTGCATCCAAATTACCTGGGATAAGCAGCTTGCAGTAGCTGAAGGGTTTCACTCGTATCTAGCAAGACTGATCGACCCATAGGACCGACCTCCTAGATTACTTGGTTCGACCATACTGACCAAGAACATGAAATTGTTCTTGACCGGTTAAAACCAACTAGCTGATTTAATCTCTAAAAGCGGAAGTGGGATTAAACCTAATCCTTAAACCCTAAAGGATTGGGATGTTGGAAATCTATATGGGGTGACCAAGTCTAGCTAGGTGATCCATGTGCCCTTTCATTTTCATGACGTGGGCACTCACCGGCGTTCCTTTGACCATTTTGCAAGAGTTGAAGGCTCGATTGATGTCAAACCTCTCAGTGCGAGCTTGCTCTTGAAATGAATCCCTAAGTTGCTGGATCATCTCAAATGTAGGCACATCCATAAGTCCCGCTTGTAACTCAGGACTCATGGTGGCGAGCATTAGATAGCTCACATCGAGTGCATCACTGACATGCTTATCATAAGCTTGCCTCGTTTCAGCTCTGACATTAACATCAGGGACATTTGGTACTGCTCTTTCCAAGACATACCACTTTCTCTCATGCCTGAGCACAATACGAAGATTGTGAAGGATTTATGTGCACAGTTGGTCAACCTATGATGATACATCCATGCCTACGAAACACTTAAGGGTCACACCGGTGAGTACATGTAATACGAGCAAGATAAGCAATGATACTACAAAGAGGAATGATTCATAATAGTCATTATGAATTAGTGAAAGTATTAAGTTAGGTGTAACTTATTACTAGATTAGTTTAACTAACTAATTAATACAAGTGCTTGTACATTTACTAGTTAAGTAAATATACAATGTGTTAATTAAAGATTATCCTTGGTGTGATTTAAAGCTATTAAATCATATAGTAATTGGATAACATTGTTGTATAAGTTATATAAAGGTTATTATATAATTAATTATTAAAGAATAAATACAAGTATATATAATTCGTGTATATGGGTACCGAATTATTAGTGTATTAATACTAGACATTTAATATTTAAGTGCAACAATAGTAAACTAGTTAAACTATAAGGGATGGAAGTGTTAAAAAGAAGTTTAATTAAAGATCTAATATTAATTAAACTAGAGGGTTCTAAGCGCAACTTATTTGTATATAAATAAGAGGCTTAGGGTAACCCTAACACTCTTACACCTTGAAGCCGAAATTCCCTTTCCCCTCTCTCTCAATTACGGCCGAACACACAAGAACCCAAGTTTGGTGTTCTTCGTTCTTCGTGTTCTTCGTGTTCTTCAAGTTTTAAAGAACAAGTTCATTGCTTAGATCAACTAGAAGATCTCTCGATTTGTTCATCATCAGTGGACTAAACTTAAGCAAACAACAAGGTATGTTTTGGGAAACATCTTTCTCCCTTCTGCCCTCTTGGATGAATTCGACCAAAGAACCCTAGGGTTCTTTGGTTGATGGTCGAACGAACCACGCAAGCAATGTGTGTGTTCGAGTTCTTCGTACAATGTTTCTTTCTTGTTAATCAAGTTAGATTTCCAACATCCCAATCCTTTAGGGTTTAAGGATTAGGTTTAATCCCAGTTTCGCATTTAGGGATTAAATCAGCTAGTTGGTTTAACCGGTCAAGAACAAGTTCATATTCTTGGTCAGCAAGGTTCGAACCAAGCATGCTAGGCAGTCGGTCCTTTGGGTCGATTGAGTACAATGAAACCCTACAGTGGTATCAGAGCGTTGGTTTAGAAATCTAAACTAGATTAACGTACAATTTCTTTTGTTTGTTTATTTTTAATTACAAGTTTTTTTTTGTTCCAAGTTTTTCCTTCTTCTTCTTAAATTTCGAAAAGGGTAAGAACCCTAGGACCAAGAATATTAAACTAGTTTAGTTTAATTGGTCAAGAGGTTTCTAAAACCCTAGAATTTTCGAAAAAGCAATAAAGAACCCTAGGACCAAGAACATTAATCTAGTTTAGTTTAATTGGTCAAAAGGCTTCTTTCCCCTAACCCTAGAATTTTTGAAAAAGGAGGAAGAACCCTAGGATCAAGAACATCAAAGTTCTTGATCAAAAGGATTCTTTCCTTATTCGTTGATCTTCCAAATCTAGGATCAAGTATGTTAAACCAAGTTTTGGTTTAATTGATCAAAAAGGATCCCTTCCTTTTTCCCTAAAAGATTTCGAAATCAAGGAGGTTGCTTGGACACCAAGTTTGTTTAACTAGCCTAGTTTAATTGGTGGAAAAGTTTCCTAGGCTTTAAGGAAATTTTCGAAACCCTAGATATAATCTAGGATTAAACTAGTTTAGTTTAATTAAAAGAATTAATTAGAATAGTAATAATCTAAAACCTAGATAATTAAACAAGTTTATGTTTAATAGGTTTAATTATTATTTTGATAGATTTATTAAGACTAGTTCTTTAAACCTAGTAATTTAGACAAAGTTTTATTGTCTATAAGTTTTAAATTAAAAATTTTAAATAAATTTATTAAAGGTTATAATCTATCTTAGAATTTAAACAAAGTTTATTATTTAAATAGGATTGATTAAAATTAATCTTTTAATAAAATAATGTCTTTGATCAAGAGAGTCAAAACCCTAGTTTTGATTGATCAAGAACAAGATTAGGGTTTAAGTAATTATTAACAGGGAATTAATAAGATTAGAAGAAGTGTTAATTTTTAAGTTCTAAAATTAACAAGGTGTATTTATTTATTTATATATATGTATTATATTTTCGGAATTTTAGTTATTAAGAAAATTGAATTTTAAAAGATATAAATAAGTTTATACGTATTTTTAATTAGATTAAGTTAAAATACATACGTATAAATTAGATGTAATATTATTATTACATGTTAGAAGTATATATATATATATATATATATATATATATATATATATATATATATATATATATATATATATATATACACGAATATATTAAATACAAGATTAAATGGAACAATTAAAAGGGTAATGTTATTTTGATCTTAAAAGATAATAGTATAACTAGTTATTGTATAAAGTTATTATATAATTAAAACTAGAAAGTACAAAGTTATATTATAACTAGAAATTGTACAAGTTAAAATTATATAATTAACTAGAAATATATAAAGTTATATATATTAAAATGTATAAAGTTATAAGTTATTATAACTAGATAATTATACAAGTATAATATAAGTATTTTACAAGTTATGTAATATAATAGATTAATGATCAAGAAAGGTTAAACAAACTAAGTATTATTATATATAGTCTTTATATAATAAGTTTATTAGTTTCACCAAGTATAAACCGGTGATTGTGTTTGCTCAAGTTCCATCATGGTTGCTGGAGCTAGTGGGAGCTACACAAGAAAGTCACAAATTTAATAGGTGTGTCGCCATGACATAAGTTTTTTTGTCGAATCTAGTAAGTCAAAACAAATGTTTAATTTCATTATTAGACATATGAAAAACTAGGTGTGTTAAACTAGATTTATGATTCAAGTTTATGAATTATAATAGAATTAAAAGTTTAAAATAAGTTTTAAGTTTCTCAAGTAAAATCAAACAAGTAAGTTTTATAATAAGATAAGGTTTTTCACAAGACCTAGTAAAACGTTTTGTACACCTCGTTTTAGGTATACATATAAAATCGTGCAAATTCTTGAAACTATAAGTTTTAAAGAATAGTTCTTAAGTTTTAAAAGGGCGTCTTGTAGAATTCTTAAATTCACAAGTCACACATTTTAAACAAAGATTAAGATTGGAATAAAGGTTTAAGTTTAATTTAAGACATAAACAAACCCAAGAAAATCTTAGATCGAAGTACTATCCACCTAATGGAACACCTCACTTGTTCAACGATATTCATATTGTAAGGATAAAGAACCTTAAATACGGATTCAAATCATTGCGAGTGTCAGGGTGCGTAAGGTTCTGTGATAATCGGGAGTCCCGGCGCAGAGCATCGCACTGTCTTAGATGGTCTGATCTACTTTGGTGATAATCGGGAATCCCGACCCAAAAAGTACTTAAGTAGAGTAAACATACTAGACTTTGTTACTAACTTAGAAATGTACAATTAGATTGTACATGGTTGTAATAAGTTATAAGTCTAAACATTCTACGACCCCTAGGAATCGTGTCAAGTCTTGATACGATCGGTAAGGATGTTACCTACCAGAAACAGCATGTCTCGTCGGGAAGTGCCCAAACCTTGCTGCGAGAATGTGATATATGGATCCTAGGCCTAAAATATTAATTATGGGTTTATAATATATTTTAGAGAATGTTTATTGATGATTACTAATTAAACTGGGTTTGATTTGTAGATGGCAGCAACAAACACAACGATAAGCTACAACAAACTGTCGCGACGTTTCTTTCTAGGAAAGAAAGAAAAGACCGGGTCAAATTTCCTCAATTGGAGGCGTGATTTTAAGATCATGCTCAGACAAGAGAGGGATAGGATTGACCGAGAAAGAAACGTGTTGAAAACCCCTGCCAAGGATGAAGAAAATGAACCAGGACAAGCATTTTACGCTTGTAAGGCGTTCGCTTCTTGCAAGATGGCTGAGGGAGCATCAGTTGGTGCACACGTCATGAGAATGAAGGTGCACGTTGATCACCTTGCTAGACTTGGTCACCACATGCCATTGCAGTTAGCAATGGACGTGATACTCAACTCATTGTCCGATGACTACAAGTTCTTTGTAGCCAACTACAACAAACGTAATATGGATAATTCCATTCCCGAGCTACAATCCATGCTCGAGGCTGTTGAGTTGAATATTGAGACCAATTATAAATGGGGTCGCACAACTGATGATAGCGATGAAGAAGGGCATTGTGGTAAAGGAAAGGGTAAAACCTATCCTAACCAAGGAGTGCCAAATGGTAAAGGTGTCAAACAAAAGGTCAAGAAGGTGAAGCCTAACACTGCGAGGACCGAGAATCGGTGCTTCAAGTGTGGTGAGGCTGGGCATTGGAAAAAGAATTGTCCAAAGGCTGCAAGTGGTAGTGGAGGAAACGCAAGTTCCTCAGGTAACACAACCACACTTCTTAATCACTTTAAGATACTTGTAAAGTACGTTACGAGTAATCTAACTTTTGCAATCGTTTATTGCAGGAGGAGATGGAAAGTGATGATGACCAGCATGAGATAGTGATGATCCCACGAGCACCATGTTTTTGATTCAGTATTTTTGTGGATTCAGTTTTAAACAATTTTACTTTATTGTTTGGATAATTTTATTTTATGTTAAAACAAGTTTTTCTTTGGTTTTAATAAATTTCGAATCCATGGTTGAATTATATTGTGTGCATGTGTGATAATTACACTAGTCAAGGTTTATGACTAGATTGGAAGTCAAGTTTTGAGTTACTTATATTTCATATTATATACTTGTTTGATTGTTGTATGAATGAATAATGTCTTGATAGCTCAAGGTACTTAGATACTAGTAATTAGAAAGTTTTTCTAATGAAAGTATTTAAGAGTTTTATGGAAGCATAAGGTACAATGAATATTGAACTTAGTTAAAACATCTTAAGTAATAGTCATTACTTATGATAGTAAGTTTTAAAGTATTAGCATTAATATAGTATGATTATATTGGATATAATCAAGATAGACTTTAAGAGTGTTATTACAAGTCTTTTATACTTGTATAAAGGATTTAACGAAGTCATAATTCCCTAATAGGAATAATTGGATATTCGTATAATCCAAGTAAAATGACTTAGACATTAAATAAACTCTTAAAAGAGACAAACTATATTAATGTGTTTAAGAATTAAAAGGTATTATTGCAAGTCTTTTATACTTGTAATAAATACAATATTTAATCAAGTCATAATTCCCTTATAGGAATAATGGATATTTAAGAAATCCAAGGAAATGACTTTGGCAATAAATAAAGTTCTTAAAAGAATACTAATGTACTTAAGAATTGGAAGTATCGTTTCAGGTGTCTTATACTTGTTAGATACAGCAATCAATAAAGATCATAATTCCCTAAACAGGAATGTTGGATATTCGCAAATCCAAAAGATGATCTTAATTATTGATAGAATTCTTAAAAGATTAAACTACAAGTTATTGACTAGGTCAAAGTAGTTTAAGAGATGCTTAAATTCCATAAAAGTAAGTGGGAGCTAAGACTAACGCAATTCATTAAAGATGTTAATGAATTCAGTAAGTTAGTAAGACATTAACAACAAGGTTTTACCAAGTCGTTAGCCAAAGAGTTAAGAGAAATAAATGATCATTGATTAGATTATTGCAAACCTAATAGCGTGATCACAAGTCTTGTGACTAATTATTGCATATCTAATAGGTTGTTAACACTTCAGTGGACAACATAATCGTTTAAGGAAATTTCTTTAACCAGTAAGAATATCTACAAATCAAGTAACTAAAAGAGGCTTTAGTTACAAGGACAATTTTATGAATTCAAGAAACTAAGGAGTTAATTTCCAATCCTCCTATGTTTGCCGAATTACATAAAAGCCAAGACTAGAATATGTTCTAAATGTTCCATAAACAATATCTAGCAAATACAAAAGAAACAGTATTCCTAAATACTCGTCTTGTGTCTTTAGTTTAATAGAAATGATTGGTTTAGTGATAAAGTTACAATTAAAATTGTAGGAATCATTAAGTAATCAACACGAACAAAAGGAATAAGTAATGATCCAGTAATAATTCAGTATCTATGTCCAGAGAGGAATAATACATGAGTTAGTATCATTGTTATTCAGACTTTGTATGTTTTACAATATCCATGAATAAAAGTCTTTTATTCAAAAAGATATAAATCTGTGACTACTCGTCTTGGTGGGAACCTTGATGGGACGTTAACGTCATCGCGATATTTGGTGGTAGATTCGAAGTTCTTCGAAGATAGCTACACAAGTTCTGTGTAAACTAAATATCGGTGATATTCTGTTGGAGGCTCAACGAATATTGGATCGACCACCGTGACAATACTTCGTGGTTGAAAAGTTCAAAAGTATTGTTCACTAGGATTGTCCTTAAGCCTGAGGTATTTGGTTTAGGATACAATGACTAATGTACTTTGGTTCGTCTTAGACAATTCTGAAAAACGTTTGTCATACGAGGCGATACTGGGTGCAAAGGAAGTTGTATTTTAAATCGAAATATAACAAGATGGTAATTGCACCTCCTTTTAAGGAGAGATATTTATAGGTCCTTTGACATGATTAGAGACTGACAAGTGCATGGTCGTGCCCAAACGAACTGATTTGTTCTTTGTCGTTTATCACAGCAGTTTAAATCAAGAACTCATAAAATGATTTCGAATACATGAGTTGATAATTTTCTACCATGCTCGTATTCGTTGTCACAAATATCGTGCTGCAAGGGATAAGCCTAACATATTTGCCCAAGAAGTAGAGACATAGTGTTCTTTACTAGGAGACGCTATTAAAGAGTTTTTCATAAACTATACCTGGGTTACGTAAGCTGTTTTTATGGGGTTGGTTACCTACATGTAACGCCCTGAAATTTTAATAATTGAATAATATTAATTTCATCGTCATATTTAAATTTAATATTAATAATTATTAAATTAATTACAGATATTTAGACGGTTCGTATTATTTATACATTTTAATTATTTGGACACTTTATAGTTTAGTATACGTTCGTATATTATTAAAAATAATTTAATAGTTCCTCTCGGGTTTAGACCGATTAGTTAATCACATGAGTTGAGTGATATTCTTTTGAGTCGGGCCAGCCGAAGGCCAATGCCAAGGAACAAATCTCTTGTTGTTGGGTTTTAATTTGTTTTCGGTCTTAAAGCCTAATATGAGTTAGTGGCCCGAGTTAAATAGTACTTAAACCAAAAATTACCGTACTTCCCCCACATTTGCAACCTTCGACCGCACATATTTTTATGGTTCTCGTGAGATACAATTGGAAGAAGTCATCAACATAGAAGCAGGTCACGGGTTGTCAGACGATGGAATTTGGTTTCAAATTGACAGTGGGAGTTTATTCTTGCTTGAGAATTTCGAATTTTATGGACAATAGGTGGAGTTAAATGGTTGGACGGTGGCATTAGGAGGAGATGATCTTTTCATCTGATTATTTCAAGCATGTGCACTTGTACATGAAGTTTATAAGAATTAGTTACATTATTTGAAGCCCTTGGGGAATTTAAGTGGCAGCGCTCATATTTGGTACAAAAGAAACACCTGTTTGATTTAGTGATTGCGTGTGGGAATCCCGATGTTTCGCCAATCTCGCATATTGATTCGTAGGGTATAATTATCATCCCTTTTCATATTGTCCTTTTTCTTTCATATTGTTTCGTTTTATCATCTTTAATAATTTAATTGGTTTGTAGTTCATTTATCTCGGGTTTTGTTAATTTATATGATTGTGAATTGTGGATTTTGTCAAACTAAATCAAACCGGGTTGTCAACCGTTGTTAACTATCAAATCGTTTTAATTGATTTTGTCTCGGATGGTGTCGGGTTTTGGCCACTGATTTTACTAGTGTCGGGTTTGGTTTGGGTAAAAACCTTTTTGTGATGACATAGACGTTTTATTAATCAAGAAAAAATGGAAACCGAACCTTAAGGTTCTTGGTTTCCTAGACCGAAATAGATTTCAAAATAGAAGGGTTAAATTGTTCTTAAACAAGTTTTTGAGTTAAAAGTGAGTTTCGGGGCTGTCGGGTGTCTCGGGAATTAACGGGTTGATGTCGGGAATCAAAACGGGTTTTAAACATAATGCTGAATTTTTTACAGAATCTGTTCCCTGAGTTTGAGTACGTTTTTATCACACTTAAAATACGTTTCTGGATTTTTGGGCCACGTTAGTCTCTAGTTTTCCGAGTCCTCTTTCCGTTTCCGCTGACGGCTCGTCGATCTGATTTGTCATTTAAAAGTTATTGCTGTGTTCGTAAACCATCCCAGAATAGTTTTCGGTTCCGCTATTCTGTCTTGTGGGTCTGTTTTGAGTCCCTTCTGTTTGGATTCAAGTCCCGAAATCTTTTGACAAATTGTAGTCCTCTGAATTATTTAGCTACTGTAAAAATTTGGGTCAAATCTAGTGAGCGGTTTGAGAGTTATGGATGTTTCCGTGAGAGTGCTGTCAGATTCTGCTGTCATTGCCTTTTAGTCAAATTCTAAACCAAGTTCCATTATGCTTTGTAGGACCTTTTAGGACTTGAGTGGAGACGTTATTCCGTGCCGAGGACACTTAGGAGCATACATCTTTTCGAGGTGGGTAATCTCACTCTAAACTTGCACTTACATTTGATTCATGATTATGTGCTATATGTTATGAACTGTGATTGATTGAGCTAAGCTTGTTGTTGTGAATGATCTGTGTACTTGAGTTTTGATTATGAGTTGTTATGCACTTGGGTGGTGCTATGTGGTTATATATCTATGAGATGATATACTTGAGCTTGAGCTGTTAGTTTTATATGAGTACATGTTGTAATGGGTCAACACGTTAATAAAACTAACTAACTATATTTGAGATTCATGAGGTAGCCAACTCTTCCCGAGCCAAGTACAATTCACGACTGTCAGCGTGGTACTGCGGGACACTAGTGGGTGTTGGAAGGGGGTGCTAGTGACGAGCGCGAGAGCAGGGGCACGCGTTGTGGATTCGTCACGGCATTGGCGAACCAAGTGAAATTTAATAAAATGCCTAATAATCGAGAATTGAGTAGAGTCTTTAGGGATCACTTATGTGGTGTGGATTGTTTGTATGTGTATGCTTATTGTGTTGATTATTCACTCGGCGGTGGCTAACCCCAAACACTCCCTCCCATTTTGCAGGTACTAGTAAGGGCAAAGAGAAGGTCAATGGTTTATGAGCTGAGTTTTTATTTTTATATTTATGGATTTGGATTAAAACATTTATTTTCGAGTCAAACATGTTTTGTTTTTAAAAACCTTTAATTATTCCGCATTTAAACCACGAGACGGTTTTATATTTTTATTTATGAGTTGGGACCTTTGAGTTACTTGTACTTTTGGGGAAATGTAATATTTTATTGGTTAAAAATTTTTAAATTTCCCCTGATTTTTGGAATGTTACAAGTTGGTATCAGAGCTCTGGCTTGAGAGAATTGGGTTCACAAGGGGTGGATTCCAAACTCAAGTCTAAGCACGAGTTTTCAAAATGAGTTTTTTTAAAAGTGATTTTAAAATGAGTCCAAATCCAAATCGAGAAACAGCGCATCACGATGACCTTATGCCTCTAGTACTTACTTATGAGTTATTTAGTTTATTTAAAAACGTCGCGAGTGACATTGATTACTAAGAGAAAAAAAAAATTAACTCGAGATGAGCGTAAATTGTACGACTATATATGTATATATACTACATGAACTGTTGTGAACTACTTGTTGTGTGGATGGTATGAGGATGGGAGATCGTGGGATTTTTGAAACCGGCTGGAAACCATGACAGAGGTAGGTGCGGATAATAATAGAGGGCCCCTATTATTATACGCACATGACTCATGCCTATGTTTCGAAAAGGATTCAAGGAGACCATTGGTTAAGCATCTAAGTATCATGAAAACCCTCAATTATTATATATATGAGAAAACAATGCAATCAATTGAATAAGAAAATCAGCAAACACGAATTGATAAAGAATTATCAAAACATGTCAAGAGAGAGACTAATGAATCAAATAGAGTTGAATTCTTTAGTTGATCTAATTGAGTTGTTAATAAATCAAGAGCGATTGAGCAATCGTTAAAACAAATTAAAGAGAAAATAAATAAAAAATGTTGAGTTCGGGTTTAATGAGTAAATTGGATGAAGACATCGCTAAATTGAGATTTATGGGAAAATAATAAATAATCAAATAAGACATTATCAATTTAAGTTGATTAGAAGTTATCCAAACAAATCAAGTGGAAACAATTGAGAATAAATTAAGTTCTATTAGTGAACAATTATTAAATTTGTGGGAAATCAATAAAACAATGAACCAAAACAAATTTAAATGATGAGGTCATTTATTCGAGATGTTTGTATTCAATAATACACTTGACTGAGTAATCAAGAAAATCACCCATAAACAAATTTGATTATATTAATCAAGGAGATCTCGATACATTCAAATTAACAAAGTCAATTATTAATGAATGAGAAAATAGATTTACTAAGTTAGGAATTTTCGAGAAAACAGTGAAACAAACCAATTAAGAGAATCATCAATTCAATCAATTAAGGCCTTAATGGATATTTATTAATTAAATGGAAAATTTTTAAATTTATTTATAACTAATATTTGGAACCAAGAGATGTGACCTAATAAATAGTTGTACTGAATAAATATAATTGGTTATTGTACGAGATTTGAAACCCAAAACGAGTTATTTAGCGAGTTAAGCGACAAGAGAAAATTTACGAGATGTGTTCACTACGAATGAAATGAGATTCTATTTAATGACAAAATTGTTACATGGTAATAATAATACCAAACACGTTATGAGTAAGCAAAAATGAGAATTTAAAACTCAGATTTGAACTAGAAATAATCCTGAATGCGTAACGCGAAATAAAGAATTGTGGTGCTAATAAATGTAACCAGCTTAACTTATGAGAAGTCATCAAATGACTATTTATTAATGAGTTATAATTGAGAAAATTTAATAAGGATGTGAAAATCAATGAGAAAGCTGACACCTAATATGAGCACTGAAATTTTTATATAAGGTAATAAAAATTTAATGAGTAGGGGTGTGAGTGGGGCGTAAAGAGTATATACGTTGGGACCGACTCACACCTGTGCATAAGATTTTAATTAGCGAGTAATCAAATGAAACCTTAAAATATGTAATCTAAATGAGAATTCAACAAACCGAACTAGCGAGTGTTCGTAGCGAGTTCTTTGGGATTTTGAGTGCCAATTCCAAACTCGGGGACGAGTTTTCTCCTAGTGGAGTTGGGTGGTGGTAAAAAGAGAAAAGCGCCAATATTATGAGAGCGAATAGAGAATAATTATAAATTGTGAATTATTAAATTTGTATTATTGAGCTAATGGAGATTTATAAATCGAATTAAAATGTGAAAAATAAAGTTTATAAGGAGAACCCAGTCGAGGAAATTGTTGAGCCAAATTGTTGTGTTGAGTAATTTATATGCATGCGATTAGAGAATCTATAAGAGTAATTGAGAATAATTAGATTCATGTGATGGTGTAGTTATCAAATTGTAAGAAATTAATAACCAAGAGTAATGGTGCGAATGAGAAGTAACAAGCGCTATAATTACATGAGTAATGAAATGATGAGAATTTATTTATGAATTTTCAAATCGAGTTAAAGTGATAATTTTTTTTTTATCATAACTTTAAAAGATAAGGGTTTAAATCAATGGAGAACTACTAAATCAAGTTAAACAAATAACTTATTAAAATAAATCAAAAGAGAAAATTTTATTATAAGCAAATATTAAATTTGAACTATCGAGATTATCAAGTTAGACTATTAAATTGAATGTCATCAAATATTATGTTTTATTGAGTAATTGGTAAATCAAGAATAGTTATTAAAATGAGCAAAGGAGAAAAATATAAGCGTGTCAAATAATAAATTTTTTATTAAAATACTATGAGTTTCTAAATCGAGAAAGCACTAAAAATATAAAGTAATGAGGAAGCTTTTAATTGAGAATGAGATTAACTGAATAATGGAATACACAAGAATTAACGAGGTAAGTAATTAACGAGTTAATTAATTGAGTAAAGAGAAGACATTTAATTGAGGCGTTCAGAATTTAAAATAAAATGATATTTATAAATGGACAATTAGTCAAATTGATCAAGAGACAAATTAAATGAGAATAAAGCAAGAAGTTAATTAACGAGCTAAATGATAAAAACATTAAATGAGTTGATAAGTATCAATAAAATGAGTTGCACGAGCAATACTAGAAAGAGTCAGCGAAGGATTATTAAATACGAGTTATCAAGAGAACTAATAACGCGGTTTAAAAGAGAAATTATCTGTTCGAGTAGTCTGTTAAGTAAATTTGATCACGTGAAAAATCATAAAAGATAGTAAATGTATACATTATGTCGACCGGTGAGAAGTCTTTAAATGAGATTTGAGTTTAAATTGATGATATAAGCTTGCGTTGAGTTAAAAGCAAGTTGTATAAATTTGGGATGAATGCATTCTGAGTATATGTAAATTGAGTAAGAGGCATGAGTTGCTTACTAAGTGAACACCTTCTGTGCATGATATTTGAGAATATGAGAATTCTGTGTGATAAATACATTTATGAGAATAGTGAACTTGTTTTGGTATTTTGTGAAAGTGGTGTGAACCACTAAATTGTTCTTATGTTTTAAACGAGCTAATGTTCCATAGAGTAGAGGACTTTGAGGTGCCATTCCTGGTAGAGATTTGCCAATAATAAGAAATTTTATGTTGCTAAATAGTATGAGTAATTATTTGATAGAGCGGTGCGGGAAGAAATCTTCCTATAAAATTTATTTTGTCGCCGTGAGAGGGCCGAGTACCATGCTGAAATCATTTGTCTTCACGTACCAAACCGTAACAAATCTCCAAGTGGAGTTGAATCAGAGATTCAACGCAACATTAACCACTGAGTGCAACAACTGTGTCTGACTACGAGAGCAAGAAGACGCCTTTAGCAGAGTATCGTGGATTATTTCGTACTTCTATCGTCGTCCTTTTCTTGTTTCGATAATCCAAGTTTCTTTAGTTCATAACCTTATCATTTTTCCTCTTTTGCGGATGTGTGTCGTTGGAAAGCCTGAGTCTGAGATACGGGATCGCTACCCTGAGCTTCTTCCGAGCGATGACTTCGGGGACGAAGTCTATTTCAAGTGGAGTTGAGTTGTAACGCCCTGAAATTTTAATAATTGAATAATATTAATTTCATCGTCATATTTAAATTTAATATTAATAATTATTTAATTAATTACAGATATTTAGACGGTTCGTATTATTTATACATTTTAATTATTTGGACACTTTATAGTTTAGTATACGTTCGTATATTATTAAAAATAATTTAATAGTTCCTCTCGGGTTTAGACCGATTAGTTAATCACATGAGTTGAGTGATATTCTTTTGAGTCGGGCCAGCCGAAGGCCAATGCCAAGGAACAAATCTCTTGTTGTTGGGTTTTAATTTGTTTTCGGGCTTAAAGCCTAATATGAGTTAGTGGCCCGAGTTAAATAGTACTTAAACAAAAAATTACCATAATTCCCCCACATTTGCAACCTTCGGCCGCACATATTTTTATGGTTCTCGTGATATACAATTGGAAGAAGTCATCAACATAGAAGCAGGTCACGGGTTGTCAGACGATGGAATTTGGTTTCAAATTGACAGTGGGAGTTTATTCTTGCTTGAGAATTTCGAATTTTATGGACAATAGGTGGAGTTAAATGGTTGGACGGTGGCATTGGGAGGAGATGATCTTTTCATCTGATTATTTCAAGCATGTGCACTTGTACATGAAGTTTATAAGAATTAGTTACATTATTTGAAGCCCTTGGGGAATTTAAGTGGCAGCGCTCATATTTGGTACAAAAGAAACACCTGTTTGATTTAGTGATTGCGTGTGGGAATCCCGATGTTTCGCCAATCTCGCATATTGATTCGTAGGGTATAATTATCATCCCTTTTCATATTGTCCTTTTTCTTTCATATTGTTTCGTTGTATCATCTTTAATAATTTAATTGGTTTGTAGTTCATTTATCTCGGGTTTTGTTAATTTATATGATTGTGAATTGTGGATTTTGTCAAACTAAATCAAACCGGGTTGTCAACCGTTGTTAACTATCAAATCGTTTTAATTGATTTTGTCTCGGATGGTGTCGGGTCTTGGGTAAGAATTCCGGTTCTCTTTCTCTTTCTGTTTTTTTTTTCTGATCCGATCAATGACGTGTTTATATGTGTGATTTCCGGGTGAGATTCTAGTTGGCGGTGATGCTTTTCTTTTGGATGTGTTAATTGATTCTTCCAATCGGTGGTGGAGTATATTTTTTATTATTTTGGCCAGCTATAGTTCACGTGTAATTCGACTGTGGCTTGTTGTTTATTTAATTATTGGAGCGCCGGGAGATTTGAAGTATTGTTGATCGTTAGTGGTGTTATGATAAAGACAATAGGTTTATTAATGGAGATTGGTCGGCAAGCTCCTTAGTCATCAAGAAGGACACTTTATTTAGTTTGGGGCTTTATGAAGGGAGCAGCTGTGATTTGGGTGTTCGGGTGTTCGCTTTTCTGTGATTTGGTTCGTAGGGTATATTTTCTATCCCTTTTCTAATCGTCTATATTTTTTTATTTTTGAGTAGTTAAGTCACTCCCGAGTCAAACTCGAAGAACCTTGTGAGATCAGCTGTCGGACATCTCAGTAGATGCTCGGGATGTCGATGTCGGGTTATGCATTTTGTTCTTGGTTTTATTTCTAAGATATTCGATTTTAGGACAGATTCTGTCCGTCACTTTCGCAGCTGTTTTCGGTCTGTTACGATCCGGAATCTGACTTCCGGGTCTTCTGTAAAGTTTTAGTTCTGTGACTTGTCTTTTTGTGGCCGCAAACCTCTCGTCCATAGGACTATTTCAGTGCTGTAATACTGCACGAATCTGCCAAGTTGTGGGCTGGTTTCGGGACCCTTCTGATCAGATTCGGGTCTCCGGTCCTTCTTACGATTTTTATCTTTCTGAGTTTTCTAGTTACAATAAAAATTTGGGACAAATCTAGTGAACAGTTTGAGAGTTATGGCTGTTTCCGTAGGAGTGCTGAGCTCTGTCAAATTCTATTGAAAATAGATTTGATTCAAATTCTAATCCGAGTTCCATTATGCATTGTAGGACCTTCTAGGACCTGAGTGGAGACTACCTTTCGTGCCAAGGATTATCTAGGAGCTTACGTTTACTTGAGGTGGGTAATCTCACTATAAACTTGTACTTACTTTCGATTCATGATTTTGTGCTACGTGTTGTGAATTATCTTGTTGATTGAGCTTGAGTATTGATTGGGTGATTTGTTTGAGTTATCCGTGATTTGAGTTATTTGTGATTTGAGTTATCTTGAGCCTGAGTTATCTGAGTTTTGAGTTCTTGAGTTAAAACATTAAACATAATATACTTGAGTTGTCTTGGCACCGAAGAGTACTGGTGCCAGACGTTTTGACTCAACACCGAAGAGTACAGGTGTTGAGCCTTGAGTTGTGTGAGGCGGGTCGAGGTTGATCTCTCGTCCCAAGTCACACAAGCGCTATATAAATTTAAAATCGGAGAAAATAAACTTGAGTAATTGAGAATTGAGTAGAGTCTTTAGGGATCACTTATGTGGCTTGAGTTGTTTGTATTTATTTGTTTATTTTGATTTGATATTATTCACTCAGCGGTGGCTGACCCCAATCACTCCCCCTATTCTACAGGTACTAGCAAGGGCAAAGAGAAGGTCAATGGTTGATGAGCTGCGTTTCTATTTTTATATTTATGGATTTGGATTAAAACATTTATTTCGAGTCAAACATGTTTTTTTTTTAAAACCTTTTATTATTCCGCATTTAAACCACGAGACGTTTTATATTTTTATTCATGAGTTGGGACCTTCGAGTTACTTGTACTCTTGGGGAAATTGTTTGTTTTATTATTTAAATTTTTTTAAATTTCCCCTGATTTTTGGGATGTTACAATTTCTTTGAAGCTCGGGTGATACACTGAAGTGTGTATAAACCATTCTGTTGAGACTGGAGTTATACACTGAATTGTGTATAAGTCATTCTGTTGAGGCTCGAGTTATATACTGAAGTGTGTATAAGTCATTCACCTGCGAAAACAAATCATACAACTTTTGGTACCCATTTTTGTTTCGATCCGATGGTGTTAGTATTAGAGTGAAACCATCGATAAGTTGTATCGATTTGATGTAAAGATTTGGAATTCCAATAAAAATTGAAACTGGATGTTTTTCACTTTCAAATAATTTCCGAGGAATTATATGAGATTTTGGAGTTTTTGGAATCCATTTTTCTTTTAAGATCTTAGGTGTCTTAGAAACAAAAACATTTTTCACTGTTGTCGAAAAGTTAAGATCAGTTTTAGTTGCCAAAGCTAGCATGTCTTTTCTCGTGTATGTTAAAGTTTTTGTCGTAGACATTGAAAGCTTTGGAATCGAAGAATGTTTCAAAACAAATTTTGATTTAGACGTACAAGGTTCCGAAGATTGTGGTTTCACAAACAACTTTTTACTCTTTTGAAGTACATAAGTTGTGAACTGTGAGACCTTTTTAGAAACAGATTTTGAAGATTCACCGGTGTAAATCTTAATGGGAACTTGTGCCGCTCGTTTTCCTTTATCAACAATTTTAGGTTTAGAACATTCTTCAATCTTAATTTTCAAAACATCGTTTGCAGTTTGTGACAAAGAAATATCTGCATTAAGAGATGTGATTTTATCTAACAATTTTGCTTTTTCAATATTGAAAATATTGATTTGTTTTTATAAATCTGATCCAAAATTACATTCAAGTTGTTTAATTTTATCAGTCAAAATATGATTTTCAGCACAAATATAATCGTATTTTTCGATGTTCAAAACATTCAAATGATTGGAGTCATGAAGGTGTTTTGTGAGTTCAACAATTTAAATTTTCAAGTTCTCGGAATCTGTTTCATAAGTTGTGATTTTTGATTTCAAATTTGCGGTTTCAGATTCTAGAGCTTGAACTTTATCAGTTAAAATATCAACTTTGCAATAAACATTCTCACTTTTCTCCAATTTTTCTTTATAGTCATTACTTAATCGTAAATTCTTAACATTATCATGCGATGATTTTTCAAATAAAACATAATTCTGCGTACTTGTAATTTCCCACATTGCAGTTGGTCCTTTTAATTCACAAATTACCTTTTGAAGTGATTTAATTAAATTTCCATCCCTTATAACTCTTTTGTTTTCAAAATGTGAAAATTTTAAATGAAATGATGTGACAAAACGATTTGTTTTAAACTAAAAAGATTGAACTTAACAAATTAATTTTTATGAAAATTCTCAAAAAAATATTAATGAATTTCTTCTAGTCGGCAATATGATGTTGGAGTGTGATGTTGAATCTGAGAATTAATAGAATCCTCAAAGTTTTGAATTCCAATTAATTACACCAGCAATATGATTACGCATGGTTTGAATTCTTTTAATTAATACATTTAATTTATGATTAATGCCATACAATAATTCGTAGCATAAATTGCCGATTTCCAATAAGAAAGAATTAACTCAAAATGTGCAAATTTCCAATGGTGAATATTTCAGAAATTGATTTTAATATGATGAATTGGATAATTACTCAGAGATAAGAGACATTTAATAATCTTGAATATTTCTAAAAATGTATAAATAATCATTAATAAACTTCATTCTTTACTAATTTACGAGATCCATTAAATGTAATTTCAATTGTTTAAGGAAATTCTTATTCATTAAATGTCTCTTATCTCATGCCCTTAGGGCATGAGTTAGAAAATCCCTTATTATTATTAATTTAATTTTTTTTATTATTTATTATGTAGTGGTTTGTAGTGTATGCAATTTTAGTTGTACATATCAGTTCAAAACAGTTTTTGATGTTCGAGTACAGTGATGTTTCAGACTAAAATCCACTTGCTAAAATCTACTTGTTCAAAACAGTTTCGTTGATGCCGGATTGATTATAGCCGTTAATGGATAAGTGGTGATTGCTTGTGACAGAAACACTGCCGGGAAAACCAATACTCGCCGGAGAAGAAGATGGTATGATGGTTAGAGATTGTTGCTGGTGATGATGGAGTCGTGATGATGAAGGGCTGTTGGAGAAAGAATGGAACGGTGGTGGTGGATTAAATGGATTATCGATGACAGTAAACTACTTTTGTAAAACGGTGAAGAATGAAGACCGGAGGTGAGGAGGTCTACCGGAGGTGAAGCGTTGACGATGGTGGTTGCGACGGCGGAGATGAGTGTCTGTCGGAGGCGTGCAGATGGATTTGTGGTGGATGAGCAAGAGTCGTGTCGTCGGTGAAGGTTCGGTGGGCTGCCGTCGATTATAATGGTTCGCCGGAGAAATGAAAGATTCGCCGGAGAAGATGATTATAAGCGGCGGAGATGGGCTGTGGCGGAGCTGCTGTGGGCGGTGGAATGGTCGCCGGAAAACAAGAGATTGACGGAGAAGACGATTGATGATGGAGGTTGATGGTGGGGCTGGGGTGTTTGTCGGAGTGGGTAGTCGGAGGTCTAACGGTGGTGCTGATGATTTGATCTTGGAGAGAAGTCTTGATGATGATGTATGTTTGATGGTGGTTGACGAAATTAATATCAAATATAAATATGATTTAAGAAAATTTTGAGAAGTGATATTATCTCTATCTCTACTATCTATAATGCAGGAATGACTTTCTACTTTTAGCAGGTCTTAAAACAGGTCTGTCATTTCTGAAAGGTCTTAAACCAACATCTTAATTGAAAAAAAAAACTTTTAACAGGTTTCAAACTTGGGCTCTCTAGAAACACAATTATGCACCTTACCACTACACCACATCACATTTTTGGTACAAAAACGAAACACTAAGTCACTATGCTTTCAATGTGCAGACGCAAATCATTATAACCGTTACAAATAAGACGTTTTCTACTCTTATTTTTAGAAACAACAATCCTTAATGGTAATTATTTAAAGCGTTTTTTATTTTAACATTCAAAGCATACGTTTAATTCAAGTATGATATGCGTTTTTTTATAGCTAATTGACTTGTACGTGCGTTTTAAAACATACGCATTGAAATCATTTAAATCATTTTACGTTTTTTTCATAGCTAATTGACTTGAACGTGCATTTTAAAACATAAACATTGAAATCATTTAAATCATATGTTTTAACAATTATGATGTGCATTATTTATATAGTAGATATATATAATTTTACGTTTTTTTCTAAGCTATATATATATACTCCATCAACTTACGATGGGGTTGTTGTGCAACCTACGAACGACGTGAAAACTTACAATCATATTATCTTCTTCATGACTTTAATCACCCAATATGGTGCTTCAGTTCTCCAGCCACTGCCACGACTAGGTGAAGAAGTAGAGGTAACGTCTATTTGACTAAATTCAGAGTTTCAAGTTCTTACTTTAAAATCATAAATTCGGTGTTAACTAATATTTTTCTATTTCTCTTTCGAAGGAATTTGATGGATATGAACCGATTGAAAACTTTGAAGACATCTGGAATCCACATTACTGGTACAAATGCAAATTTGTTCGAGTTGAATATGTTTGGCTTGACCACAAACATAACAAACTATATTTGTTCCTGCTTGACAGATTTGTAAGTTACTACTAATTATTATACGATCTCCTTATTTTTCTACTAATAATCATTATTTTCAGAGGCACAAATTCGCTGCAATTATCCCCCCCATCTTAGTTTCTGCATACCAACGCCGAAAACTAGAAGGCGATGTCTTTTCTTTAAAGTATTTCAAAATTGATTACAACGATGTCGAACACTTTCCTCGCTTTGACAATTATAGCTTTGTTCGTAATGAATGGGCAATAATATTCAACACTAAAACCGAACTCGGAACCTCCACCAACAGATATATATGACTTACCACTTGACCACATCCAATATTTGGTGTTCTACCCGAAACATGTTAACTACTAGCCTCCTTATTTTTTAATAAGCCCAAAATTCCGCTCCTCTTTATGATGCCATCAATTCGTGGAAAAGATTTAGGAAACCACCTCCTTTTTTCCTTTATTCACGAATATGCAGTTACTCCTAGCATTTTTTTTTTACCGATTTAGTTTTTTTTTTAAAGGTTATCAACATTAATGCAGCTGGGAAAAAGCACATTTTTAAATAGATCGACTTCTAAGGTAAAACGATTATAAACATTCATTCCAATTATTAAGTGTTTGGCAGTTATGATACAAATTGACCCAAATTTTGTTCATTCTTTAGTAGGGGAGTAACTTGTAAGGCAACAACCCGTTTTTAAGAGATTGCATCATAATCATACACATAGATGTAAATTCCAATTTTCCCAACGACCATTTTTTCATTGATAATTTGATGATTTCATATGACAATTTAATAGTTTCATTGATAACCATTTTTTGTATTTGTACACTTCAGCCAACTTTCTTGTTTCCACTGATGTTTCAACTATTGAGTTCAACCCTCCAATTCCAGAACCACGGTCACTGCAGCTTATCAAACCTCAGATGAATCGGAATTGCTTTTTTTTTTTTGAACAGCAAAAAGAAGGCAACGGGTGGACCTTCGGCATTGCCATCACCCCCCCCCCCCCGAGGACCTGCTACATAATGCTAAACGAATTAGAAATTTCTTATTAAAAAATAAGCGTCTTACTACTATCAACCAGAGGAACAGTTGCTCACACTTATTTATTCCATCAATGCATTACTATTATTTTCCATCTTTATTACAATGTGATTTTTTTACTCTTATATTCCATCTATCCAAAGCATAACTTACGTTTTGCTTTTTCTTACATTTACTCTTATTTTCCATCTTTATTACAATGTAATATCTTTTACCGTATTTGGTTCTAATGGAAGAATCATACAATTAATTTAATTAATTTTCGTAGAATAAACCGATTACATAGAATCAAATGAATTAATTAAGTGTATAGATAAAAGCTAAAACATATACCTAAAATGAAGGGGTAATCGGGATAGAATGAAGTAATTAAGTTTGAAATTAAATCTTATGGAAGTGCCCAATCATTGAAGGTTGTTTTTAACTGAGTTACATGTCATCCTTTCGGTCAACCGTTGTGGTCCAATTATGCTTGTGTTTTAAAATTTTTAATGCATATGAATTAATTGTTAATTCAAACATTTAATAGATAGTAATAAAGGCTTGAAATTTTAACGCATTGAACTCTATAATATATATTAAAATGCCCATTTTATAACTTACCATTAAAAGTTAATAATATTCACATCCTACCTCAAGGAAATTTTGAATTTTATAAACAAACAAATATTAAATGTTTTCATTGCCTGCATTGAAACGTTTTAATTGGATGCATTGACTTCATTTTAAAAAACTATTAACTGCATTTTAGAAGCCTTTTACTTGACTACAATTTAATAACTTTCCAAATCAATCTACTCATACTGCATTTTGTGCATTTTACAAACGTTTAAATTTCTTGTAGTACAACCTTTTAATTGGTTGCACTGACTTCATTCTAAAAAGTTAATGCTAATATTACATGCATTGACTACATTTTTATAACGAATATTAAACTTTCTAATTATTTTCGTTTTATTCGTATAATAATTGTCATTGGGTGCACGATAATATGTTAATGTTAATTGTAATAAACTAGCAGTAACTACCCCGCGCGATGCCGCGGGGGTTTTTAATGATGCTTAAAAGATGTTTAGATTAGTAAACGTCTCAATTGTAAAAGGTCTAACTATATGGTTGACTTGTGTTACTCTAATGAATATATGCAAATTGTTTTTATTTTTATTTATTATGTCGATTTGTATCCATTAATTTTACTAACTGTGGAGTGTGTGTGATTCATGTCATCCCAAAAACTTTATAGTAAAAGTAAGATCATAGTAGTATAATCTATTATTTTGGAAATCAGGTCTCTTTCGAATCAACTTTATATAGAAAATTATTAATAATGATACCAAAAATAAAAATAAAAACACTAATAATATTTGTCGTATTAAAAAAGAACATCACTATAAGTTATATAGAAAGTTATTGGTTACATAGAGACATAAAGGTTTTGATAGTAAATTATAATGTTAAAAAAATATAACTATTAAATACTATTAAAATTTAGGAGATCAAGTTGTCATTTAAAAAAAAAAATCAAAGCTAAGGTAAAAATATAAGGAAATCTGTAAATATATGGGGGAAAGTAAAGTTGGGATTTGAGCTTCCCTTCTGGCTACAGGACAACCACATTAACTTCTAAAATATATAGGGCAAAAAGTGGGAGCGGGAGTTGGGATTCGAACAGGTGACATCCCTTTGTGGACACATGACGTTAGCCACATGCGCTGTACTCACATGACGTTTTTGTTTCCGTTCACTTTAAATATAAAGACAAAAATAAAGGATGTGTTGTCAAAATCTAACTGGTAAGCTACTGTTCAGTCCATGATAAATGTTATATATAGAATATAAATATGTTATTCTGGGAGTGTTGACCTTAACTAATTGAATATCCATTTTCAGTTATGTTTTGGTATTAATTTTCGGACTGACTTCATTTTAAAATGAAACGACTGGATTTTAGAAGCGTACCATTAATATCTTTAATGAAACGACTGGATTTTAGTTACGTTTATAGTGAAGATATTAAATATACGTTTAATATGCTTAATTTAGACCACCATTAAATATACGTTTTAATATTCATTTAATATACGTTTTAATAGCGTATGTTATGTTTTGGCATTAATATTAATTTAATATACGTTTTAATAGCATACATTTACCAACATGTGAAAAGTTAATAGCATACGTTTTAATTTAACCGGTCTATATTCCAATTGGGAGTGAATATTATTTTAAAGTTACGAGTGAAGATATTAATATAGGTTTTAATAGCACACGTTTACCTACATGTGAAAAGTTAATAGCATACGTTATAATTTAGACCACAATTAAATATATGTTTTAATTGACTTCATTTTATAACTGACAATTAAATGTTAATAATATTCACATCCTATCACATCAGGAAATTTCCAATTTTGAAGATATTGAACGAAAATCTCAAATTTCGGTTATGTGTTGGCATTAATATTCATTTAATGTGTTAATTTATAATTCTTATTACCTACATTATTTATAAAAACTAGATGACTCAACCATTTTTTCTTTGCATTCACGAAACGAAACACATACCAGCTACGAGCAGCCCTCACCGTTTAAGTCACTAATGCTAATGCAAGTCACTTTATATTATTTATCTTTATTCTAATCTACATTTTGAACTTACTTTTTTAAATTATAATTCAGGTACAGAATGTGGTGGATATTATTGCATCCGTGCTCCTGAGACTTTTAAGCCGATAAAGTTGTTGATATTATTTAGAAATATCAAGTTACATAAATTGTGCAGTCAACGTAACGGGTCGACCCGGTAAAATACTCCAAGACTCACATATAAAGTATCTTTATTGACCCATTACCCAACCCGTAATATTGCTTTCATAAGCCAATCTTGTATTTTTGTCATTTTGCTTTGTATGTTTAATGAAGACCTTGGATTTGACAAGAAAATGCTTCTACAATATGATAATCCTATTGTGAACGAGGTAAATATTTCAACTTGATTCGTATTTCCATATTTCAATCGACTTTTTTTTTTATAATCTGATTTTACAAAGTGTAACTCTTGATGAAAGTGGGCGATTTGGTGGTGATGCTAGGAAAAAACTGGAGGTAGTAACTTTTTTTTAATTTAATTTGATTCTGATTTTCGATATAGATTTTTAGATATAGATTTTTATTTGACGTTTATTTGATTTTGTCTTGGGTTATATTGCAGTTTAGGAGAAGAATAAAAGGTGCAACTGTAACCACTCGTTTTAAAGCTCTCACATCAACTAGAAAGATCTCAACATACTATTACACAACCGTAGAAATTGACTGAAGAAATTAACTCACAGGATCATAATCATTATTCCCAAACACCTTCTTAAACATTAGATTGGTAAGTCAACCAAAGTTGTTGCATAAACATGTTTGTAAGTGCTTATTTGTGGTACATTTTGCAGGTTCCTTATGGGAAGGAAACTTTTTTCCCTGGAAAATTGATATGTACCAACGAATTCATGGTAATTTTATCATTTGGTTGCTCACCATAAAATGTCTCTAATTTTCAGTAAATTTTTTAACTTTCTTACATGTTTGTTGATATTATTTAAGCCTTCTATATCATTGTAGCTACTTTGTTTTTTCTTTAGTTGTCTATCATTTAGTGTTAGTACATTTACTTACTTGTAGCATTTGAAAAGCGTTTCTATGACATTCTGTTTTTTGTGTTTGTTAGTTTTTAGTTATCGGTAACTGTGTGTAATGTTACTAATTTGTTTCTTATTTGTGATTATGATGTACCAGCCGTGTATGCATGGTAATTCACCTGGGCTGATCAGAAAGTACGACCTTATGTGTTGCAGGCAATGCTTCCATAGCAACCCAAAGGAAATTGGTTTCATCAAGGTTAGCACTAAACTTTATACGATGTTGTTGTTTTAATCGATTACATGATGATTTATTCTAAATCTTATATATTTTATTTTATCTTACATTGATCTCATTGGCATTGCAGTTATCATGGTTATTTATCTACCAATTTGCATTTGTTTAATTCCTTTTTTTGTATATACGGTAGTTTTGATTTGATTCGCATCATTAAATAATTTCATTTTTTTAGCATTGATGTTGACATAATTTCATTTTTAATTTTAAGATAGTGTTTATAACGTTGATACTCTTTTTGTTGTTTTTTCCCATCTTTTAACTTTTGATGATTCAACTTTACATATATGAATAATCCGAGTTAACCCGATGATTCATCCCATAAGGAACCTGACGAGTTAACTTTTGACGTAATTTTATCTAATATTTTTTCTATGTTTTTAGATGATCCGAGTAAACCCGACGATTCATCCGGCTATTGTGGCTATCGTAATAGGCCGACTAAAAATCATCCTGGTTTTAAAACATAGATCAAAAGTGTTGTACACAATTCTGCACCAATGCTAATTCTTGCTTTTTAACTCTATATTATACACAATTATCATGCAATATTTCCTTCTTTACAGGTCAACAGAAATTCACCAGATTATATTATTTCTCGGGCTATTTTATCAACAAAAAAAAAAAAACCATGTTAATGACCTTAACGAGAGGTTGATCGATACATTTTGTGGGGTCGAAAAATATATTACAATTTCGATGAAACGGAGGATGACAGAATCAGATTCTATCCTATGAAAATTTTGAACTCCCTTAATGTTAGTGGTATTCCCCCGCATGTTCTCCAGCTCAAAATTGGGTGCCCGATAATACTTTTACGCAATATCGATCCCTCCCAGGGATTATGTAATGGCACGATACTTTTTTTTTTTTGGAAACGGCTTTCATTAAAAAACTAGCTTAAAGCTAGAAGAACAAGAGTTTAGTAATTACATGGTAAAATAAGCCATTCGGCCCAACTAACTTTATACTTAACTCTACGATTACAAATCCAAAGATACGCGAAAAGAGTCTACGAGCATATTTCTTCGGGCATCACCGTTGTTGAACATAATTGCGTTTCTATGTCGCCACATGATCCAAATGACCGTAAAATTATATGGTAAAACCGCCTTAATAATGGCACGAGACTTACATGCAGAAAGTTTGAGCCAAACCTAATTGATGTGGAAATGGCCGTTGCTAAGTCTTTGGAGATGGATCATTTGTGTTATTATACTTCAAAACATGTAATCGAACAACATTTTAATGCCAATGCTAACTCTTGTTTTTTACCTCTATTTATACATAGTTTTCACGCTTATACTGTATTTGTTGTAAAATATATAACCAATGGACATTTAATCGTCAGGAATATATAGTTCGTAGCCGCCGCATCGCGCGGGTTTTATCCTAGTATTTAATAGGGAGTTAAATATTACTTTATTGGAGATTGTTTTTTTGTCATATAGCTTTTTCTTTTCCAACTTTGTTTAAAGTTGTGCCTGATGAAAGTTCTAGCGGTAAACGACGTCGTATAAGATTTCTTTTTGACTTTTCAATAATAGTTCTCGAGCCGGGAACTTTTGGGTTCTCGAGTCGGGAACTTTTGGGTTCTCGGTCCGGGAACTTTTGGGTTCTCCGGCCGGGAACTTTTAGATCAGATCTTGATTTTTCAAAAATTCACTAAAATCATCATAACTTGCTCATTTCTTAACCAAATCGAGTGATTCTTTTTGCAAAACGTTCGATTTTCAATTACCTACAATCCTATGCAAACACTTTTTCGAAAACAAGTTCTGATTTTCTCGATTTTTGCTTTAAAGCTCCGAAAATATGGCGTTCTTCATGTTCTTCATGTTCTTCATTTTTGAACTTTTAAAAACGAAATTAAACCTTGTTTTTGATGATTTTAATATGAAATTTGCTATTGATTTGCTCGAAATCAGTAATAGAACAATGTTATACTATCAAAAACTTGAATCATACCTTCGATTTTGAATTGGAATTGATTTTCTTCAACTTTCTTTTCAGAAACTCTTCAAAAACCCATCAAAATCTTCAAAAATTGCTTTATCTCTACTGATTTGGATCATATCAATTAAAATTTTTGTTCTGATACCAATTGTGGGTTGTGAAACCAAGGATTAAGTATGGATTAAGCAATAACAAGTAGAAATTAAGAAGATTTAAATTGATAGAAAAACTTTGTTATGGATATGTAAATTACAAAATAGGGCAAAGGTTAGAGAAATTAAGTTACTACTAACTATTTATACCTAGCCTAAGTTTAGACTAAATACACAAATTGTCCCTAGACTATTGGTTACAACATATGAGACCCAACAAATACCTATCCTCGAACTTTTAAGATGAAAGATTTAGGGGAAGTGGATACCATTCTTGGTATTAAGGTTAAAAGGACAGATAGTCAAATTTATTTAAGTCAATCTAATTACATAGAGAAAATTTTGACAGAGTTTCAACACTTGAATATTAAGGAATTTAACACTCCTTTCGATTCTAGTGTAAATGTAACATCCCAAAACCCGGCCTAGTAGTTTATTGACCTTAAGGTATTTTATTAAATGATTATCTGATTAAATGCTTAGTTAATTTAATTTGCCTTCTGTATTTTGGGGTATTTCAACAAGGGGTTAAAATACCCGATTTGTGATATATTTGAAATGAAAATGTGTTTTTTACATCTTTAGATTCTTTATTGAATTTCGTTTTCGGAAATGCTTTCGTTTTTAAAGTTGGAGTCCGTTTGCCATTTTAAATAAATTAACTACGAAAAGGACCTTTTAGACATTTACTGAAAAGGAAATAAGTGATGGAAGAAGGCCATGTGGGCCCCCTTTTTTGGCTTAGGCCGGTCGAGAGAGAGGGAGGGAGAAACCCTCTTTTCTCTTCCTTGTCTCATTCATTTGAACATTATCCACAAACACATACTATTCCATTGCAAGCAACGCCATCTTTTCTCTCTTCTTGTTCTTGAGCTTTTGAGGTTAAATCCTTGCTATTTGGTCCGAAAATTACACTAGTGTTGGTGTAGAAGAAGCTTAGAAGTAAGTTCCATCTTCTCCTTTGTTGCTCTTGATGTTCTTGAACTTGATTATGAACTAGGGTTTATGAATGCTAGTGTTTGGTGGTTAAATCTTGTTATGGATGTTGAAATGTATGCTTATGCAAGCTTTTACATCATTTGTATGGTAGATTGTTGAAGGAAGACAAGGTTTGCTGAAAATCACCTTCAACCTCCATTAATGGTGGATGTTGAAGGTGGGTTTTGACAAACCTCGGAATTCTTGATGTTTAAATGCTTGGAATTGTTTAATAGGTTGAGAAATCATGTTTAGTAAGTTATGGATGATGAAAACCTTGTATAGATGGACTTGAGGCTTAACTAGTTAGTGTTTGGGTCAAATTAGTGCATTAGTGATTGTGTAAGTAGAATATTTGGAATTGTGTTGGTTATGAACTTGACGAATTGCCAAAAGGATTGTAAATTATTAGTGTAAAGATTATGTGTTAGTTGATGGAGGTGTGGAAGTGATATAGCCATGTTCGGGTTTTTGACCCGTTTGGACCAACCGGTCGAGTTGAATTGCTAAATGGTCATAAATGGTCAATTGTTGTGTTGATGGAATTGTGCTAGTTAGTAATACCATAAAATGTGTATTTTATGGATTATGTGTGTTAAATCGTTAAATTGGAGAATTTGACAATTCGGTGGATTGATCACTAACTCGGTGTAATTGTTACAGGAACCGGGAAGGAGACTCAGTGATACTAGCTCACTGAGTTAAGGAAATCGAAGGTTGAAAGGTGAGTGGACTCAATCTACAACTCGGGTGTCGGTCTATTCCTTTTGGTATTTTGCACTTGTTAAAATCGAAGGAATATAGCAGGCCTGGGGAGTTCGCGACGCGAACTCCCGTTCCCGATCGTGAAAGGCGGACATAGAAATTGGGTGTTGATCGTGAAGTGTTCACGGATGAGTTCCCGACGCGAACTCGAGTTCGCGAACGCGAACTGAAGTTCGCGACTGGGAACTATTTGTGACCCTTTTCGTTGTGTTTTCCGTAGCTAGTCTACTCGTTATGTATGCCTAATGTTAGAGAATACCATACATGACAATGTGCACATTCGGGACGAGGTCAACATCGGATAACAAAAAAATATATAACAAGGGGCTGTGGTGGTTGGGTTTCTGCCGGAGGAGATAAAACAAAAAAGAACACGTGGGCGGTGGGGATCCTTTTTTTTTTCTTCTGCCGCAGCTCACACTTGGGAATAAAGAAATAGTAATTAGGTTTTAGGATTTATTCTTTGATAAAAGATGCATGTAATGTGGGCTAGGCCACCACACTTGGGCTTATTTATCCCATGCAAAAACCGACACAAAGGACACAAGTGAGATGGCTCGACTTTGTTACACTTTGGGACTGGATTCGAGAGTCAATATCAACAAGAGGGATTTCGGCCCTCTCCACTTAACTAATCATAATCGCAAAAGAAAACGAGGGTAGCGGTTCTCGGCCTTGGCCTTTGGCCGGCCATGACCAGACGCTCAAACTCTCGGGATTAAACTACTAGATAATTACTCATCACACGTAAATAATTAAATACTAAATGTTTCGCTAAATTAAATAATACTTATAATTAATTAGACATAAGGTAAATAACACTCTAGTTATTCATCCGAAATGTCACGCATTTCATCATCTCAGTTAAATGTACACATAATCACATAAGCACATAGTTTCTAATAATTAATTAACTCGTAATTAGTTAAAAAAAGGTAATTAAATTAAGTATCAGATTTTTAGGGCGTTACAATCCGAGACGTAGACCCGCTACGTTCTCGGAAAACGAGATGGTTTATTTGAAGGTATCACCTTGGAAGGGTGTTATTCGTTTTGGCAAACGAGGAAAGTTGGCCCCGTGGTTTATTGGGCCATTTCGAATTAGCAAGGTGGTGAATTCTCAATCGGTAACACTCGAGTTACCCTCGGAGTTGTCGGCAATTCACAACACTACTTAAGAAAGTGTAACATAGAAGATCCGAGTCAAATTCTCCCGGTACAAGAGTTGCGGGTGGATACGAGAAAAAGATTGATTGAGGAACTGATGGAGTTGTTGGACCAAAAGGTGACGAAGTTGAGAAAGAAACAAATTCCTATGGTTTTGGTAAAGTGGAAGCACAGTTTGGGTGCAGATATGACTTGGGAGACCGAGGCCGATATGCGGGAACGTTATCCCTCTTTATTTAATCGAGATGGGATTCCGGGGACGGAATCTTCCTAAGTGGGGGAGAGTTGTAACATCCCAAAACCCGGCCTAGTAGTTTATTGACCTTAAGGTATTTTATTAAATGATTATCTGATTAAATGCTTAGTTAATTTAATTAGCCTTCTGTCTTTTGCTAACCAAGGGGTTAGAATACCCGACTTGTGATATATTTGAAATGAAAATGTGATTTTTACATCTTTAGATTCTTTATTGAATTTCGTTTTCGGAAATGCTTTCGTTTTTAAAATTGGAGTCCGTTTGCCATTTTAAATAAATTAACTACGAAAGGGACCTTTTAGACATTTACTGAAAAAGAAACAAGTGATGGAAAAAGGCCAAGTGGGCCCCCTTTTTTGGCTTAGGTCGGTCGAGAGAGAGGGAGGGAGAAACCCACTTTTCTCTTCCTTGTCTCATTCATTTGAACATTATCCATAAACACATACTATTCCATTGAAAGCAACGCCATCTTTTCTCTCTTCTTGTTCTTGAGCTTTTGAGGTTAAATCCTTGCCATTTGGTCCGAAAATTACACTAGTGTTGGTGTAGAAATTGCGTGTTGATCGTAAAGTATTCATGGATGAGTTCCCGACGCGAACTCGAGTTCGCGAACGCGAACTGCAGTACGCGACTGGGAACTATTTGTGACACTTTTCGTTGTGTTTTCCATAGCTAGTCTACTCGTTATGTATCCCTAGTGTTAGGGGAATACCATACATGACAATGTGCACATTCGGGATGAGGTCAGCATCGGATGGATAACTGCTGAGCATAGTGTATCGACTAACGGGGTACTCGAACCTTACCTGTATACGTTGCATGGTTAAGTGGGTTTACCCGGGGTGTTGGATACAGTGCTATCGGTTATTGTGGTTTTGGCCGATCATGGTTTAAGGCTCGCAAGGCCACCGATCCTCTCAAATAGTGGTTACCCCAATCAGGGATGTTAATTGCTTACGTGCTTAGTGTTTAGCATAGTTAGTAGTAGTAATTCATTCACATAGCTTTTGTGCTAATCCCTCCCTCATTGACACATTTCAGGTTGGAAGGCTTGAATGGGTCGGGCTTGGACTGAGCATTTGACCATGCTTTTAAATATGTTTTGTGAAATGAGCCGTGTTTTGTAATACCGTCTTTTAACTAACTACTTGAATTGTATCGTTTTGTGGGACCACGGTTTGTAAACTTAACGTGACGTAGATGTAGACTAATTGCTTCCATAATTCTAATATTAATGCTAAAATGGTTATCTTAAAAAAAACGGTTTCAAAAATGAGGTGTTACAGTAAAACTTGAAGTGAACTCTGGTATAGCAGTGGCTCAACTAGAATACGTTAGTGCAATTGGAAGTAGGGGTGCCCAAATGGTCAACCCGATCCGACCCGAACCCGATAATGCTAGTCGGGTCGGGTGCAATGTCATGTGATGATATCGGGTTTTCTAAACCCGACCCGACTAACCCGATTCCTTATAGGGTCGGGTTTCGGGTTATAATTCTTATTACTTTCGAGTTTTGGGTTGACCCGATTAGAGTTACAGTTAAAATATAAATTTTAAAAATGTTAAATATCTTTACCATAAATATATAAAAAGAAAAGGAAACCAAAAATCACATTTAGTAACTACCAAAAGTGTTTAAAAGTGTTTACAATTTGTGTGGTTTGGTGTTTCCTATTTGAAGTTTAATATACAAGTCCACCGTTTACATATTAGCGCCATTTAATATAGAGAGGACTAGAGGAGCATGGTTTGCTAATATTCAAGTCCGCCGTTTATGTTAGCTGTTTCCTATTCAAGTCCACCGTTTAATCTAATTGTAAATATTCTATCGTTTCCTGTTTGCTAGTATACAATGGTATTTTTTTTTTTTTTAATTTTTTGTGTTTCACAGTAAGTTGTTTTGAATCTGAATTATATTTTTATTTGTAATTTGTAATTACTATTGATTTCATAATTATTGTATGAATCAGTGTATTTTTTTTAAAATGTGTGTTTCTTGAAATTTTATGAATGTGTAACCCGACCAACCCAATCGGGTCAACCCGAAACCCATCCAACCCGAACCCGACAAACCCGAACCCTTATCGGGTCGAGTTTTGTGTTAGGAATTTTTAAACTCAAACCCGACGGACACGACCCGATAAGAGCCGGGTCGGGTTGACCCTTTGGGCACCCCTAATTGGAAGCATGATGTATGCTACACACTGCACTAGACCTGACATTGCTTTTGCAGTAAGCAAGCTAAGTCAATATACTGTCAATCCTGGTACAGAGCACTGGAAGGCAGTAGGAAGAGTACTAGGATACATGAAAAAGACTAGTAATCTTGAATTGACTTACACGTCAAAATCTATTATACTAAATGGGTATCCAGATGGCAGCTGGATTGATAACAAGAGTGATTCTAAATCCACAAGTGGATGGATTTATACACTAGCTAGTGGGGCTATTTCTTGGGCGAGCAAGAAACAGTCATGTATAGCTCACTCAACAATGGAAGCTGAGCTTATAACTTTAGCCGATGCAGGCAAAGAGGCAGATTGGATTAGAGATCTACTCTTGGATATCCTCTTATGGGATATCCCGATGCCTTCAATTCCCATGTACTGTGACAGTGAGGCCAGACTGTCTAAAGTATATAATTCTGTATATAATGGGAAGATGAGACACGTAGGTCTTCGTCATCATTCTGTGAGACAACTAATTGAGAGTGGTACCATCAAAGTAGTTTATGTCAAGACATCGAAGAACATGGAAGATCCGTTCACGAAACCTCTGACGAGAGATTTGGTAACATCTACCGCGATAATCATGGGTCTAAAACCAAACTAGAATCGTTAGTAATGGAAACCCAACTTGAACTTAGTGTTCCTAGTTTTCAAGTTTAATGGGTAACAACAAAATTACTAACGATAGAAGGTACTATCAATCAAGATAGATCAATGTGAGGTAGAATAGCACATCGTTGCCGAGAACGAGGATGAGTTAATACTCTTAACAAAATTTTGGAGACATCAAAGCGACGAAGATGTTGTAAAATTTTGCCTATAAGATCTAGAGGTGGTGCCACCTCAAATGAAGATTGCTGGTTTGTCTTCTAAAGGGTCATGAAAAGGATTTTAGCAGATGGCCATATTAGTGCTCAGGGAGAACACAAAGTTGACATATGTTGTGTGGGGGTAAACCAGGGAGGTTATTAATGTTCTTGGTTTAAACCTATTAGGATATCATTGAATCAATATCCTCTTGTTTGCTCACATTAAACTTGGGTTTAATCTTCGTGACACCTAAGTGACAACATCTGTCTGTATGAAAGGAAACTTTCCAACTTGGTGGGGGATTGTTGGAAATATTAATTGATATAAATATTAATTAATTCTTGCAAGTTGGCAAGTTCCCACATTGGTGGGAGGAAGAACATTTAATGAGTTTATAAGCCTCTTTATTCTTTAAGCTTTCAAAGGCTTTAGTAGAGTATTAAGGCTAGACCCACACGCGCGCCGATTTGTGACCGATGACGCGATTTAGGCGCACTTTGCACGACGCATCGGTCGCTGGGAGCTGAGGAGCTTTCTTTTTTGCCAACCCTGTGAAAACGTTCAAAGAGTCAACTATAACGGTCGAGGTTTAAAGGGTTGTTTATGGCTTGTCCAGTTTTTGACTATCGAATTAGTGTTCCAGGCGTTTTTTATCACAGAATAATGGTGATAAGAAGTGTCTTAATGGCCTGACCGTTTTCGTTTTCATACCTCTCATCTCCCTGTAAAAGGGACTCAGTTGGTACACATTGAGACACACGAAAACTCACTCCCTCTCTCTGAAAAGTGCTACTGTTCTTCCTTGTTTCTGCTTCATCACTTTGTGTTACACAGTGGTTCTTTTGTAGTCGGAACCCACTGCTATACTACATCAAATCCTGGTGTGATACGTTGAAAAGCTAACAACATACAACACGTATAAACCTTAAAAGACATGAAGCTCTATTCCGTGTGGTGTGTTCTTCATCTTCGTCAATTTCAGGTTTAGTTTTGTTCATTCTGATTATCTGATTACATTAACCTAAATGACCAAATATATAATATGATACAAACATAAATGACCATTTATGTAATTTACTCAATATTTAATTAATGAACCATATTATACAAATATTGCAACAAACGGTCGATTATTACGATGTATGAATTAAAAAAAGTATTGTATCATTTAATCAAAGAAAAGGTCGTGGAGACTAAATTTAAAAAATTATACAAACCGTATAACGATTCAAATTTACTCGCTTTTTAAACACGAGTTGGTGTCCAAAGTCAAAGGTACAACTGTACAAGTTAAAGAAGACTATTAAACCCATTATTAAAAAGCCGTTCAAAATTAAAAACCCATTATTAAATCAAAATCCTTTGGATGCCCAAGAAATTGAGTCAAAAATACATGAGGGTTTCCTATCATCTTCCCAAACGAAAAATTACCAAATGCCAAAAATCTTCAATAAATATATAGAAACGAGAAACAGGGGCAAAAAGCAAATAGCCATGGAGATGAAGCAAATTCATATCAAACCCAGAACTCAAACTCCAATTGGTTGAATCATTAAACTCGGTCAGATATCCTTTCATATGCACTTTACCAGTTTTGTTACTTTTTTACTTATTAGTTTTTGAATTCAGTAAATGAACCTGATGAACTCTCATGCATTTGATCCAATTGATCGGAAATTAGTTTAGTATCGATAAATTAACCTTGTTTAGGCGGTGAGATATGCCGTGTAAGTTTCCAAAGATCTGAGAATTTGTGGAAACTTTTGCCAAATTTCCTTCATAAATTTCCTCCAAAAAAATTAGAATATTTGTAGAAAAAAACTCACGTATTAATTGTTTAGAAAATGTTTAGATTACCAAATTAGCCTTTAACTTAGCCTAATAAATTTACACATAAAAGGTATAATTGAAAATTTGATAATATTTTCCATTTGTTTCAAACGAGGAATTTGGGCACGTCCCGGCGGGGTGAAAATATACACATCATATTTATAGATTAACATATTCATAACATATAGTCAATAAAAAAGTTTTACATGAAAGCATGTTCTTATACGATGTGTAATAAAGTTACAGCTTCAAGCTCCAACTTATTTACCATCTTGACTATGAGTGTAAGAGCTTTACTGAATTTTAATTTGTTAGGGTAATTTTCGTGGCCAGTTGTAAAAATACAAATCATAAACATGTTATTAATTTTGTTAGAACTATGAGTGTAAGAAATTATTATTTATTTAAAATAGGTTCATACGGATTGGATTGATTTTAAATTTACTTAATCTATATATCAAAGTTATATAAAATAATTTGAATTAGTTGCAAATTTACGTCATTTATACACCACTTATATATAAATGAATTCAAATTCTAAAATATATCAAAATAAAAGACACCATAAAAATTTTATTATTATTATATAAAAAGGGTTTTTCTGAAGCATTAAATGATTCAAACATTCCTAATAATATCTTAATACACATTAATGAACTTTATATTTTGAATTTTCAAAAGATGTATTAAATGCATTGCTAAGTTTTAATGGAAAGTTTGAATCATTTATTGCACCTAAACATGTGCCTAGGGGGCACATGTTAGAAAAACCCATATAAAAAATGCAACTTAAACTAATAATAGTAATAATAATATGGACAAAATAATAATAGTAGTAATAATAATAAAGTCACGTGAAAGGTGTAAAGAAAAAACGAACAACTTAATAAACATTATATTGCATAAGATAATGACTTGGTAAGAGAATGTGTTCGCGCTGCATGAAAGATTCGCAAAAAAATATCATGTATTGTATAAACTAACATATTCCTAACATTACATTTGAGATATGTTTAGAAAAACTTATTAACGAGGCTTATGAGTTTATTAGCTTGTTAAGTTTAAATAAACTTGAAAATTCAAGTATATTTAAGCTTAATAAACTAATAAACTCATAAACACGCTCTTAAAATTTATTCATGAACCATTGTTAGGATCAAATATGTTGTATCAAATAGTAAACGGACTAGTTGTGTAATATTGTCTAAATGATATACTAGTCTTAAGCCTAAAACAATGTAATTAGGCTTAGTTAGTGATTAATTAAGCATGTTTAGAAGAGATGTATAAATACCTAACATGTTGATTTAGTTTGTAAGCTTTCCTCATTAATTGCAATTATCATTTGAAAGCTCCCTTTCCCTCCATCTATTCTCTCTCAACCTACACACACTAAAACACCAAGAACACACACACACACACACACACTCTTAATCTTCAATATCTTTGGAATCAACATGAATTAGCTAGTTTTGTATTGAATTCGATCTCTAAAGTGGTATCAGAGCAAAAAAAACTCTCTGTGAGTGGATCCAAATTTAAGCTAAATCAATCAAGATCTGGAAAAATGAAAAAAAAGTTTGTTCGTGAGCTGTGAAATTAATGTTGTAAATTTTTGTTTCGAATTGAAGATTTGATTGAAGATTCATGTTTCTCCAGTGATTCTAATAAGAATAGAATCAAATTTCAATCCAATCCATCAACAAATCACCTCAATTTCGTGATTTTTGTGAAAAAGTGAAAAACTCAAAATATTGACTGTAATTTGAAGAATTCGATTTGATTTGTTATGGATTGAGGCATATTATTAGATTCGATTGTTAGAAAAGCAAAATCGAGCAGATTGTGATTGGAATCACCGGATTTGGTCAAGTATTGAGCAAGAATTGAATCAAAAAGTAAGTTTTTGAAGCGTACGTCAAAGTGTTCGGCATCAAGAACACGAAGAACTCGAGCCGAACTTGACAGTCTTCGGCTCTAGTTTGTTCGGCCCAATCAAGTTCGGCCCGAACATTATTTGTCTTTCAGTCTTCGGCCCACTATCTTCGGCCCATTATGTTCGGCCCGAACAAAATTAAACATCGATCACAGTCTTCGGCTCTTGAATATTTCAAAATCAATCGATTCAGATTTTTAACGATCGATCGATTCTGTGTTCGATTCAGATTCAGTGTTCGATCAAAATCAATCAAAGTCAATCAAAATCAATCGATTCAGATTTTTAATCAATCGATCACAATCTTCAAAATTAGACATCGATTCCGATTTTTAACGAATCAATTCAGTGTTCGTCGATAAAGAGTTCGGCTTCTTGATTCCGACTCAAACCAAATCGATCGTTCAATTGATTATGCCTGATAGTTTAATCGATTACAAAAAATGGGAATAGATCTCAGTATCGAATTTGAGTTGATTTGAACGGATTCAATCGATTGATTCAAACCTGCGTTCAAAACAGTTCAATCGAATTTCGACTTAAAAAGTTCGATTTCAATTCGATTTAAACAAATCAATTCAATCAGAGAAAAAAAGTTCGGCTTGGAGTTCGCTTATCTCAAACATCGATCGTCAATTAGAAAAAGTCTGATCTTGGTCGTCTTTGTTCCACCTGCGTTCTTGATCTCTGTAATGTGTAATCGATAAAGAGTTCGGCTTATTGTTTGATCTCTGTAGTAAAATAGGCCCAAGTTGTTTCAAGGCTCAAAATAGATATTGACCCAAATTGATTTAATTGATCTAGGCCCAAATTAAAAGTTTCAAAATAGATATTCGGTCAAAACAACATACATTTTTTCAATATCTCAATATTATCAGAAAAAGGCCCACAACAAAATCATACCTTTTTTTTTTCGGCCCAACATACTAGATCAATATCTCAATATTACGTGTAAAAGAAATTTTTTTTAAAAAACTTTTTCAATTTTAAACTTTTAAACTTTTTAAACAAAATACAAATCAACTTTTTAAACATTTTAAACAGCTTTAAATTTTTTTAACTCAAAAGAGCTAAAATGGATACAAATTTAAAAACATATGAAAATGAAAAATTAGTTTATGATAAATACTACAAATGGTACTGTGAGGCATCTAAGGAGTTGCAAAGGGAAAGAAGCTGGTCAAAGCAAACGGAAGCAAAGTTTGATGAATATCAAGAACAACTGAAGACATCAGCTTCACAAATTCAAGAATTAACTGACGAACTCCACGATCTCAAAATTACTACATCGAGAGAAATTAATCGTCAATCGACCATTATAAAATTGAGTAAATTACACGAATGGTCCATGTGGTTTACACATTGTTTTGGATTTGGTCCCTAAGTCTCAGTAATTACACCCGTGGTCACTGTGGTTTACACTTCGTATTGGTTTTGGTCCCTAAGCAAGACGGATGTTTATTTCTACCGTTATATCCCCGCACATGCCCTCCACGTGAGGGCGTTTTTGTCATTTCCTTTTAAACCCTTCTCTCACCTGAGCCCACCAACCCCATTAAATCCCCCAATTTCTCTTTCAGTCCTTAACTTCTACTAGAAACCTAATCCACAAAATCGAAAGTATGGTGAATTGCGATTGTGGAATAAATGCCATCAAACGAACTTCTTGGACCGATTCAAACCCTGGCCGTCGCTTCTACTCATGTCCCCAAACGGTAATTTTTGAATTTCATTCATGTTATTTACTCTTATCTTAATATTCCTCTAAACCTAATTTTTCTTATAGAGATCACAGCGTCGATTCTTTGTTTGGGTGGATCCTCCCATGTGCCCTCGTTCTGTGGAAGTCATACCCGGATTATTAAGATCAAAAAATAAAGTGATAAACTCAGAAAAGTGGAAGATGAGCTTAAGAAGAAAAACAAGATTCTCTTTTTTAGTTGGGTTGTATTTGCAGTTGTTGTTTGGATGTTGATGGCTTAGCTTAAAGTTTAGTATTTAGAGCTTTTGTTGTATTTTGTTGGACAGTTTTTGGTTGTAATGTAAGCTAATGTTATTTATGATATATGGTATTCTAGAGCAGTTTTGATAACACCAAACATTCATCAAATTCGGCTCTTTGCCATCATAATAATAGAGTAGATAATGTAATATTACATAGGTTGCATTAAATAAAACATTCAACAAAAGATCACATATAAAAAAAATAAATACTTGAAACAAAACAAGCTAAGTTGCATTCCCTGTTGCTGCACATTTGTTTCTTGGGCTCTTTCTAACAGGTATTCGAGGTTCTGCAGCAGCTCTTTTTTTGTTTCTCGTCGGTTCATTGGTTGTAGCCTTGCTTGTGGATCCTCCTTTTTTGTTTGTTGCAGGTACATGGTTTGCAGCCTTGCTTGTGGATCCTCCTTTTTTGTTTGTTGCAGGTACATGGGTTGCAGCATTGCTTGTGGATCCCTTTGTTTTGTTTGTTGCAGCATTGCTTGAAGATCCTCTTTTTTTGTTTCTTGCAGCATTGCTTGAAGATCCACCTTGATCATCCTCTTGACCTTTACATCCTCTTGAATTGTGACCAAGCTTGAAACACTTAGCACATGTGACAGTTCTCCACTTTCTTGACAGGTTGACACCACTAACTATTCCCTCATCCAATTCATGTGCACTCTTCCTTCTCTTCTTTTTTGGTCTTCCAGAAGGCTTTTTATACACTGGTGGTGCAAGTTTGGTTGGACAGTTAGACTTAGGCCACATATCCATACCATTAATAGGTCCAATATGATGTGAGTAAACTCTCTTCCATGTTTCAAGCCAATAACATGGATGAACCCAAGTTTCAGGAATACCAACTTCCTGGCCATTAAGTGCCATGTCCCAGTTTGTAGCCACGGCATGTTTACATGGAAGTCCTGTAAGGTCCCATTTTCTACAAGTGCATTCTTTTGTGCCTACATCAACAACACACTGATCATTCCATGGTCCAGTTACCTGATACTTTGTTCCCCCATTCCATGCAACTGTGTATTGAGCAACAACAGTTTTGATAGCAGCAAACAACTTAGTAGCAGTAGGTGTTAATGGCCCATCTGATTTTTCATTCACTTTTAGAACATTGACTATCCTTCTCATTAGATAAGATCTAATGTACTCTAAAGCTGTGATAATTTGTTTATCCCTCCCATCAACAATTTTTGCATTAAAAACTTCACACAAATTATTCAACAACATATCTGATTTTGCTCTCCCTGTCAAGTTGAACAACATATTAGATTGTAAACAAAAAATAAATCATTTTTTGTAAATAAATACAAACCTGTAAAATGAGACCTTGACCAGTGTTCTGGTCTGATTTTTGATAACCATTCATGTGCTTCAACACTAAACGCCTTTAGCTCCTCCATTGCGTGTTGAAAATGGGGAATTGTTGTAGCCGTTGCACATTTCCATAAAAGATCCTTGTATGCTAAGCCCCTCCAGTTATGTTTCATGTTCTTATGTAAATGTCTTAAGCAATACCTATGTTCAACATAGGGGAAACATTTTTCAATTACTGGTACCAGTCCCTTTTGTCTGTCAGAAATAAAAGTGAAACTTGAAGGTGTTGCAAGCCCAAGATCTTCACCAAGATTTTTTAGAAACCAAGTCCAAGAATCCAAGCATTCTGTTTCTACAATAGCATAAGCCACAGGATAAATGCCATTATTAGGGTCTGCACCTACAATTGTTAACACTTGCCCAGGAAAAGGACCACTCATAAATGCCCCATCTAACCCCAACAACTTTCTTTTGCAAGCCCTAAATCCTAATTTTAAAGCACCCAAGCAAATGTACAGTCTCTTGAAAACCCTCATATCATATTTTACACTTGATTCAAGATCAAGATGAGTGGTTTTTGGATTTGGACCAACTTGTAGCTTGACAGTTGTATCTGGATTTTGATTCTGCAATTCAAGTAGATAATCTCTCAACATGAAATACTGTTGAGTGTAAGCTCCTTTAACCTGAGTTGTAGCTTGTGCCTTTGCTCTAAATGCTTTCATCTTAGAAACTCCTAGTTCATATTTTTTTTGAAACTGTTCTTGAATAGCTTTAAGAGGAATTTGTGGATTGGATTGAATTTGGTGGGACACTTCTTGAGATATCCACCCAGCTGTAAAGTATTTAATTTTCCTTGACTGTAGACAATTATGCACGACATCATATGTTTTGACCATCCACGTTTCATTATTTTCAATCTTGGACACATGCAGGACCCACTCACAATTAAACTTTTTCTTTTTTACCTTTCTGCCCCCTACCTTAGTAGGGGTTTTGGACTTTTCCTCTTTGGAAGATTCCTTCTGTTCCCCTGTTGGGCTCTCTTGGGAAGATGGGCCCTCTATGGAAGATGGGCCCTCTTTGGCAGATTCCCCCTCTTTAAGTTCCGGATTCTTACCAACACAAACAGCCCTAATTCGTTGTTTATCATTTTTAACAATTTTTATATCCCTCCTTGTATCAATTGCATGCTTCTTAATTCTTTCTTTTACTTCTTTAGCAGTCTTAAATACCTGGCCTGCATAAAATATTCTGGGTACACCATCACCATCCATTTCTTTTCTATGTTTTTTAAGTTTCAATCTTCTGATTCTCTCAATTCCTTCTAAGTCTGAATCTGTTGCACTATCTAAGGATTCATGTTCCAACACAGGTTCATATGCTTCATCTGACTCCTCATCACTACACTCCACTGTTGCTGCTTCATGATCTACCTCATCTTCATTTTCAACTGTGTTTGCATAGAAGTCATTCATGTCTACCTCAACTTCATCTACCTCATTATCCATATCAACTATGTAATCACTATCTTCACTATCATCATCATCCAATTCAGCTTCAACTTGTATCTCAGGTTCAACTTGTATCTCAGTTTCAACTTGTATCTCAGTTTCAACTTGTTTTCAGGTTCAACTTGTATCTCTGTTTGTATCTCTGGTTGGACTTCTGTTTGTATCGTGTTTGGATCAAATTCTGTTTGTAAGTTAATAGGTGGCATGCCTTGTCTAACTTCATTAAATAAAGGATCAAATTCATATTGGAAGTCAAACTGGTTGTACTCAATCTGTTTTTGAACACTAGAACTACTTCACCGGGTTCAATAGGATCACTAGGAGGTGCTTCTAAAAATAACACCCTAGAAGCAGGCCTTTTCACATTAGAAATTTGATTGTTTGTAGTACAAATTTGATTGTTTGTACTACAATTATCAATTTCCTCTATCACAACTCTTGTAGAATTTGGAGATGTGAAATATGTTGTTAATTTTGTAGTACCATGCTCAACATACACTAGCATCAGCTTATTTTCAGGAATATATTTAGCAAAATTAAGAACATCTCCATCATTACCTAAAGCTCTGAGTCCAAAATCTAAATCACTTCCAGGTATTTTAAAATGGTAATACAGAGGTAACCCATCTTTATAGCCTAGTTGTTGCATAATGTGGTCCAACTCATGAACAGAGAATGCATCAATGTCTAGGAGATCAACGAAATTCACCGTACCATTGACATACCTTCTACTAGGGAACTTCGTAAACGATCCACCATGAAAAATCTTAAGTGAAAACATACTCTGATGTCCACCTGAAACACAAAAAATTAGGGTTTTTCAACGTTACGGAAGTTCAAAAAAACAAGCAAAATCACATACCATATATCTCATTAAGATTGAAAGCGTGATCAGCGTTATGTCGTACGTTGTACATTGTATTCACCGGAGAGGGTTTTCTGTGTGAGAGTACGAAGAAGACGACGTAGAAGTTAAGGACTGAAAGAGAAATTAGGGGATTTAAGGGGGTTGGTGGGGTCGGTCAGGTGAGAGAAGGGTTTAAAAGGAAATGACAAAAACGCCCTCACGTGGAGGGCATGTGCGGGGTATAATGGTAGAAATAAACGTCCGTCTTGCTTAGGGACCGAAACCAATACGAAGTGTAAACCACAGTGACCACGGGTGTAATTACTGAGACTTAGGGACCAAATCCAAAACAATGTGTAAACCACAGGGACCATTCGTGTAATTTACTCTATAAAATTTATTACTCGTGATAAGGAAAAAGCTAAAGATCATTGCAAACAGGTAGAGGAAATAAATGCCAAACTTGGTCACACAAATCATAGACTTAAACTCAACGATGAATATTCTGAAAATGCTGAGGTTGCTGATCGTATTAATGAAGAAGTCAACAAGGATGACAAGGTACATATTTCTCTTCTCTCTAATGCAAATACTTTCACCAATTCTGATACTTGTTCAATTCAAAATCAGATATCTCAAATAGAATTTTTAACACAAAAACTTTCAGTAGAAAACGATTTAAATGTTCAACTTAAAGATCGTTTAAATATTTTGGAAAAACAACATGAACAAAATGCTCATCTAGGTGATCAACTTGTTCATCATATTCAACAAACTAAAGTTTTGAAACAAGAGAATCTGGATTTACAAACTAAAGTATCAAAATTGACGGCAAGGCATGATCACAATCATAAACAATATGCTAAGACATGGTATGAATATCAAAGTACTAAAAATTGTTTGGAACGTAAACAACAAGAGTTTGACGACAATGAAAAACAATTTAAATTTTTAAACTCTCAAATCAAAGAATTATCTGAAAATCTTCATGAACAAAAAATAAATTCATTAAATGAAATGAAAACCAAATAAAATATCATAAACACACTCAAGCATGAAACCAATAAATTGAATTTTCAGATCAAACATCTTGAGGAAATGAGTGCCAAAATCAACCAAGAAGTTTATGAAAATAAAGCATTACTGTTAATGATTGAAACTCTAACAAAAGATTCTGAAACAAAGCAACTTCAGATTGCTGAATTAACAACGAAACTTCATGACACAAATACTGTTTATTTTGAACATCGAAAAATATGCTTCTATTTGTGCTGAAAAATGTATTTTGACTGATAAAATCAAACTACTTGAATGTAATTTTGGATCTGATTTACAAAAACAAATCAATATTTTTAATATTGAGAAAACAAAATTGCTAGATAAAATTACATCTCTTGAAATAGATCTTTCTTTGTCTCAAAATAAAAGAGAAGGTTTGTTAATTAAGCTGGAAGAAAAATCTAAAATCTTTGACAACGACAAATCAGTTTTACAAACCAAAATTTTAGAATTAGAAAATAAAATTGATGAGTCACCTAAATCTTTTGATGAAGAGAAACTAAAGATGCAAATACAAATTCAAAATTTAATATCTAAATCATCTCATCCTCAGAAGTTTAAGAAGCCGAGTCCATCTATGAATAAATGTAATAACACAAGAATGTTTTCTCCTGTAATGGCATATCGTGATTTATATACAATCAAACAATCCGAGATAAATAGCGGAAATTCTAAACCTAAACCAAAATCACAAGTAAGTTCCTCTACCAAACCTACGCCTAGGAGATCCACGGTCCCACTAAACTCTGATAAGAAATTGAATGCTCTTAAACAAGTTAATAGAGGAAATTCCACACCTAAAACTTCAAATAAATTAGGTTTCTCTTCTCGACTTAAGCATTCTCAAATGGATAAAACTAAATCATCAACCGTGTTGAAACATTCTAATCCTTCAAAGAAAATCTTTTCCAAAACTAAATCGTTAAAATATTCGAGAAAATATTTACTTTCATTGGCACCAACAACAATTTTAACTCAAGTGCCAACAACAACTCGTAAAACATTCTCGATCTTCAAAGCAAAATGGGTTCCCAAAACTCCAATATCTCAAATAATTCCCCGGAAATTATTTGAAAGTGAAACATCAAGTTTCAGTTTTTCTTGGAACTCTCAATCTTTAAATCAAATCGATACAACTTATCGGTGGTTTAATTCCCACACTAACATTGTCGGACCCAAACAAAGATGGGTACCAAAAGTTGTTTGATTTGTTTTGCAGGAGTATGACTTATACACAATTTAGTGTATAACTCGCGTTTCAAAGAAATGGCTCTTACACAATTCAGTGTATGACCCGTGCTTCAACGTGATGGCTTTCAAGCCAAGAAAATAGTTTAACTTACCAGGATCGGTAATCAAGAATTCCTTATTGAGGCGAGCATTAAAAAACTTGATGAGATCAATATTATTTCTGGTTAAAATAATATCATCAACATAAACTAATAAATAAAGAATGTCAGAATCCTTTTTAAAAACAAACAACGATGTATCGACTCGGCTACATGTAAATTCAATGCTAATGAGAAAGGAGCTCAAGCATTGAAACCAAGCACGAGGGCCTTCCTTGAGACCGTATAACGCTTTCTTGAGATGGCAAACGTGATTGGGAAAATGCGGGTCTACAAAATTAGGAGGTTGTTCCATGTAGACGGTGTCGGATAAGTTGCCATGTAGAAAAGCGTTTTTAACATCCAATTGGTGTAAAGGCCATCGATTTAAAATAGCAAGGGATAGGATTATGCGAACCGTTGAAGCTTTGACAATGGGGCTAAAGGTAGCCGAGTAATCAATACCGGGAACTTGTGTAAAATCCTGAGCAACAAGGCGTGCCTTGTATTTATCAATTGTACCGTCAGCGAGAAACTTGGTACATAAAACCCGTTTAGACCCAACAATGTTGGATTTAGAGGGTCGGGGTACGAGATCCCAAGTGTGATTAGGTTTGAGAGCCGACATTTCATCGCTCATTGCAGCGAACCATTTGGGATCTTTGGCAGCGGATTTGAAACCTTTGGGTTCTTTGTGAAATCATAAAGCATGGTGTAAACCGGAAGTACCAATATAAGAGAGGTCTGCGGAATGGCGAGGTTTGAAAACACCCGCTTTTGACCGAGTGGTCATATTGTGAGTATTTCCATGAATCGTGGAGCAGCTGCAGGAACCGATGGTACATCAACGGGAACAATAGGTTCCGGGGCAGGTTCACCATGATTCGGATCTTGTAAGGTGGCAGCCGGTACGGAATCCAAGAGAATAGGTGAGTTGGTAAGTAACTCATATGATGGTGGAGTATTAGGTGTATGCTGCGGATCCGAAGGAGGTACAGTGGGTGATTCAAGCATTTGATAACCATCATAATATGTCCTAAATAAAAGCATATCCGGTGATGATGTTGACCGTTTTTCTTTGAAGGGAAAAAATGTTTCGTCAAATTGAGCGTGACGAGTGGTGTAGATGTGATTGGTAGACAAATCCAAGCATTTATATCAGCCTAACTCCCAAAAATTCTCTAAACCCTATTTTCTTCGGCCGCCGTTCTCCTCCTTCACGTTAATTTTTCTTCGAAGTTCTACAATGGCCGGCCATGCAGAATCTGTTGATGCCCCTCTTCCGCTATCTATTGTTCTTCATATGATTGTTATTAAACTTTCATCTACCAACTATTTGCTATGGCATAAACAGATGATACCCCTACTTGCTTATCAAAAGCTTACGGGTTATGTCGATGGTTCTTTACCAAAGCCTTCATAAACCAATTGGTTGTAAGAGGGGTATCCCAAGACCTTTATAAGCACATCACAGGTTCATTATATGTCCAATGTGGGACATTACTCAACACGTCTCCTCACGTGTGACGTCATTTTTTTTGCGGCTAACACGTGGATATTTTATGGGTTACGTGTGTTCCGTGTGACCGTTTGACCAACTACATATGAGTCGTGGGCTCTGATACCATATTAGGATTTGTGAAATCTTATTATTGATATTTATAGATTACAAATTACAACAAACTTCTAAAGATCTTATATGCACAATCAATTCCTATTATGTAGGATTTTTAATATTATCGCTATTAATTTCATCTACTGGTAAATTGTTTTTCACCTTTTCTAACATAAAAGGCATAAAATTATTATGAATATGCAAGACAAAGCCATTAAATGGATTGCCACATTTTCAACCCTTCATGTCTTCTCCATCAAATCTATGTCTACTTATTTACCTTTCATTTGTATGTACATGTAATGCAAGGGTAAAACTTTTAGTATAAATACCCCATGAGATGGATGAATAAAATGCACCTCAACACTTTCATAAGTGTTTACATACTTCTCTTCCTCTCTTCTTTCTAGTTATTGTTCTTCATCTTATGTTCTTGTTATAGATGTATCAAGTTCTTTGATGAAGTGCTAATAGGGTCATAATCATATCTAATTTATAACACGTTATCAGCACGAAAGTTCTTAATCGAGGAAGATCAACTCAATCACAAGGTACATTCAATTAATCAAGTTAATTACATAAGGTAAACAATTTCTTAACATAAAATTGTAATATAATTATCATAATAAACGAAATGAAACCAAACATATTCTATCAAGGACATTATGATGACATTTGGACTACTAATCTTGGGACTACTAACATACTTACATTTATGATTATTCTAATTTTATTCTTATGTTTACTAACCCTTTTAATTTATGCAAACTAACATTTACATTTATGTCTTCTAACTTTTAATTATGCAAACTAACATTTACTTTTATTGCATCTAACTTTTGTTTATGTTACTACATTTATTTATGTATGCTAACTTTCATTTATGTACACTAACGTTTACTTATGCATATTATATTTTTCTTACTAATTCATATAACATTCCCTAATATTTTTACAAATATGTTTTATGTAATTTATTACTTTAATTATTCTCTTTATTAAAAAAATTATATATATATATAACAGCTATATATATAACGGTAAAAAAAATATATTTTAATATTAAAAATTTACAACGGCTATAAATTTTTACACTATAAATAAACACATCATCCACACTTCTTTATACCACAAAAATAATTTCTCTCATCTTCAAAATCAAGATCAAGAATGATTCACCCGCTTTTGATTTTTGTAATTGTATTAGTTTTAGCACTTGGCATCCTAATTAGTAATCTCCCTCCTGATGTATTTTATCCTTATTTGTTCATGTATGGGATGATTGTTCTCCCACTGCTGTTTTGTGCACTTCATATTGATATATATGGATTCTAATTTTTAAATTTGTTTTTGTTCAAAATCTATAGTTTTAAAATGTCTAGTATTATAAAGCGTGAGCTAGCTGTACTTGAAGTTACTGGGAAAAACTATATGCAATGGACCATCGATGTTTTACTAATTCTTGAATCGATGGGCATTCATGAAACTATAAATGAAAACAATGAATGCTCATCCCAAGACAAGGCAAAGGCACAAGTGTTTCTTCGTAAACACATTGATGACATGTTAAAATTTGAATATCTTGATGTCGCTGATCCATGTGTTCTTTGGATGTCTTTAAAAGAAAGATTTGATCATCAAAAGGAAGTTATACTTCCAAGTGCCAAAGATGAATGACGAAATGTGAGGTTCCAGGACTTTAAAAAAGTAACTGAGTATAACTCTGCTTTGTTCAGAATCTGTTGCCAACTTAAATTTTGTGGGCAAACGATTACTGACGAAGATATGTTGGAGAAAACATACTCCACATTCCATGCATCAAACATAAACTTAATGCAACAATATCGATTGCAAAAGTTCAAGAGGTATTCTGAACTGAATACTTGTCTCCTTGTTGCGGAGCAAAATAATGAGCTCTTAATGAAAAACCATGAATCTCGTCCAACGGGATCAGTAGCAATTCCTGAAGCAAATGCTACTATTACTGATGGTCCTAGAAACAATACACGTGGACGAGGACGTGGTCGTGGTTATGGACGAGGCCGTGGGCATTTTAATCGAAATCCAAACCATAAAAATGGTCGTGGAAAAGGCAATTATTATAATCGTGGTCGTGGTCGTGTTTATAAAAATAATGATTATAATGCCACTAAAAAGAACAATGTCCAAACACAAGATAAGGCCAAAGGGGCAAGGTATGATGCTGGTAAATCAAAGAATGCTGAGAGTTGTTGTTATAGATGTGGTTGCGCGGACCATTGGTCTAGGACATGCCGCACACCTGCACATCTATGTGAACTTTACCAAGCTTCCCTCAAAGGAAAGGGAAAAGAAGTAAATCTCGTTGATAATGTTGAAACTAACAACATGGAATTCAACATTGATGATATTACCAACCTCAGTACTCTCGATTTCTGCAATGACATGGAAGACATTGATTAAGGAAATCAGTGGTTTGTTGTAGCCTGTTTTTACTTGCTTTCTGTCTTATGTGATATATTTCCCTTCAGCAAATGAAGTCTGTCGTATGTAATATATTTCCTTTCAGCAAATAAAGTGTATCTTATGTAATATATTTCCTTTCAGCAAATGAAGTCTGTGTTATGTAATATATTTCCTTCAATAAATGAAGTTTCTTTATAATAACCTCATTATTTGTTTTTCATATGTGAAGTTCAATATGAGTTCAAATGGAGCACAACATCAAGGAAATATTGGAGATCTTTTAATAGCAGATAGTGGTACTACACATACTATCTTGAAATCAAAGAAATACTTCTCCAAAATAAACCCAACAAAGGGTTCAATACGTACTATATCGGGTCCTGTAGACTTGATTGAGAGAACTGGAAAAGCTAATTTCATATTACCTAATGGTACAAAATTCCAAATAGATAATGCCTTATTTTCTCCAAAGTCAAGCAGAAATCTATTGAGTTTTGGTGATATATATCTTAACGCATATGACACGCAAACCAAAACAATAGATAATAAGAAATTTATGCTTATTATAAATAACAATCGAGTGTTGGAGAAACTACCAAAATTTGATTCCAATTTACACCATACATATATAAATAAAGTAGAATCAAATATGGTGGTTAAAGAAAAACATTGTGATCCTGGGATATTTAGTTTATGGCATGACAGGTTAGGTCATCCAGGATTAACAATGATGCGAAGAATAATTGAGAATACACATGGTCATCCATTGAAGGACCAGAAGTTCCCTCAAACAAGTAATATGAAACCATGTACGTCTTGTTCCCTTGGAAAATTAATTATAAGACCTTCACCGATGAAAGTTGACAAGGAATCACCTAGATTTCTTGAAAGAATTCAAGGTGATATATGTGGACCAATTCATCCACCATCTGGACCATTTAGATACTTTATGGTCTTGATAGATGCATCTAGAAAATGGTCTCATGTTTGCCTATTATCATCTCGTAATATGGCATTTGCAAAATTTCTTGCTCAAATCATTAAACTTAGAGCACATTTCCCTGATTATACAGTCAAAAGAGTAAGACTGGACAATGCTCGTGAATTTACTTCCCAAGCATTCAATGACTATTGCATGTCTGTAGGGATTGTTGTTGAACATCCAGTAGCTCATGTACACACACAAAATGGTTTAGCTGAATCATTAATTAAACGTCTACAGCTAATAGCTAGACCATTGATAATGCAAACCAAACTTCCTGTTTCCATATGGGGTCATGCAATATTACATGTTGCATCATTAATTCGCATAAGGCCAAGTTCATATAATGCATACTCTCCCTTACAACTTGCTTTTGGTCAAGAACCAAATATTTCTCATCTTAGAATATTTGGATGTGCTGTATACGTTCCTATTGCACCACCACAACGTACAAAGATGGGTCCCCAAAGAAGGTTGGGTATATATGTTGGATATGAGACAAAGTCTATTATAAGATATATTGAACCTTTAACAGGTGATGTTTTTACAGCACGTCTTGCTGATTGTCAATTCAATGAATCAGTTTTTCCACCATTAGGTGCAGAAACGAAAAACCAAGAAAAGAATGTCTCATGGAATGAACCTTCTTTGTCATATCTTGATCCTCGCATAAAACAATGTGAAACTGAAGTTCAAAAGATAATGCATTTCCAAGAAATAGCTAATCAATTGCCAGATGCATTTACTGATACAAAAAGAGTGACTAAATCATATATACCAGCTGTTAATACTCCAGCTCGAATAGAAATTCCAAATAGGCAATCTGATGATAAATTCACTCAAGAGTCTAAGACACGCTTGAAGCGTGGAAGACCAATTGGTTCAAAGGATAAAAATCCTCGAAAAAGAAAACCAACGGAAAATGCAATTGATCATGAGGAAAGTGTTCCTGAAGAAACACAAAACAATCCTCCGGTTGAGGAAAGTAATGTTATAGAAAATATTGATGAGAAATTTTCTTATGCTGTCGCATGTGATATTATGAATGATGATTCTGAACCACAATCTGTTAATGAATGTCAAAATAGACATGATTGGGTTAAATGGAAAGAAGCTATACAAGCTGAACTGAATTCTCTCAACTAGAGAAAGGTATTTGGACCTATTATTATGGCACCTGGAGTTGTGAAACCATTAGGGTATAGATGGATTTTTGTTCGAAAGAGAAATGAGAAAGACGAAATTGTAAGATACAAAGCTAGACTTGTAGCACAAGGTTTTTCTCAACGACCTGGAATTGATTATGAGGAAACATATTCTCCAGTTATGGATGCAATCACTTTTAGGTATTTAATCAGCCTTGCAGTCTCTAAAAAGTTAGAGATGCGTCTTATGGATGTTGTTACTGCTTACTTATATGGATCACTTGATAGTGATATATATATATATATATATATATATATATATATATATGAAAATTCCTGAAGGATTTAAAATGCCTGAAGCATTGAATACAAAACCTAAAGAAATGTATTCAATTAAACTACAAAGATCTTTATATGGGTTAAAACAATCTGGACGCATGTGGTATAATCGTTTAAGCGATTACTTGACAAGTAAAGGTTACAAAAATAATACTATTTGTCCATGCGTATTTATTAAAAGAACAACATCTGGATATGTGATCATAGTTGTATATGTTGATGATCTAAACATCATTGGAACGAATAAAGAAATTCTTGAAGTTATTGAACTTTTAAAGAAAGAATTTGAAATGAAAGATCTTGGGAAAACCAAGTATTGTCTTGGATTACAAATTGAACATTTGCCTAATGGAATACTTGTACATCAATCGGATTATACAGAAAAGATCTTTAAGCGTTTCAATATGAACGAAGCCAAATCTTTAAGTACTCCAATGGTTGTTAGATCACTAAATATTGACAAAGATCCATTTCGCCCATGCGAAGAAAATGAGGAGGTTCTTGGTCCAGAAGTACCATACCTTAATGCAATAGGTGCCCTAATGTATCTTACTAATTGTACAAGACCTGACATTTCTTTTACTGTAAACTTATTAGCAAGGTTCAGTTCATCACCGACAAAAAGGCATTGGAACGGGATCAAGCACATATTCCGATACCTTCGAGGAACTAGTGACTTAGGATTATTTTATCCTAATGATTCAAAACAAGGATTGATTGGTTATGCAGATGCAGGGTATTTGTCTGATCCTCATAAAGCAAGATCTCAAACTGGATATGTCTTCATGAATGGAGGTACTGCAATTTCCTGGCGTTCTCAAAAGCAAACACTTGTTGTCACATCTTCAAATCATGCTGAAGTAATAGCACTAAATGAAGCAAGCAGAGAATGTGCATGGTTAAGATCAATGACGCAACTCATACTAACTTCATGTGGACTGGATAAAGATAAACTCCCAACTTTAATATATGAAGATAATGCGGCATGTGTTAATCAAATGAAATAAGGATATATCAAGAGCGACATGACAAAACATATTCCTCCAAAGTTTGTTGAATACACTCAAGAGCTTATAAAGAATCACGAAGTTGAGATAAAGTATGTTTGAAAAGCACAATATCACTGATTCAATCCATTAAGAGATGTTTGATGATGATCTTGGTGAGAAAGATGAAGAACAAATTAGGGTTTTAGAGAGAGAAAGGTAGAGAGAAGTTAGAGAGAACAAATGCTGAATGTGTGAATTGATTTGTGAGCAAAAGTTAAAGATTTAAGCCTTACATGTTGGTATTTATACCATGGCTTAAAACTTGGTTAGTTAGGACTAATTCCTAAACAAAACTTAACATCTATACAATGTTTTACTTTTACCCCCTAGACTATCTATTACAACTTTCTAGTACCTAACAATCTCCCCCTTTGTAATAGTAGACTAGGTTGCATATCTTTGAAGACTTCTGTGTTTGTAAGGCTGGAGCTGAGAATTGAGCCGTTGAGCAGTTATGTTGATAAAACAGCATCAGCCTTTAATCATCAGTGACAGACATACTTTTAATCGGCTTTTCAACCAATATAAAGTATTCCAGAAGACTTCATGCACATCGACTGAATGTAGACCCATAGATAGAGCGGTTAGCAGCGGAAGTCCTTTCTTGAAGTTGTGGCATTTGTCGATTTGCTGCAGATCCTTGGTTCCTGATGTTTGTTGAAGTTGAAGCAGTGCGGAATGTTGATATGTTGTGGATTTTCTGACCGTTGTTGATAATGTTGGAGTACGGTAATAGAATCCCTTATCTGATTTATTGACTGTTGTTGATAAGATTGAAGTACAGTCATCTGATTTTCTATCAGACATAGAGACCGTTGTTGATAAGAATGGAGTACGGTCGTCTGATCTTCGCAAAAGAATGTATCAGGGTAACCCAGGATCACATAGATTGCCTGTTAGCACAACAGTTACAGAAACTGTGTGACCTACGTTCAGTGTTGGCATTGATGTTAGCACTGGTAGGATTTCCATTCAATCATCGTGGAATACCAATAATTTTGGTATCACTATGAATGTTCCGGCAATATCTCAAAGATATGCTTGGTAGAGTGCCTGTGTCCTAGAGAAATTTAATTCGGTTCTAGACTCTATATGTGGACAAACGAAGGCGAGGACTGGAGGTGGGTCCTCTTTTTCAATATCAACAATCTCCAAATGAGATGTCGATAGTGGATGTGGTTATCTCCGTGATTTTGAAACAAGTACTTTTTGTACTTGAGTGGTCAGTGGGGGTTGTGCATTGCATCACTGGGTCCATGATATCTTAATCAGAAAGCAACATATGCAATTTGATATAGATGAGGTTACCCGGTCATTTGTTCGGTTTAGGGAGGGTTTTCCGTTTTCTTTTAACCCTTTCACACACGCTCCTCACTCAACTCACTTTTTCATTTTTCAACCACACCCTCGTTTTTGTTTTTACCATGTGATAAGCTGATTTGCACCCCATACTTCATACCCCCCTCTCAATTTTTACCTCAGCGCACCCCAATCAAGATCCCATGATACTTGATTCTGCTCACCTAGACCTAGGGACCCTCACTTTTTAGTTCCTATATTGTCGGTGGCTCCGGGGAAGATCATGCTGGGTTTAGCAGATCATAGGAGTAATTTGAGAGTGGACTATTACGCTCATGTGCATTTTAATTAGCTTTCAAGATGTTGCATTTTAGTTCACATGGATTTTTCATCGTAATTTTATGTGTTTCCGGTATAAGTTGTTGCCTGAATGATTTTGAAGTTTAAGGCACAACAACTTTGTTCTTTTAAGGTAACACCAGACTCACATAGAGTATCCGTTGGCACACGGTATGAATCTGTAGTCGTTTGCACAACCGTTGATTCAAATGTGTGACCTGCGTTTAGAGTTGGCGTGATTTTAGCTCTAGCAGGATTTCCACTCGATCCTCGTGAAACATCATATTGTGATGCCACTACGAGTGTTCCGATGGATTCACGGAGATCCATGTTTGTAGTGCAGGTGTCCTATATTGGAAATATTCTTGGGGGTGAGAACTAGACACACTGTGCATACAAAGAGACTTAACCCGGGGCAGGAGGTTATTATTATTCAATACCGACATACTCCGAATGAGTAGTAAGTAGCTTTTGTGCTACGTCCCCGGATGAAATGAAACAAATCCCTGTTGAGAGGAATTTGAGTAGTTGGTGGTGGCGTGCATTTGCTTTACTGGGCCAGTAAAGTCTAGTGAAACATTCAACGAATGAATGATCACCTATTTAATTGGTTGCCCGGTTTGTTTTCGGTTTGGATGCACTCATAAGGTGTGTTTTCTTTGATTTATCATGTTTTCACATCACCTTGCACTCACCTATTACTATACCCTAGACCTAAACCCTCACATTTACCAGTTGGCTGAAATATTTCCCTGGGAAGGTGTGGCCGGATCTGGCAAACCATGGGAAGGTATGTCTTTTGAAGTAGTAAGTAACGAGAATTAAAAGAATTTGTAATAAACAGATGCAATCTTTACTAGAGAACTAGTAAAGAGATCGTTTACGGATATTACAACAACTTATGATTAACGTTACAAACATAAAACTTTTTATTTGGGTATTTTGTTTTTGTTTTTCTGAATTTTCTCCCCCTAGAAATAATAATTCTCCCCCTAGAATTAATATTTCTCCCCCTCGACAAAACAAAAGTAATTGACAAGTTTTGAGATCGAAGGACGTACCTTATACATCGTCGGAGGGTTGAAGGAGAGGTTTTGCGGTTAAGCTTGATTGAGATTTGTGGTTTCTTTTAAGAGCGGGTTCTGAATCTGTTTTGATCAGAAGCCATTGTGGAACAGGCGAAGTGCCTCCCAGCATTTGAATGTTAATGCCGCCCACGTCTTTCATACGGTTTTTGGCGATTAACTGATTCGTCCTGCCATCTGAGCCCATGATATTGACCGAAAGGTAGTGGCATGTTAGGAACTTCAGTTGTGTAGGTAGGCGTTTTACTTCTGTCTCGTACACCCAGGTGAACCTCAAAATGTCTAATCACTATTCGCCAGCTTAGTCTTTCCTTAATGGCAGTGATTAGTGTGTCAATATTGCTTCGAAGAGAGGTGTTTTCTGGGTTGCTGGGATCTCTGTTCATGTGCCTCCCCTTTTTCTCCAATTTCTTCTTGAGGATGTTCAATGTGCCGTCACAGTACTTGGCAATGTCTGACACACGAAAGAATACTCTTTCTTTGAAGTAGTTCGTGTAAGTCATTCCCAAGTTGGGTTCACCTAGAACAACTGTTCTCCGAGTTTGAATCTCGGAGGGAAGTGATCTGTAAGGAGCAGCTAAGTGAACCTTTGCCGTACCACTCTCAACAGCCATCTGCACATCTTCCATTCGAGCAGCTAATGTTTTAACAAGCATGAAGCGCTTCAGAGCAGCCTGAGCGAAATTTCTCGCATGATTTTTAATTGGATGAGGTGTGTCTGGAAGTAAGCGTACTGTGTTGTAAAGAAATTCTATATCCCGAGGTTCAAGAATATAGAAGTCTCCTTCAGTAATTGTGTACAGTTGATCATCTGCTCTGCGAATATGGAAGATTGTGTACCAGTAGTAGCCTGAGAAATGGTCGGTCGTTATCTCCAGGAGTTGTGTTATCGGGAATTTGCTGTATCGATCGGTTTTGCCCCTAAGGTAATGCATTGTAAGGTAATACATTTTCTTTTCTCGGAAAGGCAGTACCACTTCTTTGTATAAATCCTGATAAATGACAGGCAGCTCTGTCTCCTGGAAAATAGCAGAGAAGCGATCTTCAAGAAATGGCATTTTAACTTGTTGAAAGAGTCATGCTTTGGAGATCTTCAGGCGGCGTTTGTTAGCTTTATCCGCCGCTCTCTTCTCGCTATATGATAATACCGGCACATCATGTGGAGAAGAGGCAGTTGGTGGTTCCGGTGCTGGAGTTCTGGCGGCAACCAGTTGATCGTAGTTTCGGAAGTAACGGTGATAATTTTCTCGGGTGAAGGGATATCTTTTGACGTCAAATGGTTCATCCTCCCCTGCTTTGTCGGTGTCGGAGTCATCGTTTGAAGGGGAGGTGGCTGGTTGAGTTGATTCGTTAAAAGCATCCCTCACAATGTTGTCTTCTTCCGGGTCACAAGGTAAATCAATAACCGTGTCCGCCTCTTTTCTCAGAACCTGTTGAACGTTGTCGTTTTTATTGTTCTCAACCTCAAAATTTATAGATTGGAGATGACTCATTGATTCAAGTTTTTCGGCTTCAGTCATCTCACTGGATTTACGGTTATTTTGGGGCAAGATGTCTTCACTTGCATCAACACGCCACTGGTTGAGTGGTTCAACATGTAGCACCTGATTGTAATCAAACTCAACAACCGCCCAGTCATGAAAGTATTCATAGTCTTGTTGTCCTCCTCCCTGTGTTTGATGAGAGGAGCTGGGTTGTTGTTGAGAATGACTTGCACCTCCTTGAGTTTGAAAACTGGATCCCCCGTGTTCCAGTATTCTTCTCTGTCCTCCTCCCTGAGGATCATCCTCAGGGTCACCAGGCCTTCTGTATATAAGGGATCCTGGATTGCATGGCTCGACCAGTTCTTCTAAGCGATAGTTGAACATCGCTTTAATTTGTTCAATTGTAAATGAACGGGATGCTTCCAGGAGCATTTCTCGGATAAGTGGATCAGAAGCCGGTGGAAGAGGAGCAACAGTTGCCAGCCTACCCTCAAGGTTTTCCAACCTCGTACTGAATGATTGGATTGTGGAGGTGAGATGAGGGATGATCTGCAGTTCAGGGTTTGGCATTTCCGTTGTTGTGGTAGTGGTAGCTTCGGATGAGGTAGTCTGTTGAGGGAGGGTCATAACAACCGTTGTAGGTGAAGTTGTAACGACCCTCGAGGCAGCACCAGTAAAGATGGTAAACGGGGGAAGTGAGGTGTCTATTGGAGGTGTTGTGGTTGTGACTGGTGGTGTTGTGGTTGTTATTGGTGGGGTTGTGGTGGTGACTTGTGGAGTTGTGGTTGTTACTGGTGGAGTTATGGTTGTGACTGGTGGTGTTGTGGTTGTGACTGGTGGTGTTGTGGTTGTTACTGGTGGGGTTATGGTTGTGACTGGTGGGATTGTGGTTGTGACTGGTGGAGAGAGTGGAGGAACATAGGTTGTTGATGTCGGAATTGTGGTAGTTAGTGGGGTAGCGGTTGATATGGTAGTTGGTATGGTGGATGAGATAGGAGGATCGGTTGTTGTGGTAGTGGGAATTGTTGATGTGATTGGTTGTTGGGTGTGCGGTGAAGAAGGATCCGTGGAGAGAGGAACATCGAAGGGGTTTGGGGATCCTTGTGGTGGTGGTGACGGTGGACCTTGTTGTGGTGGTGAAGGATTTGTGAAGAGAGGATCATCGAAGGGGTTTGGGGATCCTTGTGGTGGTGGTGACGGTGGACCTTGTTGTGGTGGTGAAGGTGGACCGTGTGGTGATGGTGGTGAACCTGGTCGATCAGATATCGTTGCAGCGGAGTCTGTTGATGATGAAGAAGAGGACGGTTCAGCTGGTTGTTGTGTTTGTCGTATGATGGGTCGAGTTGGCGGAGGTAGAACTTGTTCAGATGATGTAGTGGCAACCGACCCACTTCCTGAGGCACCGCTGGAAAAAATTCGAGGTCGTTTAGCACGTTGGTGAGCCGGTGGTTGTTGCTGTTCAGCCTGTCTACGTCTAGGACGTGGTTGAGGTGGTCGTTGGTGTGGTTGAGCTTGTGGTTGTTGTACTGGGGCAGCTTGTTGTGCAGGAGCAGCTGGTTGATCTGGAGCAGGAGGTGCTCCTTCGGGTGTCCAGTCAGGATAATGAAGAGCCCGGTATTGGTTCACACTATCAAGATTGAAGTTTGCGATTTTAAGGAGTGGGAGTGGGATCGCGGCCTCATTGACTTCAGTTGTACCACTGTTGCCCCTTAGAAAATTAACGCTCGATGGTATGAATATTCGTGCAACATCTCTGGTATGAATGTTTTGGTATCTCTCCATGAAATGTTCTATCATAATTGCCCAGAACCTCGGGTATGGCAGAAATGCCGGTTCCTTTGATTTGGAGAGCTTTAATTCTTCCCACAAGTAGGCAGCATAGTCAAAGTGGCGGTTGTAGCACATGGCATGATAGGCATGGTGAACTTCTTTTGAGGCCCTGTCGTGACCACCTTTCTTTGCTGTCATGCAACGGTTGAAGATTGTGAAGACATGTGACCAGCTTCTTGCCATATTTTTCTTTTTGAGTTCTCTTAAGTCAATAGATTCCCGAGGAAGGAGAAGACCAAGATCGTGTATCCCGTAATACACTTGCTGGAATGGCAGCGGAGGTTCAAAGGTGGTGAGTGGTGGTCTTGAATCGGCACGAGGTAAACGGAAGATGTCATAAAGATCATCTTTTGTGAATTGAATTGGTTGTTCATCAATAATAGTTTCGAAGTGGTGTGGGGTTGTTGATGTCACCAGTGTTAGGTTAACGAAGAACTGTTGTACGTACACCGCTGGAACTGATGGTCTGGCATTTATCGAGTAATAAAGAGGATGGCGTTGGAGAACATGAGAATGGATCGGGTAGTTGATGGAGAACGAGATTTCTTCTTCCGGTGCCCAGTAGGGGTTGTTTTCCGCCATCGGTTTGAGCCTGTGTGGAGGAACCAGGGTGTTCTCGTCAATGATATGTTGTGCCGCCATCTGTGGTTTAGACACTAAGAACACATGGCACAAAATGATAAGTAAAGTTAGTGCACAGTGTATTATATATATAAAAAAAAATTATAACGTTGAAGATTTTCACTGATCGAGACGAGAGGGTCCAAAGTAATTTTAATAGTATATAGTATTTAAATATAAAGATAATATACAAATTTTAATTTATATATAAAAAAAAATTGTAAATTATAATTATAAATAAAATACATAAAAAAAAAATTCAAAAGAAGTTCGAGCCGAACTTCAGCAACAACTTCGGGCTGAACATGTGTGAACTTCGGGTTGAACAAGTGTGAACTTCGGGTCGAACAACGTTGGTGAAGAACTTCGGGCCGAAGTTGTTTAAGAACTTCGGGCCGAAGTTGGTGAAGCATTTGACACAAGCTCGGGCCGAACTTGTGAAACAAATTCGGGCCGAACTTGTAACACAAGTTCGGGCCGAAGACTTTTACGATCGATGGTTTTTCAACAGATTTTAATAGCAGGCATTCCTAGATCGATTCTAGCATGAAAAACTGGCCAATAGTGGATCGATTCTCCTAAGCGAACACTCTAGATAACATAATACTACCTATGTGTCCCTAGATCGATGAAATCAGTGACTTGCAAACCCTAAGTTCGGTTCGAGCAATCTCAGTCCCGAGTATGGAAATCTATGAATAATATGGTGAAATTGATAGGTTAAAGCTTACCGAAATCGATTGAAAAAGAGGAATCGAGTGTTGTGAAGGCAGATTCGAGCTAGAATGACGAAGAATAGAAGACCGGAAGTTAACTGCGTGTTATCGTCGGTGTTCGAGTGTGTGTAGACGAGAATAGGTGTACGAGAATAGTGAAGTTCGGTCGGACCTTTTATAGGTGAAATGTTCGTGCCGAACTTCTTAACCGACTATGAACTTCGGGCCAGGAACAGTGAGTAGTTCGGCCCGAAGACTTTTCTCCTTTTTTTTTTTTTTCCAGAGAAATATTAAAACAAAAGGAAAATTAAGAATAAAATAAATAAAATAATAAAATAAAAAAATAAAAATTTGGTGAAAAGATAAAAAAATCCTAATTAATGTCGAGAGACGGAATTAGGAACGCTGCATCAGCTCCCCCGATACTGATGAGATGAGTGAAATCTCTCTATTGACAGTTGACGATAATTTGACGATCGGGTTTCAAGACGAGTTTCTTGAAAGCCATTGTGATGATACGAAGAATGCAACGATTTACCAATTTGAAAAATATGAATTGTAGACAATTAAGTTTTGAGATTTAGCATACCAAGCTTTGAGACAAGATAATTAAAACGTTTTTCGTCCAAAGCCTTGGTAAACAAATCTGCTAATTGAAAATCGGTGGATACGAAGTACAATTCAACATTGCCCAGTTCAACGTGATCTTTGATAAAGTGATATCGAAGATCGATATGTTTGGTTTTAGAATGTTGAACTGGATGGCAAGATATGGCAATTGCACTTCGGGAATCACAATATAAAGGAATGCGGCTATAGGAAAAGCCGTAGTCCTTTAATTGTGATTACATCCATATCACCTGGGACAGACAGCTAGCGGCGGCAACATATTCTGCTTCAGCGGTTGATAGTGAGACGCAGTTTTGCTTTCTTGATGACCAACTGACTAGCTTATCTCCCAAAAAATTGAACTCCCCCAGATGTACTCTTCCTGTCCAGCATGCACCCAGCATGATCAGCATCAGAGAAGGCAGAAAGATCAAACGAGGCCTCCTTGGGATACCAAAGACCAAGATCTCTGGTGCCTTTTAGGTAACGGAAGATTCGTTTGACTGCCAGAAAGTGAGATTCTTTGGGAGCAGCCTGATACCGAGCACAGATGCATGTTGAAAACATGATATCCGGACGACTGGCCGTTAAGTAAAGGAGTGATCCAATCATACCCCGATAGTTTGTGACATCTACCGGTTTACCATCCAGATCAGCATTTAGTTTGGCGGTCGTGGACATCGGTGTTGCGATAGGTTTACAGTCGTCCATGAGATACTTCTTCAGCAGATCAGAGATATACTTTGATTGATTGATGAAGATGCCAGTTGGAAGTTGACGAACTTGAAGACCTAGGAAGAAGTTCATCTCACCCATCATGCTCATTTCAAAGCGTTTTACCATGAGATCGGAGAAACGTTTGCAATATTTCGGATTTGTAGACCCAAAAATAATGTCATCGATGTAGATCTGAATTAGGATGATGTCTTCCCCGTGTCGTTTGATAAACAAGGTGTTATCAACTTTTCCCTTTGAAAAACCAGTTTCAACTAAGAACTGGGAAAGAACATCATACCATGCCCTAGGGGTCTGTTTCAAGCCATAGAGAGCTTTGTCGAGAACATAGACATAATCTGGATGTTTGGGATTTACAAACCCTTCTGGTTGATTAACAAACACCTCCTCTTTTAGAATACCATTTAAGAATGCAGTCTTTACATCCATCTGATAGATAGTAAAGTTTTTGTGAGCTGCATATGCTAAGAAAATGCGAATGGCTTCTATGCGGGCAACAGGAGCAAATGTTTCTTCGTAATCAATGCCTTCCTGTTGAGCGTAACCTTTAGCTACCAATCTGGCTTTGTTACGAATGACGATTCCATTTTCATCTTTCTTGTTCTTAAAAATCCACTTAGTTCCGATTACTGATGATCCCGGGGTTTTAGGAACTAAGCGCCAAACCTTTAATCTTTCGAATTGATTAATCTCTTCTTACATCGCAATTATCCAGTTTGGATCGGAAAGCGCTTCACAGACTTTCTTCGGTTCAGTGGAGCTTAAGAATGATGCATGATGACATTCATCTGCTGAAGCCCGTCTAGTTTGGACCGAGGAGGCTGGGTTTCCGATGATTTGGTCCAAAGGATGTTCCTTTGTCCACTTCGTAGAATGAGGAAGTGGGAGTTGACCAGGGTTAACGTTGGAATTATCAGTGAAAGCAGGATGTGGTATGATTGCAGTTTCAGTGTTGTGAGTAATGATCGGAGGTTGTGGATCGACTCGAGGAAGATGAAATTTAGAGAAATCAATCACCAGTGGAGCGATAATATCTGAGGGAGGTGGGGGTGGGGGTGGGGGTGGGGGTGGGGGTGGGGGTGGAGGTGGGGGTGGGGGTGGGTGTCTGACGTTGTGATATTCATCATGGAAGTGTTGGAATAGGATTTCAAGATCATTCAAAGAGGATGAATGGTTAGTGGAGGTTGTGGGTAGAGGTCTTTCAATGCCAGTTGAGCTTGAATCAAGCAGGAATGTTTCATCAAATGAGACATTGACACTTTCTCTGACCATTCTTGTAGAGCGGTTGTATACTCTGAATGAGGCTGAATCCTTTGAATAGCCTATAAAGACTCCTTCCTTGGCTTTCTCTTCAAACTTGTTGAGTTTCTCGTTATCAGATAGGATGAAGCATCGACTACCAAAGATGTGGAAGAAGTTAACATTTGGTATTCGATTGTTGATTAGCTCATAAGGAGTTTTGTTGTATGTTTTGTTTATGATTGAGCGGTTCTGTGTAAAACAGGCGGTGCTGATGGCTTCTGCCCATAACGACAGAGGAAGTTTTGAAAATGAAAGCATCGTACGAGCAGCTTCCACTAAAGTGCGGTTTCGTCTTTCAACAACACCGTTCTGTTGAGGAGTTCGTGCAGCGGAAAATTGATAGGTGATGCCAGCAGATTCAAGATACGAGTCAAGGACCCGATTCTTGAATTCAGTACCATTGTCGGTACGGATTGTTTGAACATTTAATTCCAGGTTTACTTGAGTTTTCTTGATAAATGAGATTATGATCTCTGCGGCTTCATCCTTTGAACGAAGGAAATAAACCCATGTGTATCTGGAATAGTCATCAACAATAACCAAAACATAACGTTTTCCTGCAAGACTGTGAACGCTCATTGGACCACATAAGTCCATATGAAGAAGTTCAAGAGGTTTGGAAGTACTGGGAGCAGGTTTAGGTTTGTGAGACTTTTTGGTCATTTTCCCTTTTTCACACGAAGAACATTTGTGATCTTTGTCAAAGGCAACATCAGGCAATCCCGACACATGACCTCCTTTTACGAGTTTGTTCATGGTTTTAAAGTTGAGATGAGACAAACGTCGATTCCATAACCATGACTCATTGGTAGTAGCTTTAGACACGAGACAGACTTCTTCGGTTGTACTCAGGTCATTAAGATCAATAGTGAAGAGGTTTGTGTCACGAGTTCCAGTTAGAAGTTCATCCCCGTCATATGTCCGAATGGCACACTTCTTTGTGCGAAAGTTTACTTCTAGAGTCTTGTCACAAAATTTTCCGATGCTGAAGAGAATATGTGAGAGATCTTCGACAAAGGCAACATTTCTGATTATCAGGTTATGGCAGATAAGATCACCAAGACCTAAGATGGCTGCTAAGTGATCATTTCCAAATTTGACCGTTCCTAAGTATTTTTCACGAGAGTTGGTCAGGAGATTTTTGTTTCCTGTCATGTGCCTCGAACAGCCCGAGTCGAGGTACCACACATTCTACATAAAACAAATAAAACATTTTAGGTACCCAATCTTGTATGGGTCCAGAACGATTAGAGACATATGTTTTATGCAGATATTATGAGATGATCAATTTAGAGCTTTTGGGAACTGCTAGGAGGCAGTTCAGATTTGATGATCCATTTGAGAGATTTTTCAGAGGATTGGAGAATCCAATGAGATTTTTCGTTTTTAACCCAAGTATATTTCACATGAGTAGACGTTTTAATGGATGGTTTGTCGAATTTGGGGAGAACTGACGGTTTTGGCTTTTGTGCAGCTTTACCCTGAGGAGATGTGCGACTAGAAGAGAAGTGAGAAACAGAAATTTGTGGTTGTTTAGACGGTATTTTTGATTGTTTTGAGGGTAGCTTTTGAGCTTTTGATCTTTTGTTAGAAACATAAGTTTGTTGAGTTTGAGAAGATTTCTTCTGTTGTTTGAAAGCCGGAGATGATAAGATCTTTTGAGGTGATTTTGCTGGTTTAGTGACGTATGATTTGCATAGATATGGATAGCACGTTCTGCATGTGTGTATAAGTTTACCAGATTTATGATAGACGATGGTCTTATGAATACTGCAAGGTGCATCAAGTTTTACAAAAAAACGTTTATCAGTTTGAGTTATCTGTTTCTTTGTAATTTTGTCAAAAAATCTTTTTGTTCCATATTTGTCAGTTTTAACATACACATCACCAAAATCAGGAGAGTAACGGACAGGACGATAAACAGTAGAATCATAGTCCGTTCTAAAAGCTGTTAAAATAGTTTTCACAAAATAAAGTTTTTACACATGCCATGAGCTTCTTTTGGAGAAATAAACTGTCTAGAGTCATTACATTTATTTTGAACAGAAAAAGATGAAACTACAGTCTTAGGTGGACTAGACTTCTTAAGTAGACTAGGCTTCTTAAGCATACTGGATCCAGTCTGAATAGACTTCTTTGACTGTGTGGCTCTGTTGACTTCTGGTTGCTATGGACTTCTTCCCTCCGGACTCTAATCTTCCATCTGCAAGATTCAAAATAGGTGGATTAGAGCTTCTCTTCAAGATGGTTGGAACAGGATTTGTCGGAGCTGGCCCTAATAAAGAGGCTGTAGAATTTTTGGAAACAACATTATTCGTTGTAGTTTTTAATTCTAAAATGGTGTCCTCTAAATTATGTATTTTTGTTTGAAGATTTTCCTTTTCTTTGTCAAATGCTTTGTGAGTTTCATCAATTTCAGATTCAAGTTGAACAATTTTCTTTTCTAAAATCAACGGTGGAACATAAAGCTTTGGTTCAATTGTTTGTTGTAAAACTTCATTTTCAGAGATGGAAAATTCTTCTGGAGTGATAATCGGGAAGTACTCATTGTTTTCAAATTTTGCTTTATTCTTTTCATATGTATAATTCAATTCAGAATAGTTAAAGCTGATTTGAGCGTGTTCCTTCTTTTCTCTGTTGAACTTCTCGATTTCTGCTTCCTCGTCCGGCATATGAAGAAAGCTTTGCCATATTCCCAAGTTCATGTAATCGTAATTGTATAGTGTGGGAACAACATCAGCAGCTTTTTCCAGAGGACGGGAGTTCTCAGCGCCGAGACCTACTTTTGATTTGAAAGATCTGAACTCTTTTGGCTGATTTAATTTTATCGTTTGTTCAGTGTGGCCAGCTTTCACAATCGTCTGCTTTAGTTTAGAGATGTGTTCTTCAGCATTTTCTTTCTTGACAGTAAGACTGTGTATGGTTGCTGATTGTTCATCGATTTCCTTATTAAAATTGTTTGTAATGTTTGTGATTTGTTCATTTAGTTTTTGAATCTCGGTATCAGCTGTCTTCAACTTGTCTTGGTAGTCTTTCATCTTTATGTCAGCCGACTTCATCCATGTTTGCTCTCGACTGAGTTGGATAGCTAAGTCATTTATCAGCTGCTTGGAGTCGTCTTTGTCATTTGAGACGTCTTCATCGTTTTGAGGTTTGATATTTCAAGATTTTTTATATTAATTATGTGATTTAGACGATTTACTTCACTGGTGTGAGCAGCATGAAATGTTGACAACTGTTGTTGTAACTCTTGTGTTTTTTGATTTGAATTATTAATTTGATTTACTTGAGGAACAAGAGTTTCAAGTTGGCGACGAAATGTTAAATTTTCATCTTTTAATTTTAGGATTTGTGTATTTGATGCATTCGTTGTATTTATTTGTGTTTGTAGATCATTTTGTAACTCAGTAATTTGAAATTGAAAAACTGACTTTGATGTAGACAACTGATTTTGTAATTCCTTATTTACTTGAGTTATTTGAAAAGAAACTTGACTTAATTCACTCAAATCATTTAAGAGTTGACCTTTTTCAGATTCCAAATCAGTTATTTGTTTTGTGAAATGTGATTTCTCATCAATTTTAGTAAAGAGTTTTTCATTAAACAAGGAATTCTCAGATTCATCAGTGTCTGAATCAGTTAATAAAGAGTGTACCTCATTTTCATCATTCTCAGGAATGCCCAGTGCAGCTCTGAGTTCGTTAGATCTCGCCATGAGAGCCAGGCTTGCTGTGCATTCCTCTTCCTCTTGATCATCAGAGTCCTCCAACCACTGTAGATCCTCAGCCAGTAGAACTTTCGCATTTTCAACTTGTTTGGCCATGAGCATTTTCCGTTTAAAGTATTCTGAGTCCTTCACCTTTGGCTTCTGGCATTCTTTGGCAAAATGGCCCGTCAGACCACAATTGTAACATTTCTTAGGTGGCTCGGTGGAGGAAGATGAGGATTTGTTGTTCGGGGTTTGAGAAGAGGAATTGAATTTGAAATTTGAGGATGATCTAAGATTGTTGTTGGTTGGTTTCTTATAGTACTTTTTGTTATAGGAGGAAATGAGAGCCAAGGCTTGACGAACTGAGTCGATTTCATCTTGTGTCCCCGCTGGGATCAGAGTTTCTGGTTCTTCATGTACCACCTCTTTTGTTTGTGCTGCAACCATTACTTCGTTGATACCTTTGTTAAGAGCCAGATTTTGTTTGGTCAACATTGCCAAGGTGTCTGTCATATCTTGCCTGTTTTTGACGATTCCTTTCACCATAGGCTCGTTTTGATGTAGGTACTCATATAGTTCATGAATATCTATGGAGCTCAAATCCTTGTGCTGCATTGCACTGTTTCCAAACATCTCCCACTCCGGTAGTAGGGATTGGATGAATTTGATGTTGATCTCAAGCTTCTCTTTGATGAGGTTGTTCTTTCGGAGATCGTTGAGCATGTTGCAGAATCTAAGATACGTTTGCCCTAGTTCTTCCATTGGGGTAGCTTTGAATTGACCATAGGCGTTTAAGGTCGAAACCATCTTTGCTTTATTACCCAGGTCGGTACCCTCCATTTGCTTTTGAATTTCATCACAAAGCTCTTTCCCCGTGCTGAAGCTATCAAGGCTGCTGTAGATTTCATTCGTTATGCCTTGTAGCATGTAGGAGTGTGCGAGCACATCCGCCCTAGCCCTATCCTTTTGCTCTTGAGTGTATTCCGCCGGGGGAATTTCGATTACACCTCCAGGTATTGCTGGTTCGGTGTTTAGGGCTGGAGCCACAGCACGATAGAACTTAGCGGGTCCGGTTGTAAGGGATTCAAGGATAGATGGACCAGCTTGTTGGCTCAGGATGAAATGGAGAAACCGTTTCTTTTATTGACCGTATTCTCCTCGGTAGAGAACAGGTGGTTTCGTGTCTGATCCAATGGACAAGGCGTCCTTGGAAGTCATATCTTGTTGGAAGAAAGAACGACCGAAAAAAAATTTAAATATGGAAAAGAAGTTCGGGCCGAAGTACAAAAGAAGTTCGGGCCGAAGTACAAAAGAAGTTCGGGTCGAAGTGTAAAAGAAGTTCGGGCCGAAGTGCAAAAGAAGTTCGGGTCGAAGTGTAAAAGAAGTTCGGGCCGAAGTACAAAAGAAGTTCGGGCCGAGGTAGTGAAAGAAGTTCGAGCCGAAGTAGGGTTTGAAGTTCGAGCCGAAGTAGGGTTAAAGTTCGGGCCGAAGTTGGGTAGTAGTTCGGGCCGAAGTTAGTGTTGAAGTTCGGGCCGAAGTTGTTGATGATGTTCGGGCCGAACTTGTTACTGTTCTCGGGCCGAACAGTTCTTGCGCAGAACAGTTACGAACAGCCTATAAAAAACCTACTAATTTGATCCTAAAATGCTCATTTCTTACCCAAATTCTTTGATTTTAATCACAAACTGACCCAAATACTATTTCCTTCAATCCATTTCAACTATATTACCCAAAAGCAACCTAGATCTATTCGAAAATTTGAATTTAAAGGTTTTTTGAAGCTTTAATGGTTTTTCCTAAAACTCTTAATTCTTCATCAGTATGGATTAGATTCAAACCAAGCTTAATTCTAAGCTTAATATAACAATAAAAGGAAGCTATTCAATCCATAATAACAAGAAATAGTACCTTAAATCTGATTTTTGATCTTACACCCCTTTTTCTTCAAAAACCTTCAAAAACCCACTGATTCTTCTGATTTTAACACCAATTGATGGATTTGGATCGTTTTCAAGATGAAATTATGCTCTGATACCAATTGAAAAGCACAATATCACTGATTCAATCCATTAAGAGATGTTTGATGATGATCTTGGTGAGAAAGATGAAGAACAAATTAGGGTTTTAGAGAGAGAAAGGTATAGAGAAGTTAGAGAGAACAAATGCTGAATGTGTGAATTGATTTGTGAGCAAAAGTTAAAGATTTAAGCCTTACATGTTGGTATTTATACCATGGCTTAAAACTTGGTTAGTTAGGACTAATTCCTAAACAAAACTTAACATCTATACAATGTTTCACTTTTACCCCCTAGACTATCTATTACAACTTTCTAGTACCTAACAATGTTCAATCCAGTAACAATGCAGCAGATCTTTTCACGAAGGCACTTCCCACTGCAATCTTTAGAAAGCATGTATCGGGTATCGGAATGCGACATGTGCATAGCATGTGAAGAATAGTGATTACATAAATGAGGGGGAGTAAACTATGCACTGCACTCTTTTTCCCTTCGCTAAAGTTTTTTCCCACTGGGTTTTCTTTAGCAAAGGTTTTTAACGAGGCAGTAGTAGTTGAAAAATGTGTCATCCAAGGGGGAGTATTATGAATATGCAAGACAAAGCCATTAAATGGATTGCCACATTTTCAACCCTTCATGTCTTCTCCATCAAATCTATGTCTACTTATTTACCTTTCATTTGTATGTACATGTAATGCAAGGGTAAAACTTTTAGTATAAATACCCCATGAGATGGATGAATAAAATACACCTCAACACTTTCATAAGTGTTTACATACTTCTCTTCCTCTCTTCTTTCTAGTTATTGTTCTTCATCTTATGTTCTTGTTATAGATGTAGCAAGTTCTTTGATGAAGTGCAAATAGGGTCATAATCATATCTAATTTATAACAAAAAGAATATATTGAAATGGAATTATAAAAAATAAAAGAAAAGTGAGTGAATAATTATATTACATAGTGTTAAACATATTGTCCTTTCCATCTTCTCTCTCGCTCGCTTCATTGGGCTTACAAAGAGAATTACTCCCTCCGTCCCTAAATAAAGTTCCCATTTGTGTTGGGCACAACATTTTAGGAGATAGTTAGTGGTGGGGTATTTGGTATTACTTTTGAATAAAATATAAAGTTTGATTGGAGAGAGAAAGTGTTTTAAGAGATAATTAGTGGTGAAAGTATTGGTAATAATATTATTATATTAAGTGGGTCCCTTAAGTTTTAGAAATGAGAATTTTATTTAGGGACAAAACTTGAAGGTGAAATGAGAACTTTATTTAGGGACGGAGGGAGTATATTTTAATGGTAAGTTTATTGAAACAGTTGGTAGGCTTAGCGTGAGCCTTCATTAAATACATTTAAATCCTCTAAATTTTACTAAATCTTCCTCTCTTTTCACTCAAAATTTCAACTGGTGTCTATTTATACCCTAGAAAAGATCAAAGTACGCCCCATGAATCCCTTTCATTTTAAATAATTCTCATCATATTGTCTATGAATTTATGAATTGTTATCAAGGATCCACCTCATATCAACCAAACTCCTAAGGAATTCCAGTAGATATGTTCGTCTCGAAGAAGAAGAAGCCACACAATAACAAAATCATCACATCCAATCTTAAATTCACCCATTCTTATGGTAATTTAGTCATCTCTACTAACCGTCCCTCTCGATCTAACTTACAAACAAATCAGAAGGCATATTTGGTGTCAAGAAAGACCTTGATCAAGTTAATCAGATCGGTAGTCAAAAAGGAAAGTGGTAAAGGACAATAACATTAGAGTATTTATTAAAAAGGAAAAAAAATTAAAAAAAAAAAAAAGAAAAGAAAACTGCTCAACTGTAGATGAGCAGTCACATTTATCCCTGCTAAATGTTAATAAGGTAATTCGGGAAAACAAAATATTACAGGATTCATCTTTTCTTTCCAATTCGTAAACTTGAAAAATAGAATTGCTCATAAATTTTATCTTATTTTCTACAATATTCTTTTATTTAAAAACTCGGTAACCAAGCATTAATCCATATATTATATTCATAATTAAGTTTCTTCTAGTATTTGTAAGAGTTTATGGGTTTGTGTTGTCTGTCAAAGCTATGCTAGGATATAGTTCATAAGCACTTACTTTTTTAACGTATAACGAACAGTGTATGAACATTTGATTTTTCTTAACAAACGAATATGAACAAATCACATTCTTATTCGTTCGGTTTATTTATTGATCTAGTAAGAAGCAAGTCCCTAACCTTACCAAGTTTGTGAGAAACGACAAGAGGAAAGATGGTCACAACACAAAAGACTAATATGTCGCATTGAAGGATAATATGTCGCATTGAATTCATATATGAGTAATGGTATTCATCGATGTCTATCTTTTGTATCTACTTATGTGCCTACTTATTTGATCAAAACATATGTCAAAATCAAGCGATAATATTATGAGAGAAAATTAGTTGATTACACATGTCATCTTATCAAGTAGGTAGACACATAAATAAGCACAAAAGATAGGCATCAATATTATTTCTCTTCATATATTTGTATTTTCTTTGTGTTAGCTTATTAGTCTTATTGAGTTTATTAGTTGGGCCTTATGTCAAGCCCATTAGCTAGTTAGCTTTACTATATATATTGTCTTTCTTTGTCTTGTTCTGTAACTTGACTTTTGCTATTTTGCTATGAAACCCTAGCCTCCTTTGTAAGTTCACATGGTATCAGAGCTAAACTCGATCTTTTGTTCATGATTATTGGAGGAGGCTTGAATATCGTACTTGATCTATTCGCGAATCGAACTCGTTTGCTTTGATTCGTCTCAGTATTTCTCGCTCATTTCAGTATTTCGTTTGCTTTGATTCGTCTGGTTTTGTTTGATTCTGGGGATTTCATTTGGTTGTTAGTATTGGTATTCTTGTCTGGCGATTTGTATTCGTTAGGGTTTCTGATTTGTTGATTTGTGGAAATCCTGATTTTGGTTAAGCAGTATTAATCATTTCTGCTGATTACTGTTTCTACTAGTCTGTTTGTGCTGAGCAGTAGTAACTGCTGATCTGTTTCTACTGACCCGTTACTGCTGGTGTTGAGAGCAGTAGTGATTCATTACTGCTGGTTCGTTTCTGCTGATCAGTATTAACTGCTGAGTAGTTACTGCTGGTTCGTTTCTGCTGATCAGTATTAACTGTTTGTGTTGGGCAATATTATTGGTGACTTTTATTCACTCTCTTTGGTCATGGCTCGAGACGATTCTCTCCAGTCAATTAGCACTCAACTAGATGGCAAGAACTATGCCCATTGGAGTTATGTTACGAAAAACTTTTTGCGAGGAAAGAACTTGTGGGGTATTATAACAGGTACCAAAAGTAAACCAACAGATGACAAGGCTCAGAATTATGCAACCTTATTAGAAACTTGGGAAACTCAAAACTCCAAGATCAACACTTGGATTAACAATTCTGTTACTCAGTTAGCAAAGTATGACACAACTAAGGAAGTTTGGGATCACTTGGATAGATTTTATACTCAATCTAATTTTGCAAAACAGTATCAGTTGGAATTTGATATTCGAGCTCTTCAACAGAACAGTTTAATTGTCCAAGAATTTTATGCTGCTATGTCTGACTTGTGGGATCAGCTAGCTCTTACAGAACCTGCTGACTTGAAGGCTTTTAAGCCTTATATTGATAGAAGGGAAGAGCAGCGTTTGGTTCAGTTCTTGATGGCTTTACGTTCAGATTTTGAAGGTCTGCGTGGTTCAATCTTGCATCGCACACCACTTCCCTCTGTTGATTCAGTTGTTCGCGAGTTGATTGCTGAAGAAACTCGTCTGAAATCTCATGGAGACAGAGGTTCGAAGACAACAATGCCTACTGTTCTTGCTGTTACTCAGCCAAGATAGTCTTCAAGCTAGAACCGGAGCAGAGTTTCTTTTGATGAGTGTACCTATTGCAAGCAGAAAAATCATTGGAAGGCTCAGTGCCCCATGTTGTTGAACAAGGGAAAGCAGAAACATAACAGACCTGCTGGACAGTCTCATTTTCGTCCTTCTTTCTAAAACTTCAAGCCACCACAGTTGTAACACACCAATTTATCAACCCAAATAAAACTTTTAAATATAAAAATATAAGTCTTTACGAACCGAGTATCCCAAAAATGTAGTTTAAAAAAAACATTTGGAGTCATCAATAAGTATCAAAAAATCGAAGTTACAATAATATCAAAACCATAGTCTAGGGAATTAAATAAGTACACCGAGCTAATCACTTCCAAATGCTAACTACGGGCCGCCTAATCTTTAGCTCCCGAACCTGAGTCCATAGCCAAAATAAACGTAGTACGTGAGACAAAGATTGTCTCGTGAGAAACATAGGTTTTAGACCCGGTTAGAAAATAATTTGCAATAAAATAATAATTAAATAATTATCAAATTGCACATAGTCAAACATACTCTAAGGCTTGCCATAAGCCCAATCACATACGTAACGGGCCTCCCCGAAACAACTCCCCCGATATGGGTTAACTAGGTAAACTCCCCCTGAAAAGCATAGATTCACTGATTCAATCCATTCAATGATGTTTGATGATGATCTTGGTGAGAAAGATGAAGAAAAAATTAGGGTTTTAGAGAGAGAAAGGTAGAGAGAAGTTAGAGAGAACAAATGCTGAATGTGTGAATTGATTTGTGAGCAAAAGTTAAAGAATTAAGCCTTACACCTTGGTATTTATACCATGGCTTAATTCTTGGTTAGTTTGGACCATTTCCTAAACTATTCTTAACTTATATACAATGTTACACTTTACCCCCTAGACTATCTATTACAACTTTCTAGTACCTAACAATCTCCCCCTTTGTAATAGTAGACTATGTTGCATATCTTTGAAGACTTCTGTGTTTGTAAGGCTGGAGCTGAGAATTGAACCGTTGAGCAGTTATGTTGATAAAACAGCATCAGCCTTTAATCATCAGTGACAGACATACTTTTAATCGGCTTTTCAACCAATATAAAGTATTCCAGAAGACTTCATGCAAATCGACTGAATGTAGACCCATAGATAGAGCGGTTAGCAGCGGAAGTCCTTTCTTGAAGTTGTGGCGTTTGTCGATTTGCTGCAGATCCTTGGTTCCTGATGTTTGTTGAAGTTGAAGCAGTGCGGAATGTTGATATGTTGTGGATTTTCTGACCGTTGTTGATAATGTTGGAGTACGGTCATAGAATCCCTTATCTGATTTATTGACTGTTGTTGATAAAATTGAAGTACAGTCATCAGATTTTCTATCAGACATAGTGACCGTTGTTGATAAGAATGGAGTACGGTCGTCTGATCTTCGCACAAGAATGTATCAGGGTAACCCAGGATCACATAGATTGCCTGTTAGCACAACAGTTACAGAAACTGTGTGACCTACGTTCAGTGTTGGCATTGATGTTAGCACTGGTAGGATTTCCATTCAATCATCGTGGAATACCAATAATTTTGGTATCACTATGAATGTTCCGACAATATCTCAAATATATGCTTGGTAGAGTGCCTGTGTCCTAGAGAAATTTAATTCGGTTCTAGACTCTATATGTGGACAAACGAAGGCGAGGACTGGAGGTGGGTCCTCTTTTTCAATATCAACAATCTCCAAATGAGATGTCGATAGTGGATGTGGTTATCTCCGTGATTTTGGAACAAGTACTTTTTAAGAAATACTTGAGTGGGTGGGGGGGTTGTGCATTGCATCACTGGGTCCATGATGTCTATTTCAATATCAGAGAGCAACACATGCAATCTGATAGAGACGTGGCAACCCGGCTTTTTATCACTTTGGTAAGGGTTTTTCGTTTTCTTTAACCCTGTCACACCCTCCTCACTCAAGCTTACTTTTTCATTTTTCGACTACTCCCTCATTTCATTTTACCATGTTTAGCTGAATTGCACCCCATACTACATTCCCCTCTCAAATTTTATCTCAGGGCACCCCAATCAAGATCCCGTGATACTTGATTCTGCTCACCTAGACCTATGTACCCTTACATATTGTCCTATATTGTAGGTGGCTCCTGGGGAAGATCATGCCGATTATAGCAGATCATATGAGTAATTTGAGAGTGAACTATAACGCTCATGTGCAATTTATCAGCATTGATGATGTTACTTTGTAAGAATAACATGGATTTTTCATCGGAAAATGTATGTGTTTCCGGCATAAGTTGTTGCCTTTATGATATAAAAGTTTAGGCACAGCAACTTGAAGAAATTAGGTAAAACCGGACTCACATAGAGTATCCGTTAACACACGGTATGAATCGATAGTCGTTTGCACAACAGTGGATTCAAATGTGTGACCTGCGTTTAGAGTTGGCGCGATTTTAGCTCTAGCAGGATTTCCACTCAATCCTTGTGAAGCACCAGATTGTGATGCCACTATGAGTGTTCCGATGAATACACGGAGATTCATGTTTGTAGTGCAGGTGTCCTATATTGGAAATATTCTTGGGGGTGAGAACTAGAGACACTGTGCATACAAAGAGACTTAACCCGGGGCAGGAGGTTATTATTATTCAATACCGACATACTCCGAATGAGTAGTCAGTAGCTTTTGTGCTACGTCCCCTGATGAAATGAAACAAATCCCTGTTGAGAGGAATTTGAGTAGTTGGTGGTGGCGTGCATTTGCTTTACTGGGCCAGTAAAGTCTAGTGAAACATTCAACGAATGAATGATCACCTATTTAATTGGTTGCCCGGTTTGTTTTCGGTTTGGATGCACTCATAAGGTGTGTTTTCTTTGATTTATCATGTTTTCACATCACCTTGCACTCACCTATTACTATACCCTAGACCTAAACCCTCACATTTACCAGTTGGCTGAAATATTTCCCTGGGAAGGTGTGGCCGGATCTGGCAAACCATGGGAAGGTATGTCTTTTGAAGTAGTAAGTAACGAGAATTAAAAGAATTTGTAATAAACAAATACAATCTTTACTAGAGAACTAGTAAAGAGATCGTTTACGGATATTACACCAACTTATGATTAACGTTACAAACATAAAACTTTTTATTTGGGTATTTTGTTTTTGTTTTTCTGAATTTTCTCCCCCTAGAAATAATAATTCTCCCCCTAGAATTAATATTTCTCCCCCTCGACAAAACAAAAGTAATTGACAAGTTTTGAGATCGAAGGACATACCTTATACATCGTCGGAGGGTTGAAGGAGAGGTTTTGCGGTTATGCTTGATTGAGATTTGTGGTTTCTTTTAAGAGCAGGTTCTGAATCTGTTTTGATTAGAAGCCATCTTCCGTTGAGGACCGGGTTTCAAGCTGAAGTACTTGAAAGCCATTCTGATGAAGCTCGGGTCATACACTGAAGTGTGTAAGAGCCATTCTTTTGAGGCACGAGTTATACACTGAAGTGTGTATAAGTCATAGATTCACTGATTCAATCCATTCAATGATGTTTGGTGATGATCTTGGTGAGAAAGATGAAGAACAAATTAGGGTTTTAGAGAGAGAAAGGTAGAGAGAAGTTAGAGAGAACAAATGCTGAATGTGTGAATTGATTTGTGAGCAAAAGTTATTTGAAAAGAAACTTAACTTAATTCACTCAAATCATTTAAGAGTTGACCTTTTTCAGATTCCAAATCAGTTATTTGTTTTGTGAAATGTGATTTCTCATCAATTTTAGTAAAGAGTTTTTCATTAAACAAGGAATTCTCAGATTCATCAGTGTCTGAATCAGTTAATAAAGAGTGTACCTCATTTTCATCATTCTCAGGAATGCCCAGTGCAGCTCTGAGTTCGTTAGATCTCGCCATGAGAGCCAGGCTTGCTATGCATTCCTCTTCCTCTTGATCATCAGAGTCCTCCAACCACTGTAGATCCTCAGCCAGTAGAACTTTCCCATTTTCAACTTGTTTGGCCATGAGCATTTTCCGTTTAAAGTATTCTGATTCCTTCACCTTTGGCTTCTGGCATTCTTTGGCAAAATGGCCCGTCAGACCACAATTGTAACATTTCTTAGGTGGCTCGGTGGAGGAAGATGAGGATTTGTTGTTCGGGGTTTGAGAAGAGGAATTGAATTTGAAATTTGAGGATGATCTAAGATTGTTGTTGGTTGGTTTCTTATAGTACTTTTTGTTATAGGAGGAAATGAGAGCCAAGGCTTGACGAACTGAGTCGATTTCATCTTGTGTCCCTGCTGGGATCAGAGTTTCTGGTTCTTCATGTACCACCTCTTTTGTTTGTGCTGCAACCATTACTTCGTTGATACCTTTGTTAAGAGCCAGATTTTGTTTGGTCAACATTGCCAAGGTGTCTGTCATATCTTGCCTGTTTTTGACGATTCCTTTCACCATAGGCTCGTTTTGATGTAGGTACTCATATAGTTCATGAATATCTATGGAGCTCAAATCCTTGTGCTGCATTGCACTGTTTCCAAACATCTCCCACTCCGGTAGTAGGGATTGGATGAATTTGATGTTGATCTCAAGCTTCTCTTTGATGAGGTTGTTCTTTCGGAGATCGTTGAGCATGTTGCAGAATCTAAGATACGTTTGCCCTAGTTCTTCCATTGGGGTAGCTTTGAATTGACCATAGGCGTTTAAGGTCGAAACCATCTTTGCTTTATTACCCAGGTCGGTACCCTCCATTTGCTTTTGAATTTCATCCCAAAGCTCTTTCCCCGTGCTGAAGCTATCAAGGCTGCTGTAGATTTCATTCGTTATGCCTTGTAGCATGTAGGAGTGTGCGAGCACATCCGCCCTAGCCCTATCCTTTTGCTCTTGAGTGTATTCTGCCGGGGGAATTTCGATTACACCTCCAGGTATTGCTGGTTCGGTGTTTAGGGCTGGAGCCACAGCACGATAGAACTTAGCGGGTCCGGTTGTAAGGGATTCAAGGATAGATGGACCAGCTTGTTGGCTCAGGATGAAATGGAGAAACCGTTTCTTCCATTGACCGTATTCTCCTCGGTAGAGAACAGGTGGTTTCGTGTCTGATCCAATGGACAAGGCGTCCTTGGAAGTCATATCTTGTTGGAAGAAAGAACGACCGAAAAAAAATTTAAATATGGAAAAGAAGTTCGGGCCGAAGTACAAAAGAAGTTCGGGCCGAAGTACAAAAGAAGTTCGGGTCGAAGTGTAAAAGAAGTTCGGGCCGAAGTGCAAAAGAAGTTCGGGTCGAAGTGTAAAAGAAGTTCGGGCCGAAGTACAAAAGAAGTTCGGGCCGAGGTAGTGAAAGAAGTTCGAGCCGAAGTAGGGTTTGAAGTTCGAGCCGAAGTGGGGTTAAAGTTCGGGCCGAAGTTGGGTAGTAGTTCGGGCCGAAGTTAATGTTGAAGTTCGGGCCGAAGTTGTTGATGATGTTCGGGCCGAACTTGTTACTGTTCTCGGGCCGAACAGTTTCTTGCGCAGAACATTTACGAACAGCCTATAAAAAACCCACTAATTTGATCCTAAAATGCTCATTTCTTACCCAAATTCTTTGATTTTAATCACAAACTGACCCAAATACTATTTCCTTCAATCCATTTCAACTATATTACCCAAAAACAACCTAGATCTATTCGAAAATTTGAATTTAAAGGTCTTTTGAAGCTTTAATGGTTTTTCCTAAAACTCTTAATTCTTCATCAGTATGGATTAGATTCAAACCAAGCTTGATTGTAAGCTTAATATAACAATAAAAGGAAGCTATTCAATCCATAATAACAAGAAATAGTACCTTAAATCTGATTTTTGATCTTACACCCCTTTTTCTTCAAAAACCTTCAAAAACCCACTGATTCTTCTGATTTTAACACCAATTGATGGATTTGGATCGTTTTCAAGATGAAATTATGCTCTGATACCAATTGAAAAGCATATATTCACTGATTCAATCCATTCAATGATGTTTGATGATGATCTTGGTGAGAAAGATGAAGAACAAATTAGGGTTTTAGAGAGAGAAAGGTAGAGAGAAGTTAGAGAGAACAAATGCTGAATGTGTGAATTGATTTGTGAGCAAAAGTTAGAGAATTAAGCCTTACACCTTGGTCTTTATACCATGGCTTAATTCTTGGTTAGTTAGGACCATTTCCTAAACTATTCTTAACTTATATACAATGTTACACTTTACCCCCCCTAGACTATCTATTACAACTTTCTAGTACCTAACACCCCCGTTTCCGGGTTATCTATTTGCTCCCCCGATTTCCGGGTTATCTCAAACTCCCCCGCTTTCCGGGTTATCTATTTCTCGACACACTACCCTTGCGCAGGGTGGTACCGCCCCAAGTAGGTGTTACTAACTCCCCCAACTTGTGTCGGTTATCTAGGATCCAATTGATTAGCTACCACATAACAAATCATCAACTTGGGTCAATGCCCCATATCATTACTCATATCATACTAGTGGTAACTAAACAAATCAATTTACAATTCAATTCAATTCATACTCTATCAGTTCAATCTTTTCTTTATTAAAACAATTATCTAATAAAGACTCTAAAAATCATTTCAACAACAAAACATGGTTTACTATGTACTCAGAAAGATCACATGTACTCACCTTAGCAATGTTATCCAAACACTTGTGTTCAACAACACAATCCTTACTTCTTAATTAAAGAAGTGCTTCCAATCACAAGGTCTTCTTGACCTAACATTAATATCAATACAATAACTTGTTATTATCCATAACTAATCACTAAACAATCCAATTCAACTTCCCTAACCACCAAGTTCATCAAACTTGGTGGAAATCTCAAACCCTAGTTCAAGATTTTCCATCATCAATTCCAAATCTAACTTGTACACATTGATTACAAGTCTACAGGGAGTGTTTTATATTCATGAAAGTTCATCTTCCCCAAAGACGTCATGGTTGGTTCCCAAAACCACAATTGTTACCCATATTAAGCTCAAAATCAAGGTAACTAAGCAAGACGATCAAGAATTCTTACCCTTGATGCTTGAATCCTTCAATATGATGAAGATTTGAGCTCCTTAGCTCCAAAAACCGACCAAAAGCTCTCAAAAATGGCTGCTATAGCTCTAGGGTTCGTAGGTGTTATGAGCCCTAGCCTTCACTTGTCAATTGGATATCACAGAAGGATTGTTTTCATAGACATGAAAGGATGTTCGAGGCTTAAAAAGTTTCCACCCATCATCGTGATGAATAATTTGGAGACTCTTATACTCTCTTCGTGCTTTCGACTATCTAAGTTTCCAGTGATCCGTATGAACATGCATAGCTTGAAAGAGCTTTCTTTGGCATCGAGTGAGATAGAAGTTTTGCCCTCATCAATCGGCAAACATTGTACAAATCTATTTTCTCTAGATTTGAGTGATTGCCGTTATCTAAAGAGTATTGAAGGCAGCTTCTATAACTTAAAACATTTAAATGTGCTTCATCTCCGGGGTTGCATACGGCTTGAGAAACTCCCGGAATACCTATTTGATATAAACTCTCGCCTAAATGAGCTTTCTTTGTGTCAATCATCGTATTCTGCACACTCAATTATCGATCCCTTCAAGTATCTCATGAATAATAGAATGTTACAATTGAATAACCTTGATTCAATGAGCATGAGACTTCCTCATTTCCCACGTTTTATACGAACGTTGAGTCTTAGATGTTGCGGTTTGGTAGATGGAGACATCCCATCTAATATTTGTGAGGTATCAAACCTACTAATTCTAGACCTAAGTGAGAATAAATTTTCGCGATTACATTCTAGCCTGTCACAAATTCCTCATCTCAAATTCCTCAACATTTATGATTGCCAAAACCTGGTAGAACTGCCAAATCTCCCATCAAGCATAGCTGTTCTCAAAGCATACCGATGTGACTCACTTGAAATCGTGGGAGATCTTCCAACAAACTATAAATGGTTATGGAAAGTATCACTTTGGAGGAAGAATAGGCTAATTGGTGGTGCAAAAGTACTACAATCGATGCTTCAGGTTTGACTCTTTGACTATATCTTGTTCTTGAGTTTTCGCTCAATAAATAGATAAAAAAAACATATATATTGTGGCAGGGTAATGCAGTTGAGGATCACCTTATGAGTCTTAGAATTGGAGGTTCTTATATTCAATCGAGGTTTGATTGGATAAACATGGACAAGTCATTGGTTTACAGGGACACAACGTTTACATTGCAGCTTCCAAATAATTGGTACAAGGACTTCAGTGGATTCTTGATATGTGTTGTTGTTAGGTATTAAAATATTGTAATTAATAGTCTAGGGGGCAATGTGTAACATTGCATAGTGTTTTAGTTAGTCTTAGGATTAGTCTTAAGCTAATTAGGAATTAAGGCCATGGTATATAAACCAAAGTGTAAGCCTTAATTCCTTAACTTTTGTCATTAATCAATTCACACAGTTCAGCAAATTATTCTCTCTAACTTCTCTCTACTCTCTCTCCAAAAGCCCTAACCATCTTCTCAACTTTTCATCCAAATTCATCATCTAATCATCAAGCTATGGATTGATTGTGTTGATTTAAGCTTTTCAATTGGTATCAGAGCTTAATTTCAATCTGAAAACGATCCATTTCCATTGCTTGTTGTTCAAATCAGAAGATCAAAAGGGTTTATCAAGTTTTTTTTTTTTTTGAAGAAAAGGGGTTTAAAATCAAAAAACGGATTTGAGGTATTAATTCTTGTTCTTATGAGTTAAATAGCTTCATATTGTTAGTATATTAAGCTTAGAATCGAGTTTAGATCGAATCCAATATATTCAGATGAAGAAATTGTGATTTTTGTTAAAAACTATTAAAGCTTCAAAAACCTTCAAAATTCAAATTTCCTACTAGATCTAGGTTGTTTTTGGTGATTATTGTTGTAATGGATTGAAGGAAAAAGGTTTTGGGTCATTTTGCAAAAACAATCATCGATTTTGGTTAAGAATCGAGCGTTTAGGATCAATTTAGTGGAATTTCTAGGCTGTTCGGAACTGTTCTGCTCAAGAACGACGATATTGATCTCGGCCCGAGAACAGTAACATCTTCGGCCCAAACTTACTTGTCTTCGGCCCGAACTCATTCGACCACTTCGGCCCGAACACCTTCCAAAGTCCTCGAACCGAACTTCTTACAAGTCTTCGACCCGAACACAACAAAGTCTTCGACCCGAACATCTCAAAATCTTCGGCCCGAACACTACTCAATCTTTGGCCCGAACACTACTCAATCTTCGGCCTGAACACTAATCAATCTTCGGCCCGAACACTAATCAACTGTTCGGCCCGAACACTTTCTCTACACTTCAATTTTAAATTTTTTCCCATCGAGTTCTTAACCTTACCGCTACGAAATGACTTCCAAGGATGCCTTGTCCATTGGATCAGATACAAAACCACCTGTTCTCTACCGAGGAGAATACGGTAAATGGAAGAAACGGTTTCTCCATTTCATCCTGAGTCAACATGTCGGTCCAGATATCCTTGACTCCCTTCAAACCGGACCAGCAAAGTTCTACCGTGATATGGTAGCAGTCCCAAACTCTGTACTAGCGGTGCCTGGTGGTGTAATTGAAATTCCCTCGTCGGAATACACCCAAGTGCAGAAGGATAGGGCCAGGGCTGACGTGTACGCACTCTCCTATATGCTACAGGGCCTTACGAATGAAATTTACAGTAGCCTTGATAGTTTCAGCACGAGTAAAGAGCTCTGGGATGAGATCCAAAAGCAGATGGAAGGTACTAACCTGGGTAACAAAGCAAAGATGGTATCCACCCTAAACACCTACGGTCAATTCAAAGCTACCCCGGGAGAAGAATTGGAGCAAATGTACCACAGATTCTGCATCATGCTCAATGATCTTAGGAAGAACAATCTAAACAAACGGAAACTTGAAACAAAGAATGGGAGATGTTTGGCAATGGTGCGATGCAGCACAAGGACTTAAGCCTCATAGACGTTCATGAATTATACGAGTACCTACATCAAAATGAACCTATGGTGAAAGGAATCGCCAAAACCAGGACAGATACTGCTGACACACTTTGTTAGGACTATTTTTGTAATAGGTTTTGACCTTTAATCTCGTTAACTAACAATTCCCTTGTTAGGTGGTAGATGGTATAAATACTTGTAATATTGAGTTAGAATGCAAGCTTTCCACACAATTACTGAATACACATTTTGGGAAAGTTTCATTCATCTCATTCTCTCTCTTTTACACACACTTACACCAAGAACACACACTCACTCAAATCTTCTATTTCTCACTTGAATCTTCATGGATTAGCTCGATTATAGATTCAATAGGTCTTACACACTTGCAATGTTGGCCAAACAAAACCTAGCTCTCAACAAAGGTATCAATGAAGCAATGATTGCAGCACAATCAAAAGAAGTGGTAAAAGAAGAACCAGAGACCATGATCCCTGCGGGGACAAATGATGAAATCGAGTCGGTTCGTCAAGCCTTGGTTCTCATTTCAAGCTATAACAACAAGTACTATAACAAGCCAACCAACAACAACCTCAGATCATCCTCAAACTTCAAATTCAACTCCTCTTCCCAAACACTTAACAACAAGTCTTCATCTTCCTCTACTGAGCCGCCGAAGAAATGCTACAATTGTGGTATGACGGGGCACTTTGCTAAAGAATGCAAGAAGCCTAAGGTGAAAGACTCTGAATACTTCAAGAGGAAAATGCTCATGGCTAAGCAAGTTGAAAATGGAAAGGTCCTACTGGCTGAGGACCAAAAATGGTTGGAAGACTCAGATGATCAAGAGGAAGAGGAATGCACTGCCAGCCTGGCTCTTACGGCGAGATTAAACGAACTAAGAGCTGAGCTAGGCATCCCTGAAAATGATGAAAATGAGGTACACTCTTCTTCGTTTGACTCTTTACTATCTGATTCAGACACTGATGAATCAGAGAATTCCTTGTTTAATGAAAAACTTTTTCTTAAAATTGATGAGAAATCACAACTGACAAAACAAATTACCTCTTTAGAATCCGAAAAGCAACAACTTTTAAATGATTTAAGTGATTTAAGTCAATGTTCTCTTCAAATAACTCAAGTAAACAAGGAATTACAAAATCAGTTGTCTACGTCAAAATCTACTTATCAATTTCAAATTTCTGAATTACCAAATAATCTACAAAAACAAGTTAATACAACCAATGAATCAAATGTACAAATCTCACACTTAAAGGTAGAAAATTCAACCTTTCGTCGTCAACTTGAAACCCTTGTTGCTCAAGTCAATCAAAATAACCTTTTAAATCAAAAAACACAAGAGTTACAACAACAATTGTCATCCTTTCATGTTGCTCACGCCAGTGAGGTCAATCGTCTAAATCAATTTATTAATACAAAAAACCTTGAAATTTCTAACCTAAAAACCATGAAAACGGTGTCGAATGATAAAGAAGACTCCAAGCAGCTGATAAATGACTTGGCAAATCAACTAAACCGAGAGCAAACATGGATGAAGTCTGCAGACATCATGATGAAAGACTACCAAGATAAGTTGAAGACGGCTGACAACGAAATTCAAAAACTAAATGAACAAATCAAAAACATAACAAACAGCTTTAAAAAGGAAATCGATAAACAATCAGCAACCATACACAGTCTTACTGTCAGAAAAGAAAATGCTGAAGAACACATCTCAAAACGGGAGCAAACGACTGTGAAAGTTGGTCATACTGAACAAACGATAAAATTAAACCAGCCAAAAGTATTCAGATCATTCAAGTCAAAAGTGGGTCTCGGAGCTGAGAATACCCGTCCTCTGGAAAAAGCTGCTGATGTTCTTCCCACACTATACAATTACGATTACATGAACTTGGGAATATGGCAAAGCTTCCTTCATATGCCAGATGAAGAAGCAGAAATTGAAAAGTTCAACAGGGAAAAGGAAGAAAATGCTCAAATTAGCTTCAATTATGATGCCTTAAACTCAACATACGAAAAGAAGAAAGCAAAATTTGAACACAACGAATATTTTCCAATCATCACACCTGCTAAATTTTCCATTCCTGAAAACCAAATTTTAAAAAAATCAAAGAGCCAAAGCTATATGTTCCACCATTAGTTTTAGAGAAGAAAATTGTCCAATTAGAAACTGAAATTGATGAAACTCATAAGGCCTTTGATAAAGAAAAAGAAAAACTTCAAAACAAAATACATAATTTAGAGGACACCATTTTAGAATTAAAAGCTAAAACGGAGAATACTGTTTCTCAAAATTCTAAAGCCTCTTTATTAGGACCAACACCAACAACCCAGTTCCAACCATCTTGAAGAGAAGCTCTAATCCACCTATTTTGAATCTTGCAGATGAAGTAAGAGTTGGTTTACATTGTGAAAGAAAGACATGTATATGTGATATTAGATATTGATTAGTTATATACGAGCTAAAGATATATCTAATTTGCAGATCGAAGATTAGAGTCTGGAGGGAAGAAGTCCTTGGAGCAAGATGAAGTCAAAAGAGCCTCGCAGTCAAAGAAGTCTATTCAGACTGGATCCAGTATGCTTAAGAAGCCTAGTCTACTTAAGAAGTCTCGTCCACCTAAGTCTGTAGTTTCATCTTTTTCTGTTAAAAATAAATGTAATGACTCTAGACAGTTTATTTCTCCGAAAGAAATTTATGGCATTGTTTATGATTCTGCAGTTTATCGTCTTGTTAATTACACAGTTAATGTCATAAATTTAGTTATTAAAACTGATAAAAATGGCAAAAAAATGTTTATTATGATAGAAAAACTGATAAACCAATTTCTTAATACGATGAACGATATTTTATTAAAATAGATACTCCTTGTGGTAAAAGACATGATGTTCTTGGTAAACGTCGTGAAACCATTCAATCATGCACAACTTGCTATCCATATCCATGCAAATTAATAAACTCACGACCAGTAATATCTACTATTACACGACCAGTCAAACCAACCTCTGAAAAATCCTCATCTCATCGTCATCTCGTGTATCGTGCAGTTTCTAAACAAAAATAGTCAAACTCCGAGCCTTCAACAAAATCTGCCAAGATAACTTCCAAACAATCGAAGAAATCTTCTCACACTCCACAAACTTCTGTTTCTCATTTGTCTTCTCGTCGCACGTCTTCTCAAGGAAACTTCGCACAAAAGTCAAAACCATCAGTTTCCTCAAAAGGCAACAAACCATCCGCTAAAACGAATACTCATGTGAAATATAACTGGATTAAAAACGAAAAATCTCATTGGATTATTCAATCCTCTGAAAAATCTCTCAAATGGGTAATCAAATCCGAACTGCCTCCTAGCACTTCCCCAACGCTCTAAATTGATCATCTCAGAAAATCTGCTAAAACATCTGTCACTAATCGTTCTGGACCCATACATGATTGGGTACCTAAAATGTTTTAATTGTTTTATGTAGAATATATGGTACCTCGACTAAGGCTGTTCGAGGCACATGACGGGAAACAAATATCTCCTGACCAACTTTCGAGAAAAATACTTGAGAACGGTCAAATTTGGGAATGATCATTTAGCAGCCATCTTAGGTCTCGGTGACATCATTTGCCATAACCTGGTTATAAGAAATGTTGCCTTTGTTGAAGATCTATCTCATAATCTCTTCAGCATCGGCAAATTTTGTGACAAGACTATGGAAGTCAACTTTCGCATGAAAAAAGTGTGCTATTTGTACATATGACGGAGATGAACTTCTAACTGGAACTCGTGACACAAACTTATTCACTATTGATCTCAATGACCTTGGTCCAATCGAAGAAGTATGTCTCGTATCAAAAGTTACTGCCAATGAGTCATGGTTATGGCATCGCCGTTTGTCTCATCTCAACTTCAAAACAATGAACAAACTTGTCAAAGGAGGCCATGTGTCTGGATTACCTGATGTTGCCTTTGACAAAGACCACAAATGTTCATCATGTGAAATGGGAAAAATGACCAAAAAGTCTCACAAACCTAAGCCAGCTCCAAGTACTTCCAAACCTCTTGAACTACTGCATATGGATTTATGTGGTCCAATGAGCGTTCACAGTCTTGCTGGAAAACGCTATGTTTTGGTTATTGTTGATGACTATTCCAGATACACATGGGTTTACTTCCTTCGCTCAAAGGATGAAGCCGCAGAGATCATCATCTCATTTATCAATAAAACTCAAGTGAACCTAGAATTAAATGTTCAAACAATCCGTACCGACAATGGTACTGAATTCAAGAATTGGTTCCTTGACTCTTATCTTGAATCTGTTGGCATCACCCATCAATTTTCCGCTGCACGAACTCCTCAACAGAACGGTGTTGTTGAAACACGAAACCGTACTTTAGTGGAAGCTTCTCGTACGATGCTTTCATTTTCAAAACTTCCTATGTCGTTATGGGCAGAAGCCATAAACACCGCCTGTTTTACACAAAACCGCTCAATAATCAACAAAACATACAACAAAACTCCATATGAGCTCATCAACATTCCTGCTTGATTCGGGGTCAACTGGCATTGAAGGATCTCTACCCACAACCTCTTCTAACCATTCAACATCTTTGAATGATCTTGAAATGCTATTTGAACACTTCTATGATGAATATCACAACATCAGACACCCACACCCACCCCCACCCCCACCTCCACCCCCACCCCCACCTCCAGCAGATATTCAATCAATCACTGCATCGGAAATCCACACTCCATCAACAAATGAATCTCCATCACCTACGTCACCTGCTCCAACCTCACCAATACCCACAGCCAATTCTAGTCCTTCAACATCAACACAAGGAACTCAATCTCCACCAGTCGATCTACCACCACCGTCAGATATTATAGCTCCACTGGTGATTGACTTCTCTAAATTTCATATTCCTCGTGTTGAACCACCACCTCAGATCAATCCCCCAAATCCTGAAACTGCAATCATACCACATCCTGCTTTCACTGATAATTCCAACGTTAACCCTGGTCGACTCCCACTTCCCCATTCTACGAAGTGGACAAAGGAACATCCTTTGGACCAAATCATCGGAAACCCAGAGTCCTCAGTCCAAACTAGAAGGGCTTCAGCGGATGAATGTCACCATGCATCATTCTTAAGTTCCACTGAACCTAAGAAAGTCACTGAAGCACTTTCTGATCCAGACTGGATAATTGCAATGCAAGAAGAAATTAATCAATTTGAAAGATTAAAAGTCTGGCGCTTAGTTCCTAAAACCCCGGGATCATCAGACATCGGAACTAAGTGGATTTTTAAGAACAAGAAAGATGAAAATGGAATCGTCATTCGTAACAAAGCAAGGTTGGTTGCTAAGGGTTACGCTCAACATGAAGGCATTGATTACGAAGAAACATTTGCTCATGTTGCCCGTATTGAATCCATTCGCATTTTCTTAGCATATGCAGCTCACAAAACTTTACTATCTATCACATGGATGTAAAGACTGCATTTTTAAATGGTATTTTAAAAGAGGAGGTGCTTGTTCATCAACCAGAAGGGTTTGTGAATCCCAAACATCCAGATTATGTATATATTCTCGACAAAGCTCTTTATGGTTTGAAACAGGCCCCTAGCGCATGGTATGATGTTCTTTCCCAGTTCTTAGTCGAATCTGGCTTTTCAAAGGGAAAAGTTGATACCACTTTGTTCATCAAACGTCAAGGGGAAGATATCATACTAATTCAGATATATGTCGATGACATTATTTTTGGGTCTACAAATCCAAAATATTGCAAACGCTTTTCCGATCTCATGGTAAAACGCTTTGAAATGAGCATGATGGGGGAGATGAACTTCTTCCTAGGTCTTCAAGTTCGTCAACTTCCCACTAGCATCTTCATCAATCAATCAAAGTATATCTCTGATCTGCTGAAGAAGTATCTCATGGACGATTGTAAACCTATAGCAACACCGATGTCCACGACCACCAAACTAAATGCTGATCTGGATGGTAAACCATTAGATGTAACAAACTATCAGGGTATGATTGGATCACTTCTTTACTTAACGGCCAGTCGTCCGGACATCATGTTTTCCACATGCATCTGTGCTCGGTATCAGGCTGCTCCCAAAGAGTCTCACTTTCTGGCGGTCAAACGAATCTTCCGTTACCTAAAAGGCACCAGAGATCTTGGTCTTTGGTACCCCAAGTAGACCTCGTTTGATCTTTCTGCCTTCTCTGATGCTGATCATGATGGGTGTATGCTGGACAGGAAGAGTACATCTGGGGGAGTTCAATTTTTGGGAGATAAGCTAGTCAACTGGTCATCAAGAAAGCAAAACTGCGTCTCACTATCAACCGCTGAAGCAAAATATGTTGCGACCGCTAGCTATCTGTCCCAGGTGATATGGATGTAATCACAATTAAAGGACTATGGCTTTTCCTATAGCCTCATTCCTTTATATTGTGATTCCAGAAGTGCAATTGCAATATCTTGCAATCCAGTTCAACATTCTAACACTAAACATATCGATCTTCGATATCATTTTATCAAAGATCACGTTGAACTGGGCAATGTTGAATTGTACTTCGTATCCACCGATTTTCAATTGGCTGATTTGTTTACCAAGGCTTTGGACGAAAAACGTTTTAATTATCTGGTCTCAAAGCTTGGTATGCTAAATCTCAACACTTAATTGTCTTCAATTCTTATTTTTCAATTTGATAAATCGTTGCATTCTCCGTATCATCGCAATGGCTTGCAAGAAACTCGTCTTGAAACCCGTTCGTCAAAAGTCGTCATCGGTCAAGGGGGAACATCTTCTCATCAGTCAAGGGGGACCTATCGATAAGAGTTTTTCCTTATTTTTAAATCTTCATTGTTTAAATTTTTAATTTTTAATTTTTAATTTTTAATTTTCTTTTATTTTCCGTAAATTTAAAAATCAAAAAAAATTAATTAAAAATTTTATTTTTTTTCAAAAACTCCTCGGGCCGAACAAGTCACTGTTCCCGGCCCGAAGTTTGAAGTCGGTCTTCACAAGTTCGGCTCGAACATCACTCCCATATAAATACTCGACTTCATCCATTGTTACCTCTTTTTCCACTCTCTCGACTACACACACTCGAACACCACGCGAACACACACACTTCAACCGGATCCTTGATTCTTCACCATCCAAACTCGGATCTATCTCAAAAATCATCTCTACATTCCTTCTCAACTGTTTCGATAAGATTTCAACCATCAATTTCATCATCTTCATGCTAGATCTTAGGAATCCAGTTGTTCGTCCGAACCATATCTAGGGTTTCAAAGTTGGTGAAATCGGTCGATCTAGGGTTTCTATCGTTATAATATGTTAACTAGGACACTCGTCTAGGTTAATCGATCCACATTTGGCAAGTTTTAAACGTTTATCGATCTCAGATTGCACAGAATAAACACAACTGCTAAAAACCTCAAAACGTCCAGGTCTTCGGCCCGAACTCTTTCCAAGAGAGTTCGGCCCGAACTCTTGAACTGTCTTCGGCCCGAAGACTTTTAGCAATGCTCGGGCCGAACTCCTAGTTCAACTCCGGCTCGAACAATTTCACTATTCTCGGCCCGAAGACCTCTTGCATCTTCGGCCCGAACTCTTCTTTAGTCTTTGGCCCGAAGTCTTCATTATTCTTCGGCCCGAACTCTGTTCAAATCAATGTCCTCGGGCCGAACTCTTTTCAATTTTTTTTGTGTTAAGATAAGTTTATTTTAATACTATATACATATTATATATAAGTATATTATATATAATTATAATTTATAAATTTTATTTATTAAATATTTTTTAATAAAATTAAAATTTTGATATTATTCTAATATTTTTATATATCTATATACTATTAAAATCACTTAGAACTGTCTCGTCTCGATCAGTGAAAATTATCATCGTAACATTTTTCCAAACACTGTGTACTAACTTTATTTACTGTTTTGTGCCATCTTGTTTTTAGTGTATAATTCTCAGATGGCGGCAGAACAAATCCTAGATGAGAACACCCTGGTTCCTCTCTACAGGATCAAGCCATTAACAGAGAACAACTCGTACTGGGCCCCGGACGAAGAGATCACCTTCAGCATCAATTTTCCGGTTCATTCCCATGTTATCCAACGACACCCTCTACTACTTGATGAATGCAAGGCCGGAGGTTCCAGCGGTATATGTTCAACAATTCTTTACTAACCTCACCCTGGTGACATCCATCGAACCACACCAATTCGAAACTATGATTGACGAACAACCGGTGGAATTCACAAAGGATGATCTATATGACATCTTCCGACTACCTCGTGGCGATTCAAGAACACCATTCACTACATTTGAACCATAGCTAACATTACAAGAAATGTATGAAGGACTCCACGATCTCGGTCTTGACCTTCCTCGGGATACAATCGACCTTAGAGAACTCAAAAAGAAAAATATGGCAAGGAGCTGGTCCCACGTCTTCACTATCTTCAACCGATGTATGACAGGAAAGTCAGCTGGTCATGACAGGGCCTCGATAAATGTTCACCACGCCTATCATGCCCTCTCCTATAATCGACATTACGACTATGCTTCCTATTTGTGGGAAGAATTCAAGCTCTCCAAAGAAAAGGAACCAAAATATCTGCCATACCCGAGGTTCTGGTCAATCATGATTGAACACTTCATGCAGCGATACCCAACCATTCACATCAGAGATGCTGCAAATCGATTCATACCACCGAGTGTTTCATTCCTTAGAAGAAATAGTGGTACAATTGTTGTTAATGCTGCACTGGTCCCTCTCCCACTTTTTAAACTTGGTGACATCACTCTTGATATCATCAGAAAATACCGGGATCTTCATTATCCTGAATGGAGACCCGAGGATGCACAACAGCAACCAGACCAACCAGTTGCTCCTCAACAACCAGTCGCTCCACTACAACAACCAGCTGCTCCTCAACAACCAGCTGCTCCACAACAACAACATGCTCAACAACAACAACCACCACCTCGTCAACAATGACCTAGACGTCGAGCAGCTGAACGACAACAACCACCGGCTCACCGACGTGCAAAACGAATTCGCATTACACCCAGCGGTGCCTCTGGAAGTCAGTCGGTTGCCACTCCATCTTCCCAACATCAAGAAACTCCACCAATTCGACTCATTATACGACAACCCACACAAACAGCTGAACCTTCCTCTCCTTCCACGTCAGAAGATTCAACTGCCACTATTTCCGATCGACCAGATTCACCACCATCACCACAAGGTCCCCCTTCACCACCACTGCAAAGATCCCCAAACCCTTTCGATGATCCTATTTTCTCGGATCCTTCTCCACGACACACCCAACCACCACTCACATCTACCAATCCAACTACCGCAACCACCATACCACCACTCACAACCACCATTCCGACTTCCACAACCTCCGTTCTTCCAATCTTGTCCACCATCTCAACTACCACAACCACCGTTCCACTTACCACAACCACCGTTCCACTTACCACAACCACCGTTCCACCTACCACAACCACCGTTCCACCTACCACAACCACTGTTCCACCTACCACAACCACCGTTCCACCTACCACAACAACCGTTCCACCTACCACAACCACCATTCCACCAGTCACAACCACAATACCACCAACAGAAACATCACTTCCACCTTTCTCCATCACAACTGGTACTGCCTCGAGGGTTGTTGCAACTCCCCCTTCAACAGTTGTTATGACCCTCCCACATCAGATTACACTATCAGAGGCTACCTCAACCACCACAACTGCAATGCCAATTCCAGAACTGCAGCTCATCCCTCATCTCGCCTCAACAATACAAACTTTAATACAAGGCTGGAAAACCTTGAGGGTAGACTGGCGACTGTTGCTCCTCCTCCACCGGCATCTGATCCATTAAACAGAGAGCTCCTCCTGCAAGCATCCCGTCCATTTACAATGGAACAAATTAAAGCGATGTTCAACTATCGCATGGAAGAACTGCTCGAGCCCAACTATCGCATGGAAGAACTGCTCGAGCCCTGCTCTCAAGAACCCCTCATTTACAGAAGGCCGGAAGACCCTGAGGATGATCCTAAGGGAGGGGGACAAAGAAGGATACTGGAACAAGGAGGGTCCAGTTCTCAACATCAAGGAGGTGCGAGTTAGTCACAACAACAACCCAGCTCCTCTCATTAAACACAGGGAGGAGGCCCACAAGACGACGTTTATTTCGATGACTGGGCGGTTGTTGAGTTTGATTATTCTCAGGTGTTGAACGTTGAACCAATCAACCAGTGGCGTGTGGATGAAAGTGAAGACATCTTGCCACACAACAAACGTATGCTAAGTGAGATGACTGAAGAAGAAAAACTTGAATCTATGAGTCATCTCCAATCTATCAATTCGAAGGTTGAGCATCATTGAAAAGACAACGTTCAACGGGTTCTAAGAAAAGAGGCGGACACAGTGATCGATCCACAAAGTGACCCCGAAGAAGATAATATTGTGAAGGAGGCTTTTACCGAACCACCTCAAACTGCCAACTCTCCTCCAGACGACGACTCTGACAGTGACAAACCAAGGGAGGAGGAATGAGTGGAGATAAAAAGGTTCCCTTTCACCCGAGAAAAATATCACAGATACTTCCACAACTACGATCAATTGGTTGCCGCCAGAACACCAGCACCGGCACCACCAACTGCCTCTCCTAAACATGATGTGCCGGTCTTATCATATAGCGAGAAGACAGCGGCGGATAGAGCTAACAAACGCCATCTAAAGATCTCTAAAAATTGCCTATTCCAACAAGTTAAAATACCATTTGTTGAAGACCGCTTCTCAGCTATTTTCCAGGAGACAGAACTGCCTATCAATTATCAAGATTTGTACAAAGAAGTGATTCTGCCATCGAGAGAAAAGAGAATGTATTACCTCACAATGCATTATCTTAGGGGTAAAACACATCGATACAACAAATCTCCAATCACCCAGCTCCTGAAGATAGCGACTGACCGGTTCTCAGGCTATTACGGGTACACCATCTTCCATATTCGCAGAGCAGACGATCAACTGTACCCGATTACTGAAGGAGACTTATATATCCTCGAACCTCGAGATATAAAATGTCTATACAACAAAGTACGATTACTTCCAGACCCCCACATCCTGTTCAAAATCATGCGAGAAATTTCGCACAGGCTGCTCTGAAGCGATTCATGCTCGTCAAATCTCTTGCTGCTCGAATGGAAGATGTATAGATGGCTGTTGACAGTGGCACAACAAAGGTCCACCTAGCTGCACCTTACAGATCACTTCCCTCCGAAATTCAAACTCGGAGAATAGTTGTTCTGGGTGAACCTAACTTGGGAATGACTTACACGAACCTATTCAATGAAAGAGTTTTCTTTCGTGTATCAGACATTGCCAAGTACTGTGATGGCAAATTAAAATCCTGAAGAAAAAATTGGAGAAAAAGAGGAGACACTTGAACAGGCTTCCCAGCACCCCAGAAAACACCTCTCTACAGAGCAACATTGACACTCTAATCACTGCTACTAAGGAACGATTAAGTTGGCGAATAGTGATTAGACATTTTGAGGTTCATCTGGGTGTCCGAGACAGAAGCAAAACGCCCACCTACACAACTGAGGTTAGTAATCCGCCACTACCTTTTGGTCAATATCATGGGCTCAGATGGCCAGGCGAACCAGCTAATCTCCAAAAATCATACAAGTGACATAGTCCGCGTTAACTTTCAATTGCTGGGAGGCACTTCACCGGTCAAAAAGTGTCCTCATTCCATACCAATGGCTTCTGATCACAACAGATTAAGAACCCGATCATCAAAAGAAAAGCACGAAGCTCAATCATCCTTCAATGCAAAAACTCTCTTCCAACCCTACGACGATGTTTAAGGTATGTTTTCAAATCTCAAAACTTTTTCATACTTTTGATTCTAGGGGAGAATTACTATTTCTAGGGGAGAAATACTATTTCTAGGGGGAGAATTACTATTTCTAAGGGGAGAAAATTTAGAAAAATCAAAACAAAAATACCCAACATGAATAAACGAACGAAAAATCTTTTCAAAAAGTCAATACCTTCCCATGGTTTGCCAGATCCGGCCTAACCTATCCAGGGAAATATTTCTGCCAACTGGTAAATGTGAGGGTATATGTCTAGGGTAAAGAACTAGGTGAGTGCAAGGTGATGTGAAAACATGATAAATTTAAGAAAACACACCTTTGAGTGCATCCAAACCGTCAACAAACCGGGCAACCATACAAATAGGTGATCATTCATAAGTTGAATGTTTCACTAGACTTTACTGGCCCAGTAAAGCAAATGCACGCCACCACCAACTACTCAAATTCCTCTCAATAGGAATTTGTTTCATTTCATTAGGGGACGTAGCACAAAAGCTACTGACTACTCATTCGGAGTATGTCGGTATTGAATCATAATACCCTCCTGCCCCGGGTTAAGTCTCTTTGTATGCACAGTGTGTCTAGTTCTCACCCTTAAGAACCTTCCATTATAGGACACTAGCACTACAAAAATGGATCTCCGTGAATCCATCGGAACACTCGTAGTAGCATCACAATCTGATGTTTCACGAGGATCGAGTGGAAATCCTGCTAGAGCTAAAATCACGCCAACTCTAAACGCAGGTCACATATTTGAATCAACGGTTGTGCAAACGACTACCGATTCATACCGTGTGCTAACGGATACTATATGTGAGTCCGGTGTTACCTTAAAAGAACAAGTTGTTGTGCCTTAAATTCCACAATCATTCAGGGAACAACTTTTACCGGAATTACATCAAAATCCGAAGAAAAATCCATGTGAATTTCTAAAATGCAACATCTTTTGAAAGCTGACTAAAATGCACATGAACGTAATAGACCACTCTCAAATTACTACTATGATCTGCTAAACCCAGCATGATCTTCCCCGGAGCCACCGACAATATAGGAACTAAAACGTGAGGGTCCCTAGGTCTAGGTGAGCAGAATCAAGTATCATGGAATCTTGATTGGGGTGCGCTGAGGTAAAAATTGAGAGGGGGTATGAAGTATGGGGTGCAAATCAGCTTATCACATGGTAAAAACAAAAAACGAGGGTGTGGTTGAAAATGAAAAAGTGAGTTGAGTGAGGAGCGTGTGTGAAAGTGTTAAAGAAAACGGAAAACCCTCCATAAACCAAACAAATGACCGGGTAACCTCATCTATATCGGACTGCATATGTTGCTTTCTGATTAAGACATCATGGACCCAGTGATGCAATGCGCAACCCCCGCTGACCACTCAAGTACAAAAAGTACTTGTTTCAAAATCACAGAGATAACCACATCCACTGTCGACATCTCATTTGGAGATTGTTGATATTGAAAAAGAGGACCCACCTCCAGTCATCTTCTTCGTTTGTCCACGTATAGAGTCTAGAACCGAATTAAATCTCTCTAGGACACATGCACTCTACCAAGCATATCTTTGGGATATTGCCGGAACATTCATAGTGATACATAAAATATTGGTATTCCACGATGATTGAATGGAAATCCTATCAGTGCTAACATCAACGCCAACACTGAACGTAGGTCACACAGTTTCAGTAACTGTTGTGCTAACAGGCAATCTATGTGATCCTGGGTTACCCTGATACCTTCTCGTGCGAAGATCAGACGACCGTACTCCATTCTTATCAACAACGGTCACTATGTCTGATAGAGGATCTGATGACTGTACTCCAATCTTATCAACAACAGTCAATACATCAGATAAGGAATTCTATGACCGTACTCCAACATTATCAACAACGGTCTAGAAAATCCAAATCATATCAATATTCCGCACTACTACGACTTCAACAAATATCAGGAACCGAGGATCAGCAGCAAATCAACAAACGCCACAACTTCAAGAAAGGACTTCCGCTGCTAACCGCTATATCCATGGGTCTACATTCCGTTGATTTGCTTGAAGTCTTCTGGAATACTTTGCATTGGTTGAAAAACCAATTAAAAGTATGTCTGTCACCGATGATCAAAAGTTGATGTTGATTTTTCAACAAAACTGTTCAACGGTTCAACACTCAGCTCCAGCTTTACAAACAAAGAAGACTTCAAAGATATGCGACCTAGACTATTGTTACAAAGGGGGAGATTATTAGGTATTAAAATGTTATAATTAATAGTCTAGGGGGCAATGTGTAACATTGCATGTGTTTTAGTTAGTCTTAGGATTAGTCTTAAACTAATTAGGAATTAAGGCCATGGTATATAAACCAAAGTGTAAGCCTTAATTCCTTAACTTTTGCCATTAATCAATTCACACATTTAGCAAATTGTTCTCTCTAACTTCTCTCTACTCTCTCTCTAAAAGCCCTAACCATCTTCTCAACTTTTCATCCAAATTCATCATCTAATCATCAAGCTATGGATTGATTGTGTTGATTTAAGCTTTTCAGTTGCAAACCTCAGATGTGTTATGCATACAATAACTATTAAGCAGGAGATGAGCATGGATTCCCAATCTGAACCCTGGGAGGATTTTGGTGAAACTTCTGAGTTTGATACAAACATGGAGATAGGATATGTATCCTTTGGTGCGTTGAGGCACACCTCGTGGTGGGATACTAATTACAGTAAGATCTCATTTTTCTTGGAAGATTTAGCTGACCCTGGGTTTAAAGTTGGATTAGTTCCTAGGACAAGTGATGGGGATTTAACCGAACGAGCACAAACTCCAACAGATTGTGCTGAATATTGGGATGAGGGAGTTAAAGATAGAAATACATTTGTCATCCAACATCACTCAAAGTCTGCGGTCAAGATTTCATGGTCACATAGATTGTGATGGTTGGCCTAATTTGACTGTAATTTGCAGTTTTGGTCTCTCAGCTTTTTCATGGAATTAACAGTCCTTAAATGTGAAACTACTCAAGATTTGCAACAACATTACTATATTTTTGTCCGCCCTACATTGTTTCTGACTTCTTTTTTGTCCTTGGGACTAACGTTGTAAATTAGTATATACTTATTTTTAACGGTTTTATTGTAGCCATTCTACTTTGGCATGGTTGATTTTAATTAACACTAGGCCAAATTTGGGCTTTCGTCACATATACTCCGAAAATAAATTTCAGGTTATTAGTTAGCCACATATGAACCCTCATTGTGTGACCATTCGGAAATGTAATGCCACATCTTCGAACATTTAAGTGGCTAAAGGTGCCTGATACGTTTACGTCGATTATTTAGCCACACATGAATCACGAAGTGTGACAAAAATAGCGTAAGTTCGAAGCATTAGTCACGATATAAATATAGAAAGTGACAAATCTTTGTCACTCAACTGCACACTGTGACCAACACATGAAGTTATTGTTTATGTGTTTAACTAATGGTTTGAACTTTGTCACACATGAGTTCAATGTAGCAAACCTCCGGTATACATGGTCACATAGCTTTATGTGTCTAATGTTTACGATCACACATATGTATAGGACGATAATGTGACCATATGGATTATGTACTAGTGCTTGTTTGGGGTGATGGTAATGCCGAAGCTCTATTTCAAAGTATTCCCTTTTTTTTCAAAAATAAAAGTACATTTTCATAGTATATCGCTAATTTTAAAACTATTAAAAATAGCAAGCGTATCGTTTAGTTTAAAACTTTAAAAATATATATTTTCTTACACATGCCTAAATATATAGCAAATAAAGAAAATATAAATTTACTAAGGGTTTTTCTAACATCAAGGCACATGTTAGGGTGCATTAAATACTATCAACTTTCCATTATAACTTTAAAACACATTTAATTTATCTCTATAAAATGTAACTTAGGCACTTCATTAATGTTTACTTGGACATTATTATGAAACTTTTAAGTCAATTAATGCACCCTAGAAAAACTCATTTACTAAATAATACTTACCATTTGTTTTACGCCACATGTTAGAGAATCCATTATCATCATTTCTTTTGTCATGGGATTGGAAACAAGTTTTAAACACAACGGCCACCATTCACGAATTTTGTTCACTGTTGCATGATATCACTAATGTTCGACTAAATTCTAATCGGGATAACATCACTTGTAAAATCTCGGATGATGGTTCTTTTTCGGTACACTCTATATGGAATTGGATTGATGAAAAACTAACCACCCCTGGTTATCAAAACATGCCTTGGTTGAAGATGGTCCCGTTAAAAGTCAAATGTTTTGTGTGGAGGGTTGGACTCGGTCGTATTCCGGTTGCTAAGTGCTTGTGTTAGACCTAATTCAATACATAATCCATTGAATTCATGGGTAGATTTTGAAGATGGAAAGATTAAAGTGAGGGATTTAGAGAGAGAAAGAGATCTAGAGAGAAGGAGGAGAGAATTGCACACTTTCTGAATTGTGATTAGGTTATAATGAGAAAGGTTACGTCATCATGATTAAGTTCACCCTTATATACCCTCACCACTAATCTAGCTAATTAACTCTAATTACATCGATTAAGCCCATAACTATCCTTAATACTATGATTAAGCCCAAACCTCCCTAGGACTACACTAATTACATTAATTAAGTACAAAACTAGTCCTAACAATCTCCCCCTTTTTCTGCTTAATGCACCTCATCCCGGTCTTCATTCTTCGATTTCTCCTGTTGGTCTCACACATACTGAGTAGGTTCATGCTCTTATTTCAAACTCTTGTGCTGACCAAATGTTGGTTGAGAGTTGCGTATCTTCATGGAAAAGAGAACATGATTTGACGTTTACGTATTCTTAGAAATTTTCTGAGTGACTTGAGAAGCAAATCAGAGTTCTGCCTTTGGCATGTAAGTGTTTTTTCAAGGTTCAAAAATATACCATAGCAGAATTCTCTTAGTGGGTTGGTGTAATGAAGACTTAAAAGAATTGTTCGGTTGAGATTGATTGTTTTGGGAATGGAATATCAGTTGGGAAAGATTCATTTGGGGTATCAGTTTAGCTGGGTTTTTTTGTTTTGGGTTTTAGAGGTGGAGGTTTTATAGGGATACGATGATGATATTTTGGGTTAAGGAAGGAATGATTTGTAATTTTAGAAAGAATGATTTAAACGATTAAGTTTCAGATTGAAATGGTTGAGTATTTGTGAGAGAACTTTCTTATAAATGTATCGGTTTCTTCTTCTTCACAAATGTAAATCGACGAAATGTAGACACATAGATAGAGCGGTTAGCAGCGGAAGTCTTTTCTTGAATTTGTGGCTTTGTCGATTTGTGATCCTAGATAATTGTTGTTAGGGTAAAATGTTGATAGAGTTTACGCTCCCCCTCAAACAGACAATTATTTCTTAATGGGAATTGGATTAGACGAATTGATGTTTACTCCCGTTAGATGTTACTCCCCCTTAATCGGTGCATATCGAAAATCTCCTAAATATTGTAAGCATTTTTCTTTATAACAGGAACTTCTGTAATATATTCTCCCCCTCATGATGAACAAGATGTATCTGAATCATCATGAAAACTGTGAAGTTCCACGAGGTGGAATTAGGAGGAATTTTCGAAGCCCAATGATAAACATGTGTTGAATAATGATATATTCATATTTTGAATGAATCAATATATAACACATGTTATTAGTTTAAACATTGTTTATGGTGTAGGAATATTGTCTAATATTTTATCGTTTAATTCTAGTTGACTGTTGTTGATGACATGAAAGAATTCGATCGTTCATTTATCATTTGAGCTTTTAACCAATGTTGATAATGTTGGAGTGCGGTCATCAATTCATTGCACCATATTCAATCAGGGTAGCCCGGGATCACATAGATTGCCCGTTAACACAACAGTTACAAAAACACTGTGTGACCTACGTTCAGTGTTGGCTTTGATGTTAGCGCTAGTAGGATTTCCATTCAATCATCGTGGAATACCAATATTTTTGGTATCACTATGAATGTTCCGGCAATATCACAAAGATATGTTTGGTGGTGTATCTGTGTCCTAATGGTGTTTGATATATCGGTTCTAGACTCAATTAGTGGACAAACGAAGGCGAGGACTGGAGAGAACTGACCTCTTGTTCAATATCAACAATCTCCAAGTGAGATGTCGATAGCATATGAGCTTGTCTCCGTGAAAATGAAACAAGTACTTTTTAAGAAATACTTGAGTGGCTTGGAGGTTGTGCATTGCATCACTGGGTCCATGATGTCTTATTCAATATCAGAGAGCAACATTTCCAATCTGATAGAGACGTGGCGACCCGGCTTTTAATCGGTTTGGTAAGGGTTTTTCGTTTTCTTTAACCTTGTCACACCCTCCTCACTCAAGCTTACTTTTTAAATTTTCAACTACACCCTCATTTCATTTTACCATGTGGTTAGCTAATTTGCACGCATACTTCATTCCCCCTCTCTAATTTTATCTCAGCGCACCCCAATCAAGATCCCGTGATACTTGATTCTGCTCACCTAGACCTATGGACCCTCACAGTATGTCCTATATTGTAGGTGGCTCCTGGGGAAGATCATGCCGGTTATAGCAGATCATAGGAGTTATTTGAGAGTGAACTATAACGCTCATGTGCAATTGATCAGCATTTAAAATGTTACGTTGAAAGAAAGATTTACATGGATTTTTCATCGGAATTCTTTACGTGTTTCCGGCATAAGTTGTTGCCTTTTTGATTAAAAATTTTAGACACAACAACTTGAACAATTTAGGAAGTACCGGGCTCACATAGAGTAACCGTGAGGACCAGCTCACCAATTTATCACCAAGAAATTGAGCACCTCAAGAAGTGCTTTTACAATCCAACATACAGCCAGCATGATCAGCATCAGAGAATGCAGACAAGTCAAACGAAGTTTCTTTGGGATACCAAAGACCAAGATCTCGAGTACCCTTTAAGTAACGAAAGATGCGTTTGACTGCATGAAAGTGAGACTCTTTATGAGCAGCCTGCTACTGAGCACAAATGCAAGTAGAGAACATAATATCTGGTCGACTGGCAGTTAGATATAATAATGACCCTATCATGCCTCGATAGTTTGTGACATCAACTAGCTTTCCGTCAGGATCAACATGCAATTTTGAACCAGCTGACATTGGTGTCGAAATTGGTTTACAGTCATCCATCAGATACTTCTTCAACAAATTCATCTCCCTCATCATACTCATTTCAAATCTTTTAATCATAAGATCAGAAAAACGTTTGCAGTATTTAGGATTTGTAGAACCAAAGATAACATCATCTACATAGATCTGAATGGGGACAATATCCTCCCTTTGACGTTTGATGAATAGAGATGTGTCGACTTTGCCTTTTGAAAACCCGGATTCGACTAAAAATTTGGATAACACATCATACCACGCACGAGGAGCTTGCTTCAAACCATATAAAGCTTTATCAAGGATGTAGACATAGTTAGGCAAGTGAGGATCTACAAAACCTTCGGGTTGATGAATGAAAACGTCTTCATTGAGAATGTGTTGGGTTGCTGAAAAGCATCCCCCACTGAGGAGATTTAATGAAGACAAAAAGGCAAATAGTTAGAAAGACAATCTGAGGATTTGTTCCTCAGATTATGGGTAACTGTATCTGATCTGATCAGATTTCAGCTACCCAGTTACACTATCTAATCACCAGCTGAAACAACAATCAGTTCCCCATATGGAATCAGATAGTGATCAACAGATTGGATAGTGTAACAGGTTCAGCGCAATGGACAAAACACTGAACCATTGAACATATACTTCTCTAAGCAAAACTCTTAGTGAAGGTCGCTGGAGCTAAAAGCCATCTGAAGAAGTATGAGTATCCGAAGACTCATGAGTACCAGAAGTATATACAGGTTGGAAGCTTCAGCGTCACAGAAAGACACAAGTAATGCACAAGTTTGTGCATCACTGATTATGGGAATATCTTGCAAATCTTCTAGACGATATCAGCGATCACAAGATGACAGAAAGTACTATCAGAATTCCGGTAGTTGTGCGCGTCCCATGATATATCCTCTGCACCAACGGAATTCTCACACGTGGAATCGATCGATCATTCCTTTGGCTCTACGTTTCCCAATGATACAAATTGAGGACTTAAATGATCGATTCCAGTGTGCACCCAACAAGTTTACATGCTGCTGATTTTATCCCAGAACTTTATTCCCTTGAGCAGAGTGTAAACCACCAGTTAACTCTTGTTGTCTGGTTCGAGAATTGAATCTGTACAAAGAAAGTGTCTGGTCTTATGCTTGATCATTTGTTGATCATAAACTTTTCTTAGATAATATCTATTGTTGTCTATCACATGCAAGCAGTTTAGTTAGGATTTGTTCTTAGTTATTCCACAAACTGCTTGCATCTTTATTGTATCAATTATTGATTAATAAAGAAAAGTTTAAAAAGTGTTGAGTGTCTCCATAAATTTAAATTGGTCAATGAAAGCCTATAGGTGTCATATTTCATCTATTACGGGACTAACAATTGGTATCAGAGCAAGACAATTAATTCATAATTATTGATCTGCTTACTTACTGATCAAAGATGGGTGAAAAGTTATCTCAAATGAATCTTTGTTCGAAGACAAATGCCCCTGTGTTTACTGATGATGATTTTGGCATGTGGAAAATCCGTTTTCTGGGATTTGTCGATCATCAAAATGACATGGGACCAGATATTCTTATCAATGGTCCATACATTCCAAAAATGTTCGTTCCAAGTACAACCATTTCCATGAAGAAGAAGAAGAAGGTGGGTGATGATGAAGACGAAGATGAAGAAGAAGAAGACCTCTCCGATGTTGAAGAACCCAAACCAAAAGATCAATGGTCAGAGGCAGACAAAAAGCTAGCCGGCCTAGATGCTGAAATCCGGTTTCTCCTTCAAACGTCCCTCCTAAATCACATTCTTATCACTGTAAAAGAGTGTAAAATGGCCAAAGAGATTTGGGATATCCTGATAACATCATATGAAGGAACCAATGAAGTTAAACCTAGCAGAAAAGGAATGTTGAATCGAAAGTATGAAGCATTCAAAGTCATCAAAGGTGAAACTCTCAATATGTCCTACAGAAGGTTCACCATCCTCATAAATGAACTAAGGGAATTTGGCATTCACAAAGATGTTCAAGAATTAATGTACAAATTTTTGGAGATTCTTCCAAAAGATTGGGATGTTATGTCCATGGTGCTAAGAACTTCGGGTCAGATGAGGGATATGAACATGAGCAGTTTGTATAGTACACTGATGAACTTTGAAAATGAAAACAAGATGTATGATGATCTGAATGAAACTCCTGCCTCCTCCGCTCTCATTGCAAGCTCTTCTAAGTCTTCTCGCAGAGCACTAAAAGCAAAAATGGAAAACGTTGTTGATCCAAACGATGCTGATGATGAAAGATTCGAAGATGCTGAAGACGGTGACTTCGATGAACGAGAATCTAATCCAGGAGAAGGTGATAATGATGACATAAAAGAACTCTCTGAAAGCATGGCTATATTAGCCACAAGGCACAAAAGATTCTTAAATAGAAATAGATCAGGAGGTCAAAATGACAAAGGAGAGATGGTATGCTTTAAATGTGGAAGAACGGGTCACATCAAAGCTGACTGCAGAGTTAATGAAAACTCTGGTTCTGAAAAATCTAGCTCAAGCTCCTCGTCAAACTATAAAAAGAAATATGAGGATACTGAGAAGAAATACCAGGAGCAAGAATCACTGATATTGATTTCACTGACAACCAAACACTGGTAAACTTTACAACTCACATCAACTTGTAACATCATCAATAGCCGATATTAAAGCTGATCTTGCACAACTCACAACCGAAATCAAGGCTGAGATGAATGAAGGGCTCACACAAATTAACAATCAAATGCAAATGGTCTTCAACCTGCTCGAAAACAATGTCATTCCATCAGTCACTCTGAAAGACTTTTCAACTTATCCCTTTCATCATCTCTCATTTCATCCAGAGGAAATATCAGATGAATCAATCCATGGTGACTGTCTGATGACATTCTTTGATCAGATGGATGACATCAACCAATCCCAAAACTTCTCAATAGAAAATTATAACAACCAAATTGTTATCTTTGACGACGTTGAGGAAATGGAGGTTGAAGAAACTCAAGCTGATCCAGGTATTCAAAATCTAATAATGGAACAGTATGTCAGACAGAACATCATCGTAGAAGTTACTGAAGAAATGGAAGCGAACCAAAACAATAAGCTTGAAAGTGGTAAAAGGAAATGTAGCTACCACAAGAACAAAAATTGTTACAATCTCATTCATGAAGAAGCCATAACCTCGAGCTCAAAAAGATCATCAAAAATTGGAAGACATACTTCAAAAGGGTCAGTTACTATAAACAAGAACCAGTATCCATTCTCCAACGATGGATACTCAGAAATCCAACATTAAGCTGAAAAATAGTGCAGGGCAGACAACATGATGACATCTGATATATGATCTGTTGTAAGCCCCTATGACTCCACCACATCATCAATAAGGCAACGAAAAAGCTTTCCCATTAGAATCTACTTATCGCCAACCACCGTTGCAGTTATCTATTTTTCATCATGTTATCTTTCTTTTCTCATCTTCTACCAAGTCTGAGGACTAATCTTACATTAGGTATGAGTTATTTTAATTATCTTCACGTTCAGCTAGTCATTTTCATTGTAATACGAGACTTTGTTCCTAAATGATCAGCTTAACTTTTTAAAATTCTATGATTGCTTAACTCTGTCTTTATTGACATACAAACATATTATCTACTTTATCAATAATACGTTTGTATCTTATCACATTCAGATATAAGACCGGAAAAAAAAACTTCAGATCCATCTTCACGGCTCAGTGATTCAGCTGGTCAAATGATTTCAGATAGTCAACATTTGTTTTAAGCTATCTGCTGATAATGACCATCTGCTGAAGCATCAGTTTCTACACTCAATCAGATAGTCATTAGGTGGAGCAATCTCATTGGACCTACCTTCATAACTAGCCATTGGACACGTCTGTCTCGCTGACAATAAATACGACGGCACGATGTCTTTTCCACCACACTACCCTGCCATTTGATTGACTTCCTCCATCATACCTAGACTATCTATAAATAACTTCTCATCTCCACCACACGGTTAATCTTAACGGTTCAAATTCTAACCGTCGATCAAAACTATCTTCCCACGATCTTCCCCAAATCACTCTACACTTCACCATTTCGAAAATTTTCACCAACACTTCCTCTCTCTCAAACTCCTAAAAACCCTTTCATCATCCTCGCAAAACCTTTCTCTACCTGCAATCAATGGCGAATTCTAAAAGAACTTATCTCAGGGTTCCTCTCCGCGCCTACATTCGACCATCTCCAAACTGTTAAGGCAAAAAAGCCTTAACCCTTAGGATCTTAAGATAACAAGACATCCTAGACTAGCTAGAATAGTTCGTAGAATATATTTGCTAAGTTTAGGAGTGATACCGAGTGGGCAGTATTGGCCACTCAGTATCAGTACTCAGTATTGGAAATCCAACACTGAGTAGAAGGACTGAGTTACATTTTCACATGTAACTGACTAAGATCAAATCCCTTGATCTTAGTCATTTTCCTTGACTAGTCCTTCGGTTACTTCTTTGCACATTATGTAAGATCTCTGTATCATTATAAATAGAGATCACGTTGCAAACAAGTACTTACTATTTTACTTTACACGAATATATCTTTTGTAATTGCACAGTGGTTTGCTATTCCGCAGCGTACCACACTTAGTGGAATTACACATTTGACACTAATATTGTGTTCATCACTTTAATTGTCTTAAGTCTAATTATAATATCAATTATATAAGTAATCCAGGGTTGTTGTGACCTAACAACTGGTATCAGAGCAGCTAAATAAATTCTTGTTTAGTCGATCTATTACCCTGGCAGCAATTCCTTACACATATCCTTCCCAAACTCCAAAATCCAAAATGTCTTCTATAGTTGCACCTGTCATGTCTGGAAAGGGAATGCCTATCTTTGATGGAAAAGATTTCCATCAATCGAAACTAAAAGCTCAATGGTATCTCAAATCTATTCACCATGAGATGCTCACAGTACTAAATGATGGTCCCATCATTCAACAAATTGTGGAACCCGTTGCAGCTACTGATGATGCTCCTGAGAGCACAATAACAGTTCCTAAACTGAAGCACACATGGACTGATACTGACCGTAAGTTGTACAGTTTAGACTCTAGAGCTAAAGGGGTGATTGGTAATGCAGTTACCAAGGAAATTTTGAATGCAATTATGAAATTGCCAACTGCTAAGGCTATGTGGGATAGCTTATCAGTCACCTATGAAGGCACAGCAAAAGTGAAGTTGCAATGAAAAAGCAACATGAGAAGGAAGTATGAGAACTCCTTCTCAAGTCCTAATGAAGACATCACTACTCTCTATAACAGGTTCAATACTATTATCCATGATCTCATCAGTGTAGGGATTGTGAAGGAAGAAGGAAAACTTGCTCAAAAATTTTTGGACAGTCTTCCTCAACAATTTCTTGATATGACAAACTCTGTCAATGCTGCCAACAAAATTGAAACATACACTCTTCAAACCTTGTATGGTTTAATGTTGAATCATGAGGAGAACAATGCTGCAAGACTGATCAACTGGAAGAAAACTGACAAAACTTCCACTAGCATGGCTCTAGTTGTGCAACAGGCATATACTGTCACTGAGCCTGAAAATCCAGAGGTTGATCTTGCTGATGCTGAGGCAGAGGAGTTTGAAACTCAAATGGCTCTTACGTCTATGAAGCTGGATCAGTTGAAGAAGAAGAGGCTGGGTGTTAGCTCTTCCAATACTGACCCAAGATCAGGTCTGTGTTACAGGTGTGGAAAGCCTGGACACATTGCTGCCAGTTGTCATACTAAGTCAATTGAAACTGATCAGAATGACAAGATTGCATACCGAGCTAAACGGTATAGAGACAAGTATGTCAAGTTGAAGAACTTGAGCAAGGGCAAGGGTGCAGCAGGGAATGCAGCACCTCATCATGAACTTTACTCTGAAGCTTGGATGGATGAAGAGCTCAGTGATGATGACGAAGAAGTTGAAAACAAAGCCTTTATGGCTTTCACTGAAGAGGATTTGAAAAGCTCCTTTGAGAAGGATATCAAAGAAGCTGAGAGGATGAGTGTTCATACTGATTGGGATTCCACTCAGTTGTACAAGGTGAGTTCCTTTCAAACTTATTCAGTGAATGAAAAAGAAAAGATTTTTTAGTACATGATTTTTTATCTTAAAACTTTAGTACAGAAAGAAAAAGTTTTAAAATTAACTATTCTTGAACTTGAAAGGGTAAATAATGAATATTTAGATAAATTAGCAAAATTTAAAGATTTAGAATTAAATTTTTAAACTTACAAGACATTAACCAAAGATTAGCTGATAAAGCTCACTTACACAAATTAGAAAAAGAAAAATTTGAAAATCAGTGTAAATCTTGGGGAAATGCATCTATTAAGTTTAATAAATGTCTAAATCAACAATTTCAAGAAAATGTGAGGGCTGCACTTGGTGTTGATCCTCAGTTAAAAAATAGAAACAATTTTGCTGATTTATTTGAAGAATTTTCAGATATGAACCCTATTCAATTTGTCAAATCTAAAATATTTTGTGAAGTTGGATGTCAAACTGAGTCAGATGATGAGGATAAAACTATTTTTGATAAACCTATTGGTCCCTCCATCTGTTCAAAGTGTTATACTGAACTACAAGAGCTCAGTATTGAATTTTCGGAAAAAGAAATTTCTGATACTGACCTCGAAGTTGTGCAGTATGACACATCTGCTGTTCCTCCATTTGAATTATTGTTTAATACAACTACTTTTGAAAAATATAATGATACTACTTCTACTTCTAGTGTTTTATCTAATACTGAAGTTGCAGGAACAGAAAATTCATGTACTAAAGAATCTAAAGAGCCTGTTAAAGTTGTAATTCTAAAACATAATAAACAAAAAACAACTTCATCAAGATCTTCAAGTGGTAAAAACAAGAAGTCTGAAAATAATAAGACTTCTTTGCCAGATAAAAAGAAAAAACCAGATCCATCTCCTCCTAAACCAGTAAAAATAATATTAAACCAACCATAAAAAAGGACAAGAATGACATTTTAAAATCTATTGGTGATCAGATTAAAGTCTTAAGTCAAAAGTTTGCAAAACTTACTCATACTGGTCAACCAAAACAGAAACAATTTTCTAAAATTCCATATGAAAATATGTTCAGAAACAGACCTAGAAAATGTTATAGATGTCATCATACTGGTCATAAAGGAGATGAATGCTGGACTGATCTCTCAAGTCCTAGGTACTCAGTACCAAAGAAAAGGAGAGAGTCTAAATCAGTATCACCAAAAAAAACCTCCAAGGTTTCTACTGAAGTGATACTGACCTCTCCAACTAAAGAGATCAAGTCTAAACCTATTTCTTCTACCAAAGGTCCCATTCATAAATGGGTTCCTAAAAAGAACTAATCATTATTTTGTGTCTTGTGCAGGGTGATAGAAAATGGTACCTGGATAGTGGTTGCTCAAGACACATAACTGGCAGTATGGAGTACCTTCTAAATTATACACAAGAGAAGGGGCTTCGGTCAAGTTTGGGGATGATTCAGTTGGAAAAACAAGAGGGTTTGGAGTAATCAAGGCAGGAAACATAACTTTTAAAAGAGATGCTTATGTAGAGGGTCTTAAGCACAATCTGCTCAGTATCAGCCAGATGTGTGATGATGACAATGAAGCCCGCTTCAGGAAGACTGATGGAATTATCTACAATGACAAAGGTCAACCTGTACTCATTGCAAGAAGAGAAAAAGATGTCTATGTGGTCAACCTGTCTGAACTAGACCCTACTATTCGAGTTTGCCTGCTTTCTAAAGTCAATTCAGAACTGAACTGGATGTGGCACAAGAAACACTCTCACATCAACTTCAGAAACATTAATGAGCTCAGTATGAAGAAGTTGGTGAGAGGGTTGCCTACTATTACATATTCTAAAGATAAGTTATGCTCAACATGTGAAATGGGCAAGCAGAAGAAGAGTTCATTCAAATCCAAAGTTAACCATTCAATTAAAGAACCTATTACCATGATACATATGGATCTCTTTGGCCCCATCAGTACACCATCACTGGCCAAAAAGATCTATACCTTAGTCTTGGTTGATGAATACTCAAGATACACTTGGGTCATCTTTCTCAAGACCAAATCAGATGCAACCACAGAAATCATTGCCTTTATCAAAAGAGAAGAACTTCAGAAAGGCAACAAGGTCAAGCAACTAAGAAGTGATCATACAAAATTCTGTGAAGACAAAGGAATCATACAAAACTTCTCTGCAGCCTGCACACCACAACAAAATGGTGTTGTAGAAAGGAAAAATATAACACTGATTGAAGTTGCAAGAACTTTGCTATGCCATGCTGGACTGGCACTGAGCTTCTGGGCAGAAGCTGTAAACTGTGCAAATTTTACACAGAACAGAGCTACAATAGTCCAGAGACATCACAAGACTCCTTATGAGTTATATAATGGCAGGATTCCTAATGTGGAATACTTCCACATCTTGGGAGTAAATGTTTTGTACTCAGTACTAAACAAAATCTCAACAAATTTGCTCCCAAAGCAAATGAAGGTGTGTTCATGGGCTACTCTCCACACTCTAAAGCCTTCAGAGTGTATGTCATCTCAACTGAGATGATTGTAGAATTCATCCATGTTACTTTTGATGAAAATCAGGATGTTCATTGTACTTCAGCAAAGGAAGACATTAGTGGCATAGAAATTTTATGCAATCCAGAAATGTCATTGCTGAACAGCCCAACTCTCACCCATACTATGTTGATCATGGTATGAGTGATACTGATCAATTCAGAACTCAAAATGACTCAAACGCAACAAATACTGAGGTTCCCATATCTAAGAACCCTAATACTGAGTTCCCAATAATTGATCTGAACAACTCCACCTATGAAGAAGGTGAAACTTCCAATACTTCTCAAGAATCCACCTCAGATCTGCAAAATGAAGAAGAACAACAACCTGTACTGTCTGATACTGACCAGAATTCAGCTCAGTATCAGGCAGACAACACATCAGTACAACAAGATATTGTTGACCTTGCTTCAAATGCTCCCTTAGGTATCAATCTGAGGGAACATAGAGACCATCCACATTCTAATATTATTGGTCCAATTGAACAAGGTGTCCAAACAAGAAGGAAGTTAGATTTTGAACCTCAAGCCACTGCAAACTTTTGTTTCTTTTCAAGTTTCCTGTCTACCATGGAACCAAAGAAAGCTGATGAGGCTTTATTAGATGAAGACTGGGTAGAAGCTATGCAAGAAGATCTTATAGAATTTGAAAGAAACAAAGTTTGGAACTTAGTACCACCTCCTGCTGGCAAAACTATTATTGGTACTAAGTGGGTGTTCAGAACTAAGATGGATAAAGATGGTGTTGTCATCAGAAACAAAGCTAGACTGGTTGCTCAGGGTTACAGAGAAGAAGAAGGCATTGACTATGATGAAACTTTTGCACCAGTTGCAAGAATTGAAGCTATTAGGTTGTATCTTGCATATGCAGCCTTCAAGAACTTCAAAGTTTATCAGATGGATGTCAAGAGTGTTTTTCTCAATTGAAAACTACAAGAGGAAGTTTATGTTAAACAACCACCAGGTTTTGTTGATCCCAAATTTCCTAACTACGTTTTCAAGCTTGATAAAGCTTTATATGGGCTCAAACAAGCTCCCAGAGCTTGGTATGATACCCTGTCTGAGTATCTAATTGAAAATAAATTTATAAGACGTAAAATTGATAAATCTTTATTTTCAAAAAGGAAAGGTTCTGACATTTTACTCATTCAGATATATGTAGATGATATTATCTTTGGCTCCACAGACAAGTCAATGTGTGACTGGTTTGCTAAGATAATGTCATCTCAGTATTAGATAAGTATGATGGGAGAACTTACTTATTTTCTTGGTTTACAAGTTGATCAAAAGCCTGATGGCACTTTTATAAACCAAAGTAAGTATGTGCATGACATGCTGAAGAAATACAAATTTGAAAATTTATCTTCCATGCACACTCCTATGGGTACTCAGGATAAAATAAGTAAGAATGAGACTGGTAAGCCAGTATGTCAATCCACATATCGAGGTATGATTGGTTCCTTACTTTACTTATCAGCTAGCAGGCATGACATCATGTTTGCAACATGTTTGTGTGCTCGGTATCAGGCTGATCCTAAGGAATCACATATGAAAGCTGTTAAGCGTATCTTTAGATATCTTTCAGGTACTCCAAACATGGGTCTTTGGTATCCTAAATACTCAAACTTTGACCTTGAAGGGTATACAGATGCAGATTTTGCAGGTTGCAGGTTGGATAGAAAAAGCACAAGTGGAGGATGTCAATTCCTTGGTGGAAGATTAGTTGGGTGGTCATCCAAGAAGCAAAACTCAGTAGCAACTTCCACAGCAGAAGCAGAATATGTTGCTGCAAGAAGTTGTTGTGCTCAACTATTATGGATGCAGTATCAACTCATGGACTATGGGTTCAACTTTCTAAAGACACCCATTCATTGTGATAACAAGAGTGCTATTGCTATCACTGTGAACCCAGTCCATCACTCAAGAACAAAGCACATTGATATCAGACACCACTTTATTCGAGATAATGTGGAAAAGGGCAAGGTTGAGGTAGATTTTGTTCCTACAGATGACCAGTTGGCTGATGTGTTTACTAAACCTCTCTCTGAACAAAGGTTTATGTATCAACTAGGGCAATTAGGTATGCTGAACCCTTAATTTTCCTCAAAATTTTCTGATATTGTCTGCTCAATACTACTTCTAATACTGACCAGCTCGGTATCACTCGTCTGGTTTATCAAAAATAAATATTTTTTATTTTTCATTAATTTATAGATTAAATTAAATTTTTTTATAATTTTTTTATTTTTTTTTTTAATTTAATGTTTTTTAAAACTCGGTATTGGAGTCCTGGAGTGTTAAAACTGATTCTAACCCTCATACTCCCCAACGGTAACCTTTCTTAATTAGAAAGTTACCGTTGGAACAGGATAAGGCTGTCATTTCAGCCGTTTTTACTTCCCAATACCAAAATTATCGTTAATTAAGTATAAATAACCGTTTTTCTTTTCATTTAAAACTTTCTTCAGTTATTTCATTCTTAATTCTTCGATTTCTCTCTGCGATTAACGAATTCACTTTCTTCTTGCAAGCAATACTTCTTTTGATTCGTAAATCACAGATTCTAATGGCGAATTACACTTTGTCGCACCAGAGGTTGCACCGGTGACCCAGTTTATAAAAGACGAAGTGCCCAAGTTCGCGAGGAACAACATCACTGCAAATTTCAACATTCCTCCAGCTTGGGCGTGCCCTGAATTGACACATATTGTCACATACTTGAAGAATTGTCCGATCACTCAAGCTCTGACTCTCTCTCCTCGAGCTATATATCCAGAAATGTTGTGTGAATTCTGGTACTCTGCAAGACTTGACTCTCCAGATATGATCACTGGTTGGGTCGTTCGAGATCAAAGAAGGGATTTTGTCTCAACAGCTATAGTTAGGGAAACACTGAGACTTCCCGCCCATGCTCAGTATGAGCCTTTTGTTGATCGGACTGAGGCCAGATCAGTATTACCCTTTATTGGTCGCAGAGGAACCACGGGTATTATTAAGAGAAATAAATTTGGTCCAATGTGGGGTGTTCTTATTTCAACAATCATTCGCTGCATGACCCACAAGACTGGAGCTTTGGACCAAATTAATGAATTTGGGATGCAGATAGTACATGCCATGTACTATGGTCGAGATATTGACTATGCAAGGTTAATATTCAATGAGCTAGCTACTCTGGTTAGGGCTCAAATCAGGGAATTCAATGTACCATTCTGCAGATTTCTATCCCTCATCTTCCAAAGCTCAATGCCTGCACACATTTATGATGATTTCCACAATCCAAGAACTGATCTTCCTCCCCTAAATGAGAAGATATACTTTTACAGGCCAAGGGAAGGAGAACCTGGATTACTTTATATATATATATATATATATATATATATATATATATATATATATATATATATATATATATATATATATATATATATATATATATTCATATCTATCCCAAATAGAGACTAAGTATTGGACAGTACCAACTCAATACTGACCAAAGTCTCAAACGAATTTTCAAATATATATATCCTTTTATGGCCAACATAGTTAGCCCACTGCTGCTATGCAACATTCATACACTGAGCACCTAACTGATCACTGTCAGTCTACAGTTGTCTCAACACTTAAAGAGACAATGGTGGTTGATGTCACACTAACACCCACTGGTGCTGCTTGATTCATGTCCAACTTATTCTTGAGTTGGATCACATGATTCAAGAAGTGATCACAAACCCTTAAGCCACAATAGCCAAATACTATCTATGGGGTTTTAGCCGCATTTCTGTTATCACTCTGATACCGAGTGATAAACATTGAAAATTAAAAGAAGCACAACCCAGGCTTCGATTTCCCAAACCCAAACCTATTTCAGAAATTGTGACCAATCCTACACTGAGTTGCTTAAAAATCACACATCACTTTTTACTGAAAAATTTCTTACACATGCTTTGCACAAGTCCACAATATTTCATCATGAACCAGATGAAATACAGACTTCACAATTCTGTTTACATGATTATAGAGTTAAACAAAAACACAATTCTATTTGATAAACCTTTCTTTCTAACCAGTTTTATGTTCTTGTTTCTTTAGCACCATCTGTGTAGGGTATTCAAGCATCTCAGGCTCAAAAGGAACAGGTGACCCTGCAAACAATCATGTAGCAAATTCTGGCCATGCAGACCACTCAGAACAACATTCTGGCCAGGATGGACACCATAAGTAGTGAGATTGACTCTCTAAAACAGTCAGTCACACTACTCCAACAACAACATCAGCCTCCACCAACTCCACAATCTCAGCATGGTGGACACAATGAAGAAGATGAAGGAGGCAATGATACTGAGCCAAAGAAATCACCCTCCAATGCTGATCCTGAGGGTGATATTGATGCTGCCACCGAGCCTATGCCCTCCCCTACACATGATGATCAATAATGGGACATAGGTGGTGATACTGAACCTCTTCCTTCTCCATCCAATGATAACAATAAGGGGGAGAAGAGACAAAGAGAAGAGGAAGTTGATCAACCTGAGCCATCTGCTCAGGGGGAGAAAAGAAGAAAAATAAATGAAGATCAACTTCCACACCAACAACAACAACATCAGCAAAGCACTCATACTGAACCACTTCGGTTTCAGTATGAAAGGAAAAGACAAAAAGGGACGTCAGTCTTACAAAAACTTGAAGAACCATCTGAGCCATCTGCTCAGGGGGAGACTACCACTGACCAACCTCAGCAAGTTGATACTGAGCCTCCTGCTCAAGAGATAAACAACTTGCAGATCATTGTCTATAGGCCTTTTGTCTGGCCTATTGCTGATGATGAAGATGAAGAATCCAATCCAGTGCCATCCCAAAATTTCCTCAACTTTGCACTGGTTGTGGCTAATAAAGAAAGCTCTTCATCATCATCCTCCGATGATGAAGAGCCTCCAAAACAACAAATCTCTCCTCATGCTGAAGTGGCTCCTAGAGCTCCTAGAAGACCAATCACTAGAAAAATGACCAAAGTGGTTATGTCCTCAGAATCAAGTGAAGAATCTGATCCAGCTCCTTTAATCACCAGATAAAGGAGATCTGTTCATAATATTGAGGAGCAGACTGCTCATCATACTGAGGATGAGATTGAAGTTCAAAGATTCTTCCCCATCAAGGAAGAATATCCTTAAACTGATACTGATACAGATGTTCCATGGAAACATCAGATAGTAAGAAGAAAAGGAGATGATCTTCTTCAACAATACTGGAACATTGTTGCCCAAAGAACAAGGTATAGGGAGAATAGAATGGGTATGCTGAGAAATAGAACATTTCTCAGTGTGAGGGATATATGCTGGCTAAATATATATGTCAACAAAATCAAAGTCAAAACCGTTGACAAGTCCATAGTTGCAGTCTGCACTGGACCAGTCAGTCCTCCCATGAAGATCTTTCTTCATGTTATCCAGAACATGGGACTCCAAGACTGGGTGAAGATTGCCAGATTGATAAAGGAGTTGCCATCAAGATCCTCTGAAGCCCAAGTAATGATGGATGAAATATGGGCTGTTGCTTCAGTATGCTTTGAAAAAGGCATACTATATCAGGCAGATTACAGGGCACTCAGTGTGATGACTGAGGCTGTCAAGAACAACAAACCTAAGTGTCTTAACACTTTCAGGATTTTCAATTCATACCATGTACCTCCTAACCTTGTTTTACAGGATCAAAAGAGCACCATATATCCAACCTCTGGATATATGTATACTGACCCAGAAGATAGGGAATGCTTTATCACTGAAGCAGACTTGCCAAAAGCTCCTATCAGTCATCTTGTGGGTCTGAAGTGGATGATAACCAAGAAGGAGGATTCTTGGTTCAGGAAGAAAATTGTTGTTGTGCTCAACAATAGGCAGGATGAACTAAAGAAAAGAGAAGAGTTCATCCACATCAAACAAGAGGTCTTCTATGAGTTTGAATCTATCAACAGAAGACGAACAAGAAGACTCCGCTGCCTAATTTTTGTTTATTAATTAATTCTCTTTGTAATTGTCTTGTTATCATTAGATAGGGGGAGATTGTTAAGGCAAAAAGCCTTACCCCTTAGGATCTTAAGATAACAAGACATCCTAGACTAGCTGGAATAGTCTGTAGAATATATTTGCTAAGTTTAGGAGTGATACTGAGTGGGCAGTATTGGCCACTCAGTATCAGTACTCGGTATTGGAAATCCAATACTGAGTAGAAGGAGTGAGTTACATTTTCACATGTAACTGACTAAGATCAAATCCCTTGATCGTAGTCATATTCCTTGACTAGTCCTTCGGTTACTTCTTTGCACATTATGTAAGATCTCTATATCATTATAAATAGAGATCACCTTGCAAAGAAGTATTTACCAATTTACTTTACACGAATATATCTTATGTAATTGATCAGTGGTATTGCTATTCCGCAGCATACCACACTTAGTGGAATTACACATTTGACTCTAATGTTGTGTTCATCACTTTAATTGTCTTAAGTCTAATTATTATATCGATTATATAAAGTAATCCAGGGTTGTTGTGACCTAACACAAACGTCCCTTACCCATCCAAAAGCATTTATTACACGACAAACAATTCGAGAAGTTTTATCAACTATCGTCTCAGGAATCTGAGACCGGAGTTCAAGAAGTTGTTGAAATTCTTCGATCAACACCCAATCAGAGACACGCTAAACTATGATATCCCTCTGTCGAAATCAATGCTGCTCGAATTCTGGTATACCTGCACCATCTCCAAAGAATCAGGTGAAGATGTCATAAAAGGAACAATTTTACAAGGTAAACATAGTGTTTCCTTCAACCTCAATACATTTAGGGAGGTAGTAAAACTAGATTACGTGAGACCCCCACAAGTTCATGAACCAACCCCGTCGCTTGAAGAAGCTAAATCGGCCATCCTACCGTACATTCAATATCAGGGAGACCACACAAGGGGCATCTCAAGGACCTAAATGGGCTCGCTGTGGTCAGCTTTATTTATGACCATCTCTCAATGCCTATCTTGCAAAACTGGAGGTTACGATTCTGTATCTGGTTATGAAATGATCATAGGAGCTGCCCTATTTTCTGACACAAGGATTGATTTTGGGTCGCTGATTTTTGAGCAGTTGGTAAAGAAGGTTGGTGCTAAAAGAAAAGATGAGCTAATTCCTTTCCTTCGTTTCCTGTGTATGGTCTTTATTCACTCCTTGGGTGAACAAGAGTTTTATGATAATGTTAGATCCTCTCTCAAAGCCGGTATGGTGGGTAGCTCTAACTTCACTGGTCAGGAAGAGAAATTTGCTATGTTGACATTTACTAGATTCGCTCTGTACGCCTCTTCTCAAGAGGATGATGTCGAATCTGATAATGATGACAATCAATCCTCTTCTGATCACTCACCACCACCGCCGCCATCAAACCCATCAAACCAATCCCGCAGATATAGAACCAGAAGTTCCAACCCCAGAGTTGTGCTCAATCCAACCCCAATTGTGATAAGGGAAATCTCATCCTCTCATTCATCAGTCCCAGAAAATGATGATATGGACCATTCTCCGGTTCTTCAGGAATCCAGATTAGAAGCTGAACTCGATGAAGTTAACAGACTCAATGATGAGTTTGTAGAAAAGGATGTTGCTGGTGTCAATCAATCGATGGAGCACACGAGTGTCCCCACTCAAACAAACATTGGAAATGAACCTGAACAAGAATACAAGCTACCAGTCAGCTGAACTGAGAGCTCTGATGAAGAACCTGCCCCCACAGCCGAGCAAGTTCCATTACCCAGGAGAGTTGCCACACCAGAGGGTCCGAGGGACCGGGGTGTGCCAACTGCGAGAGATCTCCTTGGCATGATGGAAAACTTCAATGAAACATTCAAACAACTTGCTCTGATTAAAAGTCTTTGTGGGGTTATGAATACCAACATTAGGAATGTCTCCAATCACCAGGCTATGACGGACAGCGTTCAAGATTTCCTAGCCAACAATCAGGAAAACCTTCAACGAAACGTGAATGCACACAACGGGAAGATTGATAATCTTATCTCTGTAATAGAAAATCTCACGTCATGTAACGATGTTCTGACATCTGAAGTCAATCATCTTGAAAGATCCGTTGGTGAACCGATAGAACATCTGGTATCTCGCATCTCCAACCTTGTTGGGCCACTGATGAATAAAGAAAATGGTCAAGGTGTCACCCCCACCCCTCATTTTCAGGGGGGGAAATATACGTCCCATCAAGGCACAGCGGAGAGTGTCGTTAGACCGGCCGGAAAGGGAGGTAAAAACCAGAGCAATCAAGGCAAAGGGAAAGGAATTGCTGGATATAGCAGAACTCCTGATGTTGACAGTGGTTTGAATCGTGCAGCCAAGGAAAATGTTCAGGGTGGAAGAGTGTATTAGATGACCTCAGAACGTTTTAGGAGGTCAGGTATTAGGTTCGAGGAATTCCCAGAGATCTCAATCACTCATGTTGGTGGTACTACTAGAATCTCAATCGTTCCTTCCTCAGATCCCCTGATCAGGGCTCCTGCAGAAGCTCCCGCAGGCAAAATCCAAAACCTTCCTCTTGACAAAGGTGAAGGCCCTACCACTTCTTCCCCAAAGTCGAAAAAGTGGAAGAGTCATATGACTCCTGACATAGAAGAACTCAGGAGAATTGCCAGACGTCTAGGGATTCCGGTTGAAGAGGTTGTTGAAGCTATGGAAGCGGAACGAAAGATGAGGGGCTTAAGAAGCCACAAGGGAAGAAAGGAGTGACTCACTGGAGAAAGTTGGGAGGCACCGGTGAAAGAAGACCGGTGATTTAAAATTTTATTTTGATTATGTTTTAAAACAATGGTCTGTAATCCTAAAACAATTTACTTTTCTGCATGCACCCCAAAACAATTTACATTTATGCTAAATACTTAGGAAAACTCAAAAAGAAAACATGAGTTATAAGTTGTAGCGTGATCAGATTTTATCAAGATCACCATATATTGTAATGTTTTATAGGTACGTCGAAGACCCTTTGAATTGTGAAAAATATTCAAGGTTAAATTTATCAAACCTTCACATATTCAAGAGGAGTTGCCTAACTATTTGTCTACATCAAATAGGGGGAGATTGTTGGGTCGCTGAAAAGCATCCCCCACTGAGGAGATTTAATGAAGACAAAAAGGCAAATAGTTAGAAGACAATCTGAGGATTTGTTCCTCAGATTGTGGGTAACTGTATCTGATCTGATCTGATTTCAGCTACCCAGTTACACTATCTGATCACCAGCTGAAACAACGTTAAGTTCCCCGTGCCGAATCAGATACTGATCAACAGATTGGATAGTGTAACAGGTTCAGCGCAATGGACAAAACGCTGAACCATTGAACAAATACTTCTCTAAGCAAAACTCTTAGTGAAGGTCGCTGGAGCTAAAAGCCATCTGAAGAAGCATGAGTGCCCGAAGACTCATGAGTACCAGAAGTATATACAGGCTGGAAGCTTCAGCGTCACAGAAAGACACAAGTAACGCACAAGTTTGTGCATCACTGATTATGGGAATATCTTGCAAATCTTCTAGAAGATATCAGCGATCACAAGACGACAGAAAGTACTATCAGAATTCCGGTAGTTGTGCGCGTCCAATGATATATCCTCTGCACCAATGGAATTCTCACACGTGGAATTGATCGATCATTCCTTTGGCTCTACTTTTCCCAATGATATAAATTGAGGACTTAAACGATCGATTCCAGTGTGCACCCAACAAGTTTACATGCTGCTGATTTTATCCAGAACTTTATTCCCTTGAGCAGAGTGTAAACCACCAGTTAACTATAGTTGTCTGATTCAAGAATTGAATCTGTACAACGAAAGTGTCTGGTATTGTGCTTGATCATTTGTTGATCATAAACTTGTCTTAGATAATATCTGTTGTTGTCTATCACATGAAAGCAGTTTAGTTAGGATTTGTTCTTAGCTATTTTGCAAACTGCTTGCATCTTTATTGTATCAATTATTCATTAATAAAGAAAAGTTTAAAAAGTGTTGAGTGTCTCCATAAATTTACATTGGTCAGTGAAAGCGTATAGATGTTATATTTCATCTATTACGGGACTAACAAAATGCCACTGAGAAATGCAGTTTTTACATCCATTTGATAGATTGTAAAATTCTTGTGTGCTGCATATGCCAGAAATATGCGAATGTAATAAATTAATGTAATTAGTGTAGTCCTAGGGAGGTTTGGGCTTAATCATAGTATTAAGGATAGTTATGGGCTTAATCGATGTAATTAGGGTTAATTAGCTAGATTAGTGGTGAGGGTATATAAGGGTGAACTTAATCATGATGATGTAACCTTTCTCATTTTAACCTAATCACAAGAAAGTGTGCAATTCTCTCCTCCTTCTCTCTATATCTCTCTCTCTCTCTCTAAAACCCTCACTTTAATCTTTCCATCTTCAAATCTACCCTTGAATTCAATGGATTATGCATTGAATTAGGTCTAACAGCTTGGAAAAAAGAGGAATCAATGTCGGTTCCATCACTTGCAAGTCGTGTTCTCAAGGAGATGAAGATGTCGAACATATTTTTCTACGATGTCCTTTGGCGATAAGCGTATTAACATGGGTTTTTAATTGGTGTGGTATCACTTTTCCCTCCTTGAACTCGGTATTGGAGCTTATTGAATTTGGTTTGGATTGGTGGAATTGCTCTAAGAAAAAGAAAATATTAACGATGATTCTTCAATGCTCAATTTGGTGTTTATGGAAAGCAAGGAATGACATGGTGTTTAACAATATCCACAAGTCATATTCGGTTATGGGAAGTGACATTGTCTCTAGTAGCTTTATGTGGCTTAAACATAGAAGCAAACTATCTTGTAATTGGTTCAATTGGGGTGTTTCGCCGTTTTCAGCTTTGGTGTAATTGTCTCTTTTCTTGTACTTGTACTTACTTTTCTCTTACCTTCTTGCTAAGGGTTATTTATAATATATTTGCCGTTTCGAAAAAAATCATTTCTTTTGTAATCAATTTGTTGCCACCTATGCGATACCAAATGTTCGGCATATGAAGATAACATTTAACCACAAACAAAACAAAAATAGTTAAAAATGCAGATGCATTAATGAAACACATACAACTTAATTTGAACAATAAAATAATAAAGAACATTACTTACACAGCCATTCTAATCAGCACGATGAACATTTGTGATGTGAGAAGGAAGTGGATTATTATCCTTAAAATCAACTAATTGAGTAGATAAAAAAAATTGCAGGCCGGTAGTGAACAAAGGTCATCAATTGGTGCTAAAAAAACATGTGATTAAAAAAAACAGTATAAACTTACCTCCTCCATTTTCAACAAATACAGCCTTCATGTTACAAGTCAAGCTTGTGACGTCATTCCCCACGTGAATTTAAAATCAGATACATCGTTACATGACTCAAAATACAAACATCTGTATGGAACAGCTGAACATCAAAGTTAAAAATCCAACCGCTAAAAAACTGAGATCCTAAAAATGAGAGGTTAAAAGAATAATAACGATTTATTAGTATTGTGCGGGAAGAGTGGGTCGAATCGCGAATTGTATACCGAATTGAGAGATGTTTGATACTCTTCTCATGAACTTCGAATTTGTTGGTTTGAACAAACTGAACAGAAGAGAGAGTGTTGATAAGATTCTCGAATTTGGAACCTAATTTAGAACTGCTGGAAAGAAAACGTTGGCCGATTCAAACATTGATAACCCTTAATCGATTCCCTTAAAAATCCTAATTTGATTTAAAAAGCAAACGCAAATGTGATGATGGATGAGGGAATCATTTCTTTTTTAATCAATTTGTTGCCACCTACGCGATACCAAATGTTCGGCATATGAAGGAATCGAGGGGTTTGGAATTGAATCGACAGTGAAATAAAAGGATAAGTGAAGGAAGAGGCATCAGGCGATCATATTTGCTGAGAAGGGAATTGAATCGACGGACAGAGAGTCTAGGTTAAGGTAAAGTTATATGTTTGGGGAGAAACTAATGTGATACCTAGTAGTTAAGTTGGTTGGCGATCATATTTCCTAATTAGCCAAGCCATAAGCCAAAGAAATAACAAATCAAACACATTCAGAAAATACAAGTGTTCCTCTTTTCAATCTCTTCAATCATGTTTTCTTCAAAAGCTTTTCATCAAAGAAAGCCTAAAAGGGCCCATTTTCTAACAAAATAGTATCAGAATTAGAAGATTAAGATGTCAAACATGATGAATTTGTTTCAATATCCTCGTCTTACCAAAAGATAATTGTGCCAGTTGGTTTATTGGTTAGAAATCTCACTTTGATTGATTCGTTATAAACCCGAAAGGAAAATAGTTTGCACCTCCTTCTCAATATATTGGTTATAAACTCCACTTTGATTTGTTCATGTAAGACAATTTTACACTCATTTAATTTGTTTTAGTTTTTGTTCTAAATACCTCACTTTGAAAGTCGATATCTCATTCAACACGACGTCATTGTTTACATCTTTTAGCTCGTTGTGCAGCTCTAACAAAGTTGAACGCAAAGCTTTCAAGCATTAGTTATATATAACACTCACTCACACACACACACACACACACATATATATATATATATATATATATATATATATATATATATATATATATATATATATATGAGACAACATGGCCCGTGCGATGCACGGGCTTTGTTGAAAATATAGAACAATTGTAAACTTAAATCGTATACATTGAAATGATGTTACAAACAAAAGACTTAAAACATGAGCATTAACATGTTTAGCTTTCAAATGGAGTTTAAACTTTTTAATCTCAATTTTTTTGAGCAGTGAGATTGATAAACCAATCAACTACATCTGAAAAATAAATATGCACGACAAATCGTAAGTTAAAAATTCAATCATAAAAATTTAAACCAACATTGTTAATACAAAAAGTAGCCTAAGATTTGAGAAATAAAAATAGAAATAAAAACTTTGAAGAATTGAAAGAAACCAAACAAATATACCATATGTTGACGTAAGAGTTGAAGAATGGCGTTTTGAATTCAGAATTAATTATTACACCTGTTCAAAAGCAACAAAGTTAACAACAACAATTCAGCAAATCAATTTACTTCAAATGATCTACTTAACTGAATCTCCCGCTTTATCGATCCTCAAATAAACCAGATATCGAACACTCTTTTTTCCATTCTCATCTGCATTCCAAGCACGCGTGAATTCCTCAATCTCACCATCATTCAATAACTCGATACCTTTCTCTTTTGCAATCTGGTAAGGCGACCATGAGCTAATATAATATGAGCAATGATATTTACTCCTACCGTTTAGTCCTACTCATAATCCTACTTATAAGAAGAAGACATGTGTCAAAATCAACGGATAATATTAAGAGCGAGAACTAGTGGAGTACACATGTTATCATATCAATTGAGTAGGACCATAAATATGACCAAATGGTAGAACTAAATAGGTATGTCAAACTCATGTATTCAAATATGAGATGAGAAGTATTTAATATTCTCAAATTTTCCTTACATAATAAAAAATAAATTTATTTACACATTAATTAAGTCAAATTTTCGCATGTATTAAATATACTTTTAAATAGAAAATAATAATTTTGAGTTACTAAAGTATCTTATATAATATCATTAATGCCAGAGTTGAAGCTGGAGCTGGAGGATTGTTCAAACGATTATAATGCGGTGGTGGAGGGGGATGTGTCGCAAGCTAATTATGCAATGAGGGGAGGAGACCCTAAATTTGCTGAGAATGCAATGTGGGATAGTGCAATTGAGTCACAATCATGTGAGAGCAGCTTTAGTGAGCATGGCCAGACTTCACCGTGGACGAAGATGAATAAGGATCGTGAAGATGTTGCTAATGTAGCTAGCGCTATTATTCACAGGCTTTTATAAATTGGGTTATATAAAGTTATAAACGTAATAAAAGTTAATTAAAGCCCCAGAAAAGGAAGAATTGGAAAGGGAAAAAAAGCATATATAGCATGTTTGTTCATAAACTTGATTAGATCCAATAATATCTGACTCCTTGTAATATTTGTATTACCATTATATTTAGCTCGGTATAAATTCACTAATTTTAAAATATATAAATCCATGAAAATATCTTTTTTTTGGAAACGGAAAATGATAACAACGGAAGCCTACTCATAATATTTAAGGGAGCACCCCGGGTTCGAGCTCCTTTAAAGGGCAAACTCAGCCCCCGTATGGATTTTCAGGGAAAAATCTCTCATATTCGGCACCGCAAAGAGGTGTTTACAGGTCGAACTCCAGACCTCACACCTCATATAAGAGTAAAACTCATAATCAATTCAGCTTAGCTAGTACATCATTTGCCCATGAATATATCTAAGATGAAGAATCTTCCATGGAATAGTATAAATGGGTGATGAAATTCTCATTCTTAATCAAGCCATAAGCTAATTAGCCAAGCCAAAGCAATAACATATCAAATACATTTGTAAAATACAAGTGTTCCACTTTTCAATCTCTCTTCAATCATCTTTCCGTTAAAGCGTTTTCATCAAAGAAAGCCTAAAATGGCCCATTTTCTAACAAAGTGGTATTATATATAGAAGATTAAGATGTCAAACCTGACGAATTCGTTCCAAAATCCTCGTCTTACCAAAGATAATTGTTCTATTTTGTTTGTTAGTTATAAACCCCAAAGGAAAATAATTTGAAACTCCTTATCAATTTATTGGTTATAAAACCCACTTTGCTTTGTTCCTCTATCAATGTGAGACAATTACACACCCTTTTAATATATTTGAGTTTTTGTTCGAAATACCCCACTTTGAGAGTCGATTTCTCATTCAGCTCCGTTTTTTACATGATATATCTCGTTATGTAGCTCTCACAAATTTGAACAGAAAAGTATAAAGAATTAATTATATATAACAAATATACATATAATTATATGAGTCCAAAGTTAGTGACAATTCATTTTTGGCACAATTGTTCCAACAAATTGTCGATATACAATTCAACCATAGAGTTATTTTTAATAGATGATCTCTCATTATCACAAGTCAAATTATATTGTAGCCAAAAGAGTTAAACTTCGTGAGTTATTCCATTAAATTTTTGCCTAAGAGCAGATACGTGATTCGGATGTCAAAATATTTAACCACAATTTTCAGTTTATCGTTAATTGAATGTCAAACCATAAATAACTAATTACTTTTAACCTCCATTAAGACTTGTCTACCACGAACCTCTGTAACGCCCCAAAATTTGTAATAATTAAATAATAGTATTTTAATTGTCATATTTCGTTTTAAAAGAAGTAATTATTAAATTAATTATAAAGAAGTTAGACGGTTCGTGTTATTTAGACGACATGTAGTTAGACTGTTCGTATTAGTTAGACGTTTTAATTACTTTGGACACTTAATAGATTAATAGACGTTCGTATATTATTAAAAATAATTAATTAGTTCGCCTCGGGTTTTGACCTGTTAGTTACTCGTAAGAACTGGGTAGTTTCTTTTTAGTCGGGCCGGCCAATAGGCCAAGGGCCGAGTGCCATTTTCTGTTTAGCCGGAGTTCTGGAGTTAGCCCAATCGAATTATAGAGTTGAGGGCCCGAGATTAAGAATACTTAGACTAAATTAAACCTAATTGCCTTTGAAACCTCCTTTCAAAAAAAAAATCATCGGCCGTAGGTCATGAAAACACAAATCATTGGCGTGAGTTAAGAAGCAAGCAAGCAAGCAAGCAAGCAGCACCAAATTTTTCTTTCCTTCATAATATGACGGCAAGCTCCTCTAAATATCTTGTGTGAGATCTTGAAGCATGTAGGCAGGCAAGTAGGTCATTAAGTCAAATATGACATCCACTTATGATTGGAATCTGAGTTTTTGCATATTTGAAGAACCGGCTGTCACCCGTCTTTTGTCTCCAGCAAGCAATCGAGGGGATTGATCGAGTGGTGTGTATTAGCTCGAAATGGGGTGGTTGATTTCTCCGAGCAGTGTTCGAGCAAGGGAAGAAAGATTAAGATATCGGTAGGATTTTCTCTTTTCTCTCGTTTGAATAATTCCTTGATTTCCTTAATTCCCGATTATTGATTGTTTCTTTGTGTAATCGGGTCAGACCAGTTGTGCTACTCGGGAGAAATTGTAGGTCATACAAAGTAGTGTCCGGGCAAATTGATCGAGACGGAAGAAGAAACCTCGGTAGTAATCTGTTCTTATGTAACGATTCCGTCGCTTTTGTTTCTGACTTTTATTTGTCGATTCTAACCTGTTTGGTCTAATATGGGTTTAAGGGCTGCGGGTATGTAAGGTTAAAGCCTCGTTTCAACTTTGGTATCGTTTTGATAAAAACCCGTCAACTAGATTAGTTAAATTATTCTTGAACCGTTTGGAAGAATTGTTAGCTGTGGTCATTATTAATCCGGGTCAGTAATTAGTGAAATGGGCAGACAAGGCTGAGCCTTATTTTATCTCGGGTCGGGTTTAGCAACGGGTCGGGTTTGCTAAAATGGGTTTTACATAAATACATTTTCTGGCAGATTTCTGCCTTCTGTTCTCAATTGTTTTTAACCTACTTAAAATAACATTTTGAGTTTTTGGCCCGTGTTGGGACCTTGTTTTCTGAATTATCTTTCTAATGCCGCAAACCTCTCGTTAATCTGATTTACGGTTTAAGAGTTATAGCCGTTTTAATATGTTGCTGCTAGGATCTTGACCTGTGCAGCATGCCTGTCTTGTGAGACCATTTTGAGATCCTTAGAGTCTGTTTTGGCCAGTGACCTTCTCACAATGATTTGTAGTCCTGGTTGTCTAGTGTTTATGGTAAAAAGATGGGGAAAATCTAGTGTACTTTTTATGAATTACGACGGTTTCCGTGAGACCGACGGGTGCTGCCAGTTTTCTAAATTAAGTCCTTGGGATGGATTATAATTCGGGTTTTCATTTTTATGTTTTAGGATCGTCTAGGAATAACCGAGCAGCGCCTTAGAGTGTCGAGAATTCTTTGGAGCTTACGTTTTCTCGAGGTGAGTATTCTCACCGTGTATTCAGTTTTAACATAGTACATGCATGACTCATGTGTTATATTAGTTGAACCGTATGTGTTATCTGAGTTGATATGTTATTTGAGTATCTGAGCATCTGTTGATTTATTTTGATCTGAGACATTGTGCCTGGGTGAAAAGCACAATAACACTGAATCAATCCATAATAGGTGTTGGATGATGAGTTTTGGATGAAAAGTGATGAAGAACAATTAGGGCTTTTAGAGTGAGAAACAAGAGAGAGAGAGAGAGTGAACAAATGCAGAGAAATTGAAATGATAATTGTGCAAAAGTTAAATATTTAAGCCTTACATGTTGGTATTTATACCATGGCTTAAAACTTGGTTAGTTAGGACTAATTCCTAAACAAAACTTAACATCTATACAATGTTTCACTTTTACCCCCTAGACTATCTATTACAACTTTCTAGTACCTAACAATCTCCCCCTTTGTAATAGTAGACTAGGTTGCATATCTTTGAAGACTTCTGTGTTTGTAAGACTGGAGCTGAGATTTGAACCGTTGAGCAGTTATGTTGATAAAACAGCATCAGCCTTTGATCATCGTTGACAGACATACTTTTAAATGGCTTTTCAACCAATATAAAGTATTCCAGAAGACTTCATGCACATCGACTGAATGTAGACCCATAGATAGAGCGGTTAGCAGCGGAAGTCCTTTCTTGAAGTTGTGGCATTTGTCGATTTGCTGCAGATCCTTGGTTCCTGATGTTTGTTGGAGTTGAAGCAGTGCGGAATGTTTATATGTTGTGGATTTTCTGACCGTTGTTGATAATGTTGGAGTACGGTCATAAAATCACTTATCTGATGTGTTGACTGTTGTTGATAAGATTGAAATACAGTCATCAGATCTTCTATCAGACATAGTGACCGTTGTTGATAACAATGGAGTACGGTCGTCTGATCTTCGCACGAGAAGGTATCAGGGTAACCCAGGATCACATAGATTGCCTGTTTGCACAACAGTTACAGAAACTGTGTGACCTACGTTCAGTGTTGGCATTGATGTTAGCACTGGTAGGATTTCCATTCAATCATCGTGGAATACCAATATTTTTGGTATCACTATGAATGTTCCGGCAATATCTCAAAGATATGCTTGGTAGAGTGCCTGTGTCCTAGAGAAATTTAATTCGGTTCTAGACTCTATACGTGGACAAACGAAGGCGAGGACTGGAGGTGGGTCCTCTTTTTCAATATCAACAATCTCCAAATGAGATGTCGATAGTGGATGTGGTAATCTCCGTGATTTTGAAACAAGTACTTTTTGTACTTGAGTGGTCAGTGGGGGTTGTGCATTGCATCACTGGGTCCATGATGTCTTAATCAGAAAGCAACATATGCAATCCGATATAGATAAGGTTACCCGGTCATTTGTTCGGTTCAGGGAGGGTTTTCCGTTTTCTTTAACCCTATCACACACGCTCCTCACTCAACTCACTTTTTCATTTTCAACCACACCCTCGTTTTTGTTTTTACCATGTGATAAGCTGATCTGCACCCCATACTTCATACCCCCTCTCAATTTTTACCTCAGCGCACCCCAATCAAGATCCCATGATACTTGATTCTGCTCACCTAGACCTAGGGACCCTCACTTTTTAGTTCCTATATTGTCGGTGGCTCCGGGGAAGATCATGCTGGGTTTAGCAGATCATAGGAGTAATTTGAGAGTGGTCTAATACGCTCATGTGCACTTTGATCAGCTCTTTAAAAGATGTTGCATTTTGGTTGGTTCACATGGATTTTTTGGTAACACCGGACTCACATAGAGTATCCGTTAGCACACGGTATGAATCTGTAGTCGTTTGCACAACCGTTGATTCAAATGTGTGACTTGCGTTTAGAGTTGGCGTGATTTTAGCTCTAGCAGGATTTCCACTCGATCTTCGTGAAACATCAGATTGTGATGCCACTACAATTGTTCCGATGGATTCACGGAGATCCATGTTTGTAGTGCAGGTGTCCTATATTGGAAATATTCTTGGGGGTGAGAACTAGACACACTGTGCATACAAAGAGACTTAACCCGGGGCAGGAGGTTATTATTATTCAATACCGACATACTCCGAATGAGTAGTCAGTAGCTTTTGTGCTACGTCCCCTGATGAAATGAAACAAATCCCTGTTGAGAGGAATTTGAGTAGTTGGTGGTGGCGTGCATTTGCTTTACTGGGCCAGTAAAGTCTAGTGAAACATTCAACGAATGAATGATCACCTATTTAATTGGTTGCCTGGTTTGTTTTCGGTTTGGATGCACTCATAAGGTGTGTTTTCTTTGATTTATCATGTTTTTCACATCACCTTGCACTCACCTAGTTCTATACCCTAGACGTATACCCTCACATTTACCACTTGGCTGAAATATTTCCCTGGGATAGGTAAGGCCGGATCTGGCAAACCATGGGAAGGTATGTCTTTTGAAGTAGTAAGTAACGAGAATTAAAAGAATTTGTAATAAACAGATGCTATCTTTACTAGGGAACTAGTAAAGAGATCGTTTACGGATATTACAACGACTTATAACTAACGTTACAAACATAAAACCTTTTTGATTTGGGTAATTTGTTTTTATTTTCTTAATTTTCTCCCCCTAGAAATAATAATTCTCCCCCTAGAATTAGTATTTCTCCCCCTCGACAAAAAAAAAGTATTAAAAAGTTTTGAGATCGAAGGACGTACCTTATACCTCGTCGGAGGGTTGAAGGAGAGGTTTTGCGGTTAAGCTTGATTGAGATTTGTGGTTTCTTTTAAGAGCGGGTTCTGAATCTGTTTTGATTAGAAGCCATTGTCCGTTGAAGATCGGGTTCCAAGCTGAGATACTTGAAAGCCATTTCTTTGAAGCGCGGGTTATACACTGACATGTGCATAAGCCATTCTGTTGAGGCTCGAGTTATACACTGAAGTGTGTATAAGTCATTATCCGTTGAAACGCAAGTTATACACTGAATTGTGTATAAGTCATTCTGAACTCCAAACACCTTGCTGGTTATTCTACATAAAACAATTAAAACATGTTTGGTACCCAATTATCTATGGGTCCTATACGATTAGTGACAAATGTTTTATGTAGAATTGTTTTATGATCAATTTAGAGCTTTGGATAACTGCAAGGAGGCAGTTCAGAGGTTGTAGATTTAACTACCCATTTTAAAGATTTTTCAGAGGATTGGATAATCCAATGAGATTTTTCATTTTTGATCCATGTGTATTTCACAAACGTTGAAGATTTGGTCGTTGTTTTGTTGTCGCTGTTTGAGGAACCTGAAGACTTTGGCTTAGGTGCGGAAGATCCTCGAGAAACTTTGCGACGAGAAGACGAGTGTTTATCAGAGATTGGTGGGGTTTTGGAAGAACTCTTCGCCTTTTTGGAAGCATGTGAAGATGAACCTTTTTTATTTGGTTTGTGTGGATGAGAGACAGATTTCTTGCATGGTTGTGGAAAACATGTTTTGCATGATTTTATAATTTTACCAGATTTATGGAAAACATTGATTTTTAAACCACATGGAGCATTTAGCTTAACAAAAAATCGATCATCATTCTGAGAAATTTGTTTATTTGTAGATTTATCTCTCAATATCTTTTTACCAAGTTTTTCAGATTTGACACACACATTACCAAAATCAGGTGAGTAATTTACAGGACGATAAACAGAAGCATCATACCCAGTTCCAAATGCAAGTGCCGGAGATTTAAATTTTTTGGAGTTGTTATTGTTAATTTTAACAGTGGAAGAAGAAACTGAAGACGTATATGGTCTAGACTTCTTAAGCTCGCAAGGCTTCTTAGGCGTGCTAGACTTAGACGAACTCGGCTTCTTAGACTGCACATCTCCTTTGACTCCATTGGGCTTGGGCTCCTTGCTCCGAGGCTCTAAAGTACTAATGGAAGCATTTAGGACAGGTGAATTCGAGTTTCTCCTCAAGATGATTGGAACTGGGTTTGTTGGTGCTGGTCCTAATAAAGAGGCTTTAGAATTTTGAGAAACAGTATTGTTCGTTTTAGCTTTTAATTCTAAAATGGTGTCCTCTAAATTATGTATTTTGTTTTGAAGTTTTTCTTTTTCTTTGTCAAATGCTTTGTGGGTTTCATCAATTTCAGATTCAAGTTGAACAATTTTCTTTTCTAAAATCAACGGTGGAACATAAAGCTTTGGTTCAATTGTTTGTTTTAAAACTTCATTTTCAGAGATGAAAAATTCTTCTGGAGTGACAATCGGGAAGTACTCATTGTTTTCAAATTTTGCTTTATTCTTTTCATATGTATAGTTCAATTCAGAATAGTTAAAGCTGATTTGAGCGTGTTCCTTCTTTTCTCTGTTGAACTTCTCGATTTCTGCTTCCTCGTCCGGCATATAAAGAAAGCTTTGCCATATTCCCAAGTTCATGTAATCGTAATTGTATAGTGTGGGAACAACATCAGCAGCTTTTTTCAGAGGACGGGAGTTCTCAGCGCCGAGACCTACTTTTGATTTGAAAGATCTGAACTCTTTTGGCTGATTTAATTTTATCGTTTGTTCAGTGTGGCTAGCTTTCACAATCGTCTGCTCTAGTTTAGAGATGTGTTCTTCAGCATTTTCTTTCTTGACAGTAAGACTGTGTATGGTTGCTGATTGTTCATCGATTTCCTTTTTAAAATTGTTTGTAATGTTTGTGATTTGTTCATTTAGTTTTTGAATCTCGGTATCAGCTTGTCTTCAACTTATCTTGGTAGTCTTTCATCTTTATGTCAGCCGACTTCATCCATGTTTGCTCTCGACTGAGTTGGATAGCTAAGTCATTTATCAGCTGCTTGGAGTCATCTTTGTCATTTGAGACCGTCTTCATCGTTTTGAGGTTTGATATTTCAAGATTTTTTGTATTAATTATGTGATTTAGACGATTTACTTCACTGGTGTGAGTAGCATGAAATGTTGACAACTGTTGTTGTAACTCTTGTGTTTTTTTATTTGAATTATTAATTTGATTTACTTGAGGAACAAGAGTTTCAAGTTGGCGACGAAAGGTTAAATTTTCATCTTTTAATTTTGAGATTTGTGCATTTGATTCATTAGTTGTGTTTACTTGTTTTTGTAAACTTTCTTGTAATTCAGAAATCTTAAATTGAAAAGAAGATTTTGACGTAGACAGCTGATTTTGTAATTCCTTGTTTGTTTGTTTTAATTGAAGAGAACATTGACTTAAATCATTTAAAAATTGTGCTTTTTCAGATTCTAAAACAGTAATTTGTTTCGTCAACTGAGATTTCTCATCAATTTTAAGTAAAAGTTTTTTATTAAACAAGGAATTCTCTGATTCATCGGTGTCTGAGTCGAGTAGTAAAGAGTCAAAAGAAGAAGAGTGTACCTCATTTTCATCATTTTGTAGAACAACCAGCTCATCCCTCAGTTCAGTGGGATTATCAGAATTTGATGAAAAAGTATTGATTATCTCAATTTCCTTGTTGGCTTCTTCATTGAAATTTCTTTGTTTTGCTAGTTGTTCTTCATCTTCAGCTAACACTTTCTTAATCTCCATTTGTTTATAATATTTGCTAGCTTTTATCGCATTGGCAAGATCTTTATCCATATTAAAAAAATATATTTCTTAACAAATGAAGATTGTCTTTTAAGATCTTAAAAAAAATGTAAAAATTTAAAGTATGAAAGCAAGTAGAGTATGAGCTTTGAGTCTACCGTTACACGAACTTGAACAATGTAAAACTCTCCTTAAGAGAATTAGGATGGAGATTACAAGAAATGACACGTATTGGTAATTTTGTAAGCATTTACTGAATAGCATTACTAACACATGGGTATTATATTAAAAAAAAAAAGGTTTGGGCTTTAATTGTATTGATAAAAAGAAATGGACTTTTAAATTTAATGACAATGGGCTTTTATTTTAATTTGGGCCAAACACAACATCTCAAATAGAAGAGACGGGAACTAAGACGAGGATGCAACAGATTCATGAACAAAGCTTCAATTTCAAATCTCAAATCCGCTTTTAAGTCGGCATCCATGCCCAAATCTGCACCGTCGTCCCCAAAATTTCATCTTCTTACCGGATCCATGAAATTAATCTATCAAAACGCAACACTCACACTTCTTTGATTCCTTCAAATAGAGACGAAGAAACGTATCAAATCCAAAATTGACTCAACATTCACAGATCAGAACGAACACCACAGCTAATCAGAGATTAATTGATGAATCGTTTGCAGGTTGATTTTGATTTCTGATCAGAATCGATGATTGATTTGTTGATCGAATTGAATTTGTTTGAATTCGATCGGAGTTGTTACAGTGGACGTATTAATCGATTGTGGTATGGATTTTCGATATTGATTTATAGTGATTTTCAGTGATTTTCTGTGTTTTTCAAGAGCCGATCTTCTTCTTTAGAATATGGACCGAACTTCTTTGATATAGAATATGGGCCGAAGTACTGACTTGTTCGATATAGGCCGAACTTCAAGAGAAGTTCGGGCCGAACTAGTTGTTACCTTGTTCGGGCCGAACTACTACAAAACGTGATCTGGGCCGAACTTGTACTGTGCAGAACCTCGGGCCGAAGTACACTTGGGCCGAACTACACTTTCACTTCGGGCCGAAGTTCTTCATCATGCCGAAGTATGCGAAGAACACAGACGTAACTTTCTCTCCACTTTTTCAATCCGATTATGCTCAAAACTTGACCGATTTGAATGATTCTTCTTGCAAAAAGCTCGAAATTCAATTTCTAACACTTTAATCCGATCAATTTCTTCAATCCATAACACATACGCTTCGAATCTTCGATTTACAGTAACTTTTGAACTTTTCACTTTTTCTCTAAAATCATCAAATTTAGATCAATTGTTGATGGAATTGATCTGAATTTGATTCTATTACGCTTAAAAACAATGGAGACACACTATTCAGCACTCAATCCATCGATTTGGAACAAAAAATTACAACATTTAATTTTCATGACGAACTTCAACTTTTTCTTCAAAAACCCACTGATTCTTCTGATTTTAACACCAACTGATGGATTTGGATCGTTTTTAAGATGAAATTATGCTCTGATACCAATTGAAAAGCACAATAACACTGAATCAATCCATAATAGGTGTTGGATGATGAGTTTTGGATGAAAAGTGATGAAGAACAATTAGGGCTTTTAGAGTGAGAAACAAGAGAGAGAGAGAGTGAACAAATGCAGAGAAATTGAAATGATAATTGTGCAAAAGTTAAAGATTTAAGCCTTACATGTTGGTATTTATACCATGGCTTAAAACTTGGTTAGTTAGGACTAATTCCTAAACAAAACTTAACATCTATACAATGTTTCACTTTTACCCCATATACTATCTATTACAACTTTCTAGTACCTAACACTGGGTAACCGAGCTCGGCAAAGGGTCATTCTGTGCTACTACTTGCTAGGGCATCTGAGATAATTATGTTAAAGAGATAACAATATAATAACACACATCTGAGTTTTTGGCTATATGCCTATCTTGGGATCACCTCCCGTCTGAGTTTTTGGGATCACTCCCGTCTGAGTTTTTGGCTTACGCCTATCTGAGGTGTGAGGAGGGGCGATCGACCCGAATCACACAAGCGCGCTATATGAGAACTAAATCTGAGTAATTAATTGAGTAGATTCTGATTATGAGTACACCGATGTGCCCTCATGTGTTGTATGTTTTAATTGTTTGCATTTTGAGATTATTCACTCAGCTTCCCAGCTGACCCATATTTTTCCCCCACTGTTTCAGGTACCAGCAAAGGAAAGGAGAAGGTGGATGGTTGACCGCTGTATTTCACAAATGCTGATGTGGACAGCATTTATTATTTTTAAACACCTTTTTACTCTATTAAACTATTTCCGCACTAAATACTTTGTTAAATAACGAATTTACTATTTTGGGATTTAAAGCATTTGAATTATTGGGACCTTTTACTTTAAAATCTTGTACTAAAATTTTTTTTTACTTTTGTAAAAATTTGGGTGTTACAACCTCGCTACCATACGCCACCACCAAATTTTTTATCTCGTTACTGGCCCTTAGCATGGGTACCATACTATTATTTAGTTGAAATTTCAAAACATATCGTCACACATTTTAGGGTTTTAGTCACTCTTTTTTTATGGACACAACCACTAAATCGCTAGTGTGACGGTAGGGAGGATTAGTCACGCGACCTTTGGTCACAGCAGCTCTGAAAAATCTCATGTGACTAAAGGCATATCGTCACAGTTTTCCGGTGTGACCAAATCTCGATTCTGTACTAGTGTAATAAAGTTATAAGTGTATCGTTTAACAGGAGAAAAAAAAAACTATAGCATTGAAATGTTTTTACCAGGATCATTCTCCTTAGAACACTCCCAACGGAGTTGTCGGTTGCCTTTGGCTGGCCTTCTAGTAAAGTGACATTGTTGGCACAGAGCCGTGAGTTGTCAGTGTCAGTTCTGGTGTTTGGTTTGGTGAAGCGGAAAGCGACGAGAACGTGGGTCTAGAATTTAATAAAAGTGAGTATTATTTTATCTGTGTGTATTTTATTAAAATGTGTAGAGCATAAAAATATTAAGTGGAAAAGAATTATTGGTAGCACTTTATCAGTTGAAATGTTGATCGATGCTATGCTGAGTCGACAAAAACTAAAACGTATATTTAGTGTCATGATTAGGAGTAATCTTCCTGTCAATTACTTCTAGTCTTCTTATTTAATTGTCTTACACACAAAACAGTTAAAATAAAGGAGAATTTGGGATGTCACGGTAATCAAAGGCTTCATTTATTATTTATTTTATTATACGTGGCCTGCTTTTTCTATAATTTAAAACAGAACAAAATTGATATCTAGCGGCCTGCTTTCCTTTGGGGAAATAAGTAAATATATAACTTGAACACTTCCTACTGCAATTGACAAGATGATGAGTAGAAAGTGCGATGGATCACCCTTCCAATTTGATCTGAATACAGAGACCTGATCCTAAATTAATCTTTCTTTCTGTGCTTTTTGGCTCTTATTATTTGTATCTTCTCTTTATATTATCCACCCGGATTGTTTGACTTTGACTTTCGGGTATGTCGAGGTGGGGAATATTTATTCGTTACAGGTTGTGTACGTGTCTTGGTAATTGATGAATAATTTGTCCTTTTAAGTACATGGCTTACCGTTTTATCTAATTTGTTTTTATTTAATTTCTTGGAAATTCATGGCAAATTCATCATCTTGTTTAGAATCATGGAATCATGATGTTTTTCTTAGTTTTAGAGGAGAAGATACTCGCGACACATTTGTGTATCATCTCTATGAAGCTCTTGTAGCACGAGAAATTAACACTTACCAAGACGACAAATCACTTCAACGGGGAGAATCTATTGGTCCGTCCCTTTTGAAGGCCATTAAAAGATCTCAAATTGCCATCATTGTATTCTCTGAAAACTATGCCGGTTCTCCTTGGTGTTTGGATGAACTTACATATATTATGAAATGCAGGAAAAAGAGGGCACACATCGTACTACCCGTATTCTATAATGTGCGTCCCTCAGAAGTCCGGGGTCAAAAGGGAAAATTTGGAGAGTATTTTCCAAACATGAGTTGGAGAAGAACAATAAAGTCGAGTCATGGAGAAAAGCACTCATGGATGCTAGTAACATTGCTGGATGGAAACCCAAGAACGATGTCGTTGGGTAATTTTAATTCTTCTTTTTGATTTTTTTTTATGCTTTGCAACAATATGGCCATAAACATTTGATGATTATACGCATATAGTTGTACTTGTGCTATAAAAGGTCCAGTAATAAAATCTTTATTTTGGTATGAACAAACTAAGGGTTGTTTGATAAAAACAAAATGATTAAACGTTGAAGAATTCAACGGTCTAAATAATTAATGTTTAATGATTCAACATATGTTCTAAGAAATAATAATTCAACAGTTTTTTTTTGTCTCATTCAGCATATACTTCATCCAGATGCGTTAAACAAACACAAAAAATGCTGAATGATTAAGCATTCAGCGCTGAGTGGTTTCATTAACCTGCAAACAAACATCACCTAAGAGTATCTTTTTAAATGTGGATCTGTGTTTTTTAACGAAAATTGAATTGATTCATACTAAATCTTTATATTTCATTATGATATTCATAAGATAAATGACATGTGGAATCCACTAATTTTTTTACCTGATATCATCTTTTGATTTGGACACTTGTATTAATCAAATGAGTAAGAATATACGTAAGAAGATTTAGAAGAAACCAATGCCATCTCTCATTAATTATCCTTGTATATCAATTGCAGTCACGAGTTAGAGTGCATAAAAGATATTGTTGACACAGTTTCACGTCGGGTGCTTTCAACAAATTCGAGTGCCAACGAAAACCTGATAGGAGTAGAGGCTCGTGTGCAAGATTTGAAATCAAGGTTACAGTTTGAGTCAGGTGGAGTGGTCATGATTGGAATATGGGGCGTTGGTGGTGGTGGTAAGACTACTCTTGTATCTTGTGTTTATAATGAAATCTCTCGCGAGTTTGACGCTTGTTGCTTTGTAGAAAATATAAGGGAGGAATCCAGTAAGTATGGTTTGAAAAAATTGCAAGAGAAACTTCTCTCTAGCGTTTTGAGACAAAAACAAGTGGAAATAGAGACGCTTGATAAAGGAAGACACTTGATGAAGAGTATATTATGCAGTAAAAAGGTCTTGATCGTTCTTGATGATGTCGATCACGTTGACCAACTAGAGGCGTTAGTTGGATCACATGATTGGTTTGGTGAAGGAAGCAGAATAATTATCACAACTAGAGATAATCATTTATTAAATGCTAATAAAGTAAACGTTATACACAATATTAGCTTGTTGAATGATGATGAGGGTATTACGCTCTTCCGCAAGCATGCATTTCGGGATTACCGACAGATGGAAGATTACGATCTTCTTTCAAAAGATGTGGTTTCTTACGCTAATAGGCTCCCACTGGCACTTAAAGTTCTGGGTTCTTTTCTATGTGACAAAAATACGAATGAGTGGAGGAGTGCGTTGGCTAGATTGAGAAAAATCCCTGATAATAATATTTTGGAAAAGCTAAAAGTTAGCTATGATGGACTTGAGCCTGTGGAGAAAGAGTTGTTCCTTGATGTTGTATGTTTTTTTCGGGGGAAAAGAAAAGGTAAGGCAATCGAGATCCTCGATGCTTGTGATTTTCACCCTGTTATAGGCTTAAAGGTTTTGGTACAAAAGGCTCTTATAACCATTTCAAATGGTAAGTTAGATATGCATGATTTGGTACAAGAAATGGGACACTACATCGTTAGAGGGGAACACCCTAATAATCCTGAAAAACACAGTAGAGTTTGGAAAGTGGAAGACGTTACAAACATATGTACTATGGATACAACAACGGTAATGGTATATGTCGTATGTTTATGTGTGCGCGCATATTGAACGCAATCCTAACACCATTTTGTTCATTTATTGCAGGAACCTTGACAAGATTAAAACAATAAGAATTATATCCCATATGGATGATCCATTACCACGCAATAATCATCATGTTGTTGCAAACATGAAGAAACTTCGGTGGATTGATTGGAAAGGTCATCGTGCGAGTTCATTACCAACAAATTTTTCCGCAAAGGGAACTTTGTTGTCTAATATTGAGTGGCGGCCATCAAACGCGACTTTGGAATGGCTATAGGGTAATTTCTTATTGCTCTAGTTAAATTAATGAATGAAAGCAAAGTTGATGGTTAATTATAAACCCTAATATTGATGAATATGTTAGCAAACTTTTGACTAGTCTACATTTGTATGAACCAGTCTTTACCAAATTTGAAAATGATCAAACTTGATGGTTTGAAGAATCTAATCATGACACCAAATTTTGATGGACTTCCAAATCTTGAAAGATTCATCCTTATTAGATCTCCTTATTTAGAAGAGATTCATCCTTCAATTGGAAACTTGAAAAGGCTTGTTTTCTTACTTATAACAAGTTGTGATAATCTTAAAATATTTCCGTCGATTACTGGGATAACGAAGCTAGAGAATCTTTCACTCTCAAATTGCAATAAACTTTCAAAGAGTGGGAAAGAATTTGCTGTTGGAAATGGTGTCCAACGTCATCAAATAAACGGTTTGACTTGGTCAACGTAAATTAAAGTCCTACTAGGGTTGATCTCGGGGCACAACCGAACACGAGAATAAACGAACCAGGCATTAATTAATTGTATAATTAATGTGTATCGGGCTTGGTGGACTGGAATAAGTTAATGGATAATTAACTAGTTATTCCATGACGGACTTATTTAATTAATGATTTAATTAAACAAGAAACGGGCTTGGGCTATTTGAGTCCAACTCAAATAAGGAAACGTTTCCTTGGCGAAACCTATAAATAGGGTGCTTGGGGTATTGACATAACACACATTCTTTGGCTTTAGGTTTGCACCCTAAGTTTCGGCCGCCTCCCCTTTTGCTCCGTCCGACCGCCGGCCGCCGAGCCACCGTCGCCGCCGCTAGGGGTGTTCGTTTGGACGGTTTGGTTTTATCCGAACCAAATAGGTGAAACCAAATAAAGTCCGGTTTTCAAAAGTTCAAACCGAACCGTCCAAACTAATTCGAAAACCAAACCGATCCGAACCATATACCAATTTGGTTGATTTGGTTTTATCCGTTTGGTTTTTCCTTAAAATTTTTAAAATACTACAAAAGTATATAACAAATATATTATTAAGTTCGATATGTAAAATTCCAAAACGATAAGCTATTTTGTACATAAGAACAAGTCTAATTCATAGCTTGAGACATTTACAATCATATATGCAAAAATCTTGACATCAACTGTATCAAAAACTCCAAAAAAATTGGTATATTGCCAAGTAATACAATATAAAATGGAACAAGTGTTAGTATGTAAATCAATTTACTATAAGAAATTTAAAGAAAATGAGTACTATAATTGCTTAAAATGAAAACCAACAAGTGTTAGTATATAAATTAATTTACTATATATTACTATTCGGTTTTTTTGGACAATCCGGTTTTCACAACGGAAACCAAATCCAATCCGAAATCCAAACTATTAATATGGTTCAAGTCCAAACCGATCTAAAAAACCAAATAACCAATCCAAATAGTCCGATCCAAAATGTTCAATTGGACAATCCGGTTATATTCGAATAGTGAACACCCCTAGCCGCCGCACCGCCGCCGTGCCGCCGACGTTAGGGTTCGACCGAAATAGTTTTCGGTGCGATTTCGTTTGGGTTTTCTCAAGGGTACTTTGCACTACGTTGTGGTGTATTGTCTCGTTCGTTGTCAACCTCGAGTGTGATCAAGTAGAGGGGTTCTTTCTTGAATCCTAAGTTCGTTGGCAAGTTCTGGCGCGTACTCGTTCACAAGGAATCGAATCACCGAGCACCGCTAATGTAAGTATTTATTTATTACTAGTTGCCTTAGACTCGTAGATCTAAACGATCCTTAAGCTTCGTAATTTATCGTATTAATTGTTCGTAATTCCGCGACGAACATAGTGACGGTAAATGTGTACGAAACCCAACAGTGGTATCAGAGCGTTAGTCTACGAATCTAAGAGTGTTAGATCCGAAATTCAAAAAGAAAAGTTTTTTTTTTTGTGTTTTTGTTTATTTCGGAAATTCCGAACTTCGGAATTAAATAAATAAATATATATATTTTAATTTTGTAAAATAGTTTTTAAATTAAAATATGGCAAGTGGATAAATTTAAAAAGCTTTAGATTTATCAAGATATTCTACCAATGATTATCTTACCAATTATTTAAAACTAGATTAAATAAAAGATTGTGTTTATATATTTAAAGATTTCGGTTTTTAAATATATAAATATATATTTATTTAATGTTTTAAATAAATCAAAATTTATTATACATGTATACATATTTTCGGATATGTATATAGATGTATTTGAATAAAAGATTTGAATAAGATAATATTTATTTTTATATATGTATATTTCGGTATACATATTTAAATAAAAGAATTTGGTAAATATAGATAATTATTTAAAAGGAGTATTTAAATAAAGATATCAAATTTAAATTGAGGATATACACAATGTGTATAGATCCGAAAATTTTATAAAAATTTATGGATTTCGGATTTTTCTTTATTATCTAGATTTGATTTTGTATTTATATATAGTAATATAAAATATCTCAAAAGAGATAAAATCTGAAATCTAAAGGATAATTATAATATGTATATACTAGATATATATTAAATTAATAGTATAATTTTATATGTATGTATATATATATTTCGAAAAATTCGAAACTCCCATATGTCAAAATAGTTTTTGATATATTCCTCCGTTATAATATTATGTGAATAAAAGTATATTTAAATATTATAATTATATATAATTAATTAATTATTAAAAGGTGCGTACTCGCATTTTAATAGAAATAAAAGAATTATATATACATATTACTTTAGTCAAGATAAATTAAAAGTTTAATTTAAACATATTATAAAAGTTTATATATGTGTATCACTAAAGTAATTACATTAAACAAAACTTGCCGTTTGATGTTAAATGTGAAAGATTGTGCTCTCCATGAGAGACACGCACTCGAGGCATAATCTGATTAACGAAGCACGTGCAATTGAGCCGGTACGTTAATTTTGAGATTATACTTATGAGTGAAGAGATTCTCGCGATACCCAAGCGAACTTGAGCCGGGGATCTTCGTGAGTGCTTTCATGGTAGATTCACCGTCAAATTCATGATCCACGGTATCCCTGTCATGAATTATGTGACGAGCATAGAATCGAGATTAACATGCCATTTTAAAAGTTTAAAATGAATCTAAAAGATCTAGGGATTTCATAGTGATTGAAATTAACAATAGTATGTTTCCTTATGCAATTATTCGGTGTGAATTACGGCATCCCTTTTCACATCAAATAATGTAATATTGGATCCTTGCCTTAATAGATTATTGGGTAAATAATGTTAAGGATTATCTAATAAATAAACTAACAAAGAAATTGTTTTCTTTGTAAATGTCAATTCCCAACAACAACAACAATCTTCCTCCACCACCACTTCCACTTCCACTTTCACCATAAAATCGTCCTCGATTTTCTATCTCAAAAGTTTCATCTCGTAACAGTATTACGAAATTTAACTATGTGGATTATCTGATTAATTCACGAGCTGCTACTGAAAACATAAGATTCATTTCGCATTGCAAAATGAGAAAAGGAGAGTTTATATGTAGCATTCATCAAATGATGAGAGGTTACATATTAGAAAGTTTGGGTGTAAATGTGTCTAAGGAATTAGCAGTTGACATAGTCTTGAACTCGCTTACTCTTACATATTCTTCGTTCGTATCAGACTACGATAAAGAATAATAAAGACATTACACTCATAGAGTTATGCAACGAACTAATAATTGCGGAAGCAAAGATATTAGGCATTCATAACCCTATTTCTGATACTCCTATCTTAAACATTGCAATGAATTGGGTCACTGGAAAATAGCTTGCCCAAAGTACCTAGATGATGTGAGGAATCACATGGTCCAAAAGTATGGTATATATCCTAGGTACAATTATGATTGAACTTCACAGTGCTTCTATGTCTAAATTCTTGGCTCCTTGATACAGGGTGTGGTACTCACATTTGCACTGATATGCAAGGACTAAGGAATAGTAGGAAGCTGAAGCATGGTGAGCTGAATCTAATCATGGGAAATAGAGTCTCAACTGCTGTCACCATGATTGGAGATTATGAGCTCATGCTTAATAGTGACTGTTCTATCATTTTATTAGATGGTTGTTATTCGCCTTGCATGGCGCGAAACATAATTCATTTTATGTGTTGTTTAAGGATGGTTTTACTTTTAATTTTGATAATAAAAATGGTTCTATTTTAGTTCATAAAAATGATGTTTTTATATTCAAAGCTATTCCTTGTTCTGGCATATATGAAAGTGTTGTTTGCGTTAACAATAGAAAATCTAATATTGAATGTTGATTCGTCCAAAGGTGTATTGGATAAATCATGTCTATGGCATTGTCGCTTAGGCCACATAAACAAGAAAAGAATCGCCAAACTCCAAAAGGATGGAGTGTTGGAATCATTTGACCTCAAATCGAATGATGTGTGCGAATATTGTTTACTTGGCAAGATGACAAAGGCGCCATTCACAGGGAGAGGCAAAGACTTGTTGGATCTTGTACACACTGACATGTGTGGACCATTCAAGTCAAGCACTAGACATGGTGAGAGATACTTCGTTACATTTACTGATGATTTCAGTAGATATGGTTATGTTTATTTGATTAAACATAAATCAGAAACTTTTGAGACATTCAAAGTTTATCAAAACGAAGTTGAGAATCAATTGGGCAAAAGGATTAAGATGCTCCGCTCTGACAGAGGTGGAGAGTATCTTAGTCAAGAGTTCATGGATCATCTAAAGAGTTGTGGAATAGTATCCCAACTCTCACCCCCTAGAACTCCACAACTTAATGGAGTGTCTGAAAGGAGAAATCGAACATTGTTAGATATGGTTCGATCGATGATGAGTCGTGCAACTCTTCCAGTGAGCTTTTGGGGTTACGCCCTAGAAACAGCAGCTCATATCTTGAACCTTGTACCAACTAAGAAGGTCTCCAAGACACCCTCTGAAATGTGGACAGGGAATCCTCCCTCGCTCCGACATTTGAAAATCTGGGGTTGTGAGGTTTACGTGGGACACGAAACTCATGACAAACTGGAAAGAAAATCAGAGAAGTGTCATTTCATTGGCTACCCTCGCCAGTCTTTTGGATATCGGTTTTACAAACCGGCTGAGAACAAAGTGTTCATAGCTCGAAGAGGATTCTTTCTTGAGAGAGAGCTATTATCCAAAGAAGATAGTGGGAGCAAGATTGATCTTGAAGAGTCTCAAGAGTCAACCAATGAAATTGAATCGGAACCTTTAGTTGACACTAGTACTCAACCTGAGGATGAGACTCCTGTTGAACAAAATGATATAACTCCTACCATTCCACGTAGATCCTCTAGAGTTGTTCGCCCTCCTGAGCATCTTGGTGATTATTATGAATACCATATTGCTGAAGGCGATGCATCGACTGATAATGGTTTACCAGTTGATGATGATGAGCCATCAAACTATAAGGAAGCTATGGAAGGCCCTGAGGCCGATAAATGGAAAGAGGCTATGGAGAGCGAGATTCAGTCTATGTATGACAATCAAGTATGGAACTTGGTTGACGTTACACCTGGCATTAAAACCGTTGGGTGTAAATGGATCTTCAAGAAGAAGACAGACATGGATGGGAATGTGCACACTTATAAGGCTAGGCTGGTTGCAAAAAGTTATACTCAAACTCATGGGATTGATTATGATGAAACCTTTTCACCAGTAGCCAAGATAAAGTCTATAAGGATATTGCTTGCAATAGCTGTATTTCATGACTATGAAATTTGGCAGATGGATGTGAAAACTGCTTTCCTGAACGGAAAGTTAACTGAGGATGTCTATATGGCACAACCAGAAGGTTTTATCCACAAACAACATCCTAAGAGAGTGTGTAAGCTTGAGAAATCCATCTATGGATTGAAACAAGCATCTCGTAGTTGGAATCTTTGCTTTCACGAAAGAGTCAAATAGTTTGGGTTTTCGAGAAGCGAAGATGAGTCATGCGTTTATATCAAAACTAGTGGGAGCAATGTAATCTTCCTAGTGTTATATGTCGACGACATATTGCTCATTGGCAATCACATTCCTACACTGCAAGATGTGAAGTCTTGGTTGGGAAAGTGTTTTGCAATGAAGGATCTAGGAGATGCAGCGTACATACTTGGAATCAAGATATACAGAGATAGAGAAAAACGTCTAATAGGATTAAGCCAGAGTACATACTTAGACAAGATATTGAAGAGGTTTCATATGCTTGAGTCTAAGAAAGGTTATTTACCAATGAACCATGGCATAAAGTTGACTCATAGTCAAAGTCCCAGCACTGAGTTAGAGCGGGATAGAATGAGTCGTATCCCATATGCTTCGGCTATAGGATCGATCATGTATGCCATGATATGTACTCGTCCTGATGTCTCATATGCCTTGAGCATGGTGAGTCGATATCAGGCTAACCCTGGCAACGATCATTGGACGGCGGTCAAGACGATTCTCAAGTACCTAAGGAGAACAAAGGATATGTTCTTAGTGTATGGTGGGAAAGACGATCTTGTTGTGGAAGGTTATTGTGACGCGAGTTTCCAAACAGACAGGGATGACTCGTGTTCACAAACTGGGTGGGTATTCTTGCTGAATGGTGGAGCTGTTACTTGGAAAAGCTCCAAGCAGCAGTCGGTTGCTGATTCCACATGTGAATCTGAGTATATTGCTGCTAGTGAGGCAGCAAAAGAGGCCACATGGTTAAAGAATTTCATCGGTGACCTTGGTGTCGTAACTAGCATCAAGGACCCATTGAAAATCTACTGTGATAATGAAGGTGCGGTCTCATTGACTAAAGAATCCAAAGATCACAGTAAAACCAGACATATACTCAGAAAGTATCACTATGTGCGAAAACGTGTTGAGGAAGGTGACGTCATTGTGACGAGGGTATCATCGGAGGAAAATCCGGCTGATCCATTCACAAAGCCACTAAGTCGATCCAAGCATGATGCTCACGCTAGGACGATAGGGATTAGATTTCCAAGTGACTTGTATTAGTTTATTTATTGAAACTATATATCAAATATTAAATTGTATGAATGGATGAATTATTTATGGTGATTAAATAATATGCAAGTGTTCTATCATTCATATAGTATTTAAATTTGTGTTTCATTTTTGCATGTTTAGAACAAATTCCAAAGTGATCTAATAGATCATTTAGACGTCCACAGTCGATCATTCTCATGGGAATGAGAAATGAATTAAGATGTCATGGAGAGTATGTAGACTGTTCATAAGATTGAACATAGCATAGAGATTGCTGCTACCCTCATGAGCATTTAAATGGAGATTTTAAATGTTGGACCAACCCATGCTCAGAGTATTACCTCATGGACAATTCAAAGGTAATGGTGAGACGGTAATATCATATAGGTCTTAAAACCTAGATACATTAGTCTCCTAGTGAGAGTTCGTGATGCATTGGTTTGCTCCAACGCTATTCGTAATTGGTAGCTATACAGAGTACTTCCATGTGTCATGTAACGATTATGGCAGAGACAATGTAAGTCGAAGTTTATTCACTCCTTCTTTCAATAGCATGAAAAGAAGAGATATCTGTGGGCTCCCCTGTTGATTTGATGTGACAATTAAAAGTACCTGCGCAGGTCATGGCCAAATTGAAAGTTCAATTAGTGGTCTAATCAGTCACCATAAATCTTGATCAGGAAACATAGTCGTGACTAGAGATTGACGTTTGTCCGTGTCTCTAGTTAACGGGATATCACGAAGTGAAGGACATATGATCACTTATCTTAGGAACTGTATTCTGATTAAGTTCAGAGTTCAGCAGCTGCATTTGTTTGCACACTTTAAAAGTATGCTTGACAGACGTTTATAGTTGATGAGATGTCCAAGTGGGAGACTGTTGGAAATGGTGTCCAACGTCATCAAATAAACGGTTTGACTTGGTCAACGTAAATTAAAGTCCTACTAGGGTTGCTCTCGGGGCACAACCGAACACGAGAATAAACGAACCAGGCATTAATTAATTGTATAATTAATGTGTATCGGGCTTGGTGGACTGGAATAAGTTAATGGGTAATTAACTAGTTATTCCATGACGGGCTTAGTTTAATTAATGATTTAATTAAACAAGAAACGGGCTTGGGCTATTTGAGTCCAACTCAAATAAGGAAACGTTTCCTTGGCGAAACCTATAAATAGGGTGCTTGGGGTATTGACATAACACACATTCTTTGGCTTTAGGTTTGCACCCTAAGTTTCGGCCGCCTCCCCTTTTGCTCCGTCCGACCGCCGGCCGCCGAGCCACCGTCGCCGCCGCACCGCCGCCGTGCCGCCGACGTTAGGGTTCGACCGAAATAGTTTTCGGTGCGATTTCGTTTGGGTTTTCTCAAGGGTACTTTGCACTACGTTGTGGTGTATTGTCTCGTTCGTTGTCAACCTCGAGTGTGATCAAGTAGAGGGGTTCTTTCTTGAATCCTAAGTTCGTTGGCAAGTTCTGGCGCGTACTCGTTCACAAGGAATCGAATCACTGAGCACCGCTAATGTAAGTATTTATTTATTACTAGTTGCATTAGACTCGTAGATCTAAACGATCCTTAAGCTTCGTAGTTTATCGTATTAATTGTTCGTAATTCCGCGACGAACATAGTGACGGTAAATGTGTACGAAACCCAACATTTGCATCCTATAATCAATATCAAACAAACTTTTTTGTTACTCGTTTAAGGTCGTTTTTACTTCACAAGAGCCTAAACCGCTTAGGGTTACAAGTTATTAGCAGAGATTTAAGAAAGTTGTTCCTCAGCAATTGCCATTTGGGAGATGAAGACGTCGAATTTGATGTTTGGGATTTACCCAACTTGCAAGAACTCGATCTATCGTATAATATATTTTCACAATTAAACTTTAGCGTCTTGCAACTTCCTCGGCTTAAATGGCTCGATGTATCATTCTGCAAAAGTCATGTAGAGTTGTGGGAGCTCCCATCGAGTATAGCAGTTCTTAGAGCAGATTATTGTGGTTCACTTGCAAGTGTTGGAAACATATCTAAGTGTAAATGGTTGTGGAAAGTTTCGCTAATGGGAAAGAATAAACTCGGCCCGGATGATGAGAAGAAACTACTAGATTCCATGAGTCAGGTTACGCTCTACCTCATCGATTTTAATCTTTATATTAACTCAAACGTTAGAGTAATTATGAGTCGTAATTCGACGTGTTTTCTTTTTGCCAAAATACATTTTAATACTTTGAACTTGGCTGATGTGATGTTCTACTATCCTGAATTATTAAAGGTGCAACATATTATCCTGAACTTGACAAATTGGTCGGTTTAGTATTCTGACTCACTAATTTGAACATGTTTTATTACTTGACTTACTTTTGTTGGAACTTTTGACGAACTAGAAAATATACGTTGATCTCGATATATTGATATTAGAGGCAAAAATCGTGAGAAAACAATACCGATTTAGTGTGTACTAGATCGACCATTTTGTCACCATACTGCATCTTTAATAGTTCAGGGTAATAGAGAATCTTTTTTTTTTTGGAAACGGCAAATGAAATAACGGAAGCCTACTCGCAATTTTTCAGCGAGCACCCCGAGTTCGAGCTCCGCATAAGCGGGCAAACCCAGCCCCCAAAGGGATTTCCAAGGAAAATTCCCCACATGTGCCCGTGTGAGGTATGAGTTAAATTACGCTAATGCAACGCTCCCAAAGGGATTCGAACTCACGACCTGCAGCCCACATGGGTATAAACCCAGTGCCTCAGACCAGCTAGGCTAGCCATCATTGGCAGGGTAATAGCGAATCTAGTCAGCCAAAACTAAAATGCATTTTGAAGTTTCTTTTTTGTTCGTGTGGCAGGGAAATGTAATCGAAAGTCACTTTATGAGTCTCGCTCTAGAACATCGTGTTCTAATGTATACAAATAGACAAGCTGAGGAGAGTAGTTCTATATTCCAGCTTCCACATAAATGGTATGATGACTTTTGTGGGTTCTTAATCCACGGTACTATCGAGTACCAGGAACCATTTGTCACGATCATTATCAAGGAAGAGCGGTTAAGCAAGATTCATTGCAATTATCAAAACAATTTGATCTCGCCTCTTGATCCTCCATCATATATAGGTTATGTTTCCTTTAGTTCATTGAGGCAGACCGCATGGTTGAATCCATCATACAATTTGATCTCATTTTACACACGCGATAAGTTTGAAGTTGAACTCGTTCCTAGGAAAAGTTCTGAAACGAGAAACGGCGCAGAAGATTTCTCGGGATTTTGGGATGATGAATGTGAAGATAGAAATACTTTTACAATTCAACAGGATTCAAAATCATCTATAAACATTTTATGGCATCCATGTTGACATGTTCGTGGAGTGGAGGATTATTAGATCAGCTACTAAATTGGTAACGAGCTGTTTGGTTAAGTTATTGGACCGTGCACAGTCCTACATAAGATATTTGAAGTTCATACTTATATAGTTATATATGCAAAAATGCAAATTCCTCTTCTCAAAGTTGATTGAACTAGTCAACATGCCCAAGCTTTAATGAACTACAAGCAATGTTTCAACTTTCAATTTCTATCTAACACGCATTTTGTCGAGTAACTTCAACGTAAAACACAAGAAACATGATTGGATTTACTAAGTGTAGAGTATTAACAAACCAATAAAGATGATTAACAAAATAATAAGTAATAATTCAAAATACAACAATGTACCCAATCCCGCCAAAGTCAAGTATGGGAGATGTGATATTTAGACAGTCATATCTCTACCCATGAGTAAAGAGATTGTTTCCCGAAAGACCTCCGGCAATTTGATTGAGAACATAATTACTCTTTGATCAACCAAAAAAGATAAATATGATGGAGAAAACATTAATGTCTTGAATCTTTGACCTTTGTTAATATGTAGAAAAAATCGTCTATTTTGAACTTGAAGCTGAAAAGGAACCGATGTATTCGTCATCCATTTCATGTATGTATATCTTCGGAGGTATTTCCCTGTAAATATATATATTCAAAATCAAATAATAGTAATACATAAGGGAAGTATACTGATAATTACTTCAAGTAAAAAAATTGTTAATATTAGTTGACAAAAAAGGAGTATAATTTGAATATTATACTAACAATTCATTTGCTTCTTGATACGTGTAGCTTGAAGCAACCGCCAAAAGTTGTCCTCCGCGATTGTATGATAATGAAGCAATGCTATTTTCAAATTTTGGCATCTGCGATAACAAGATCAAAAATGTCAAATCTCATTAATATTTAACTTTTTTTTTCTGAATAAAAAAATACTATATTAATTTTGCCTATCATGAACCTCAAATACTCTTTTTTTACTCTGAGCATTCCACATAATGACATAACCATCATTATCACCTGTTATAAAGGCACCATAAATCCTAAACATTAAAAAAAAAAGATTATTATTTTGATTATTTAAATTTCTATGAATTTTCATGATTAATTAATAGTGAAAGAAAGACGTACGACGGACTAAAAACAATATCATTCACAGCAGGAATATTATGCCTTTTATCCTTTGCTTTTGGAATGCATCGGAAAGCAAATCTGCAAAAACATAGTTATAATTTAATTTATTAAAATGATAATAGTACATGTTAAATTGCAATATAAATAAATAAATATACCCATCGTTATTTTGATTTGACGGATTAAAATACTTCAATGCTACACGTCCATCAACTGATCCAGCCGCAAATCCTGGATTAGAATAAAATAAATAGATAAATAAATAAACATGTCAAATTAGAATAACCAGCTAAAAGGAAACAGGTCGAACGCGCCCAAAGTCTACATTTAACGCATACAACTAACTAAATTATTTTATTAATATTGTTTGTGTAATCACGCTTAACGCATTAATTACTTGTAAAAAAGTGTTTCCAGCCGCCCGTTTTAACCCGTACTAAAAATGACCCGTTTTGACCTGTCACCCAACCCATATAGCCCGTAAGCCATTCTAAGAACGTTTCATATACAGCAATGGTAAGTACATCAAAAGGGTGAATATTCAGTCAACATGCTAAGTTTAGAAACTAAAACTAGTGTTAAACATCAATACAAAAGTACTTTAATGGTTATCAAATTTATCATTAAATTACCTTGATCTAGATAGGGTCGAACACACTTAATTTGAATATCCACACATTTGCTATAAAATGAATTGTTGAATTTACGTAAATCGTAAAAATTTACTGAAGAACCAACAGCAACAGTTGCTATAAATCCACAGAGGGATATAGATCCAACTGCTGTATTAACAGTATTTACACAATTAAGAGCCTTTATTGCACGTGAATCCCAACATTTTACTTTTTTATCCCAACCGGCAGTAATAACTTGCCCTGTTTCATTGGAATGTTCAACACATGTTGCTAAATCATCATGATTTCCAAAGTTTTCACTGATTCCTGAGTGTAAATCATACCTACAAATAACATGTATAATGAGGGATTATGTTTAGAACAAAGAGTTGAAGTATTAACTATTAAAGTTGCCTTTTTAACTAAAATAATTAAGCAGCATAAATCTGTAAACAAACCTAGTTATTGAACAATCAGTAGCAGCACTAAATGCAACTGCTTCCCCTTGGAAACAGCAATCAAGAAGTGCAGCTTCCTTAGAAGCTTTAAAAATCACCTTAGATCCATCCACATCGTATAATCTAAGATTCTGTAAATACAATATTTCATAATTCAATTGTTATCAAGTATATACTATAACTGTATAACGAGTTACACGCACGCACAAAAATCGTGAGAGAAAAGGTTGCTTACAGAATCCCAGGAAGAGATGAGGAGATTATTGGATTCAGGAGCAAATCGAATTCTGGAAATGGCATCTTGTATTGGATTTTCTTCAAACCTTAAGCAAGTTCTGTTCATCTTTGTGAACTGGAAACAGTTGAAGTTAGATCTTACATTTCGTTACCAGATTATGCAACAGTTTGGCTCTACTAGGTTACGGTTGAAAAAGTATAGGATAAATCAAAATGTTAAGTTAATTAAATAAACATGATATTTGCTTGATTGATGGAGATCAAATTAAATCAGCTGAGTAAGGGTTCAGGCGAGTGGATCTCCGTTGTGATTGTAGGTAATTTTGCAATTAATGTTACTCTAGTGCTAGTTTTCCAGATTTCAAACCAACAAAACAATAAACTAGAATTAGATTTCAAAATTAAACCCTAAATCGATGGGGAATATGAGCAAGTTATGGAGAATTTTTCAGACATGAGAGAATGTTAGACTGACCTAGGTTTTGTCGGTTAAAAAAGCTACAGATGTGTTGCGGTTCTTCTAGGGTTCCGGTAGTAACTGAATCGACTGCTTGGTCACATCGGTAGTCACCAGTGCCGGAGATATATCAGTAGCGAGGTGGTTATGGGCGGCAGCTGAAGTCAAACTGAAAGATGAGGCGGGAGAACGGCCGGAGGAGAGGTGGCGGTGATGCGACGGAAGGAGGAAGAGAGCGGCCAGAGTTTTGAAAACCTGAGTTTCCCGCTCCCTTTCAGAGTACTCTGCTGTGTAGTCCCTTCCCTGCCTGGTCACCTAAGGTTAAAGTCAGGTGACTGTAACTGTAACTTACTTTTTTAAATGTTTACATTGTACACTAATTAACTTTTTTTTAGTTATTTAAGTTAATTGCACTTTCAAAATTGATTATAAAGAGTTACTTGTGGTAACCCAAATTGTACAAGGTTGGTCTACTAGTTTCAAAGATCCAATTATGTAAATGGCCAAAAAAGTAAAACACACAAATTGACCATTATTGTAAAATTCAACAACAGTAAGAGTTATCCGATTCACATAACTCAAGTTACGACCAAGATTATATGTAGGCCGCTACTCAAAGATAGAAATATTACTTTTAGAAAAATTTCCGGCTTATTAGGCCTCTCCCAACCCTTACCCATCACTAAACTCATCACTAGCGCCACGTCATCACGTCCTTACTGACACGCTACTGACACGGTCGTGCCAACCCTACCCATCACTAACCCATCACTAAACTCATCCTTTCCACATCATCATTTCCACATCATCATTTTTTATTAATAAAATAATTATAAAATAAATATATTACATTAGTTTAAAAATACATTGTTTAAATTAAATAAAAACAATAGTAAATTAAAAAAATATTACATTTATTAAAATTTAAAGAACAAAAAAAAAAGTATTTTTGAAAAAAAGTTATATATTTTTATTATTAAAACAAATATATATAAAAAATATAAATTAAAAAAATAAATTAAAAAAAATAAAGAGAAAAAGAAAAGATTTTTATTAAAATGTACAAGTGATAATGCATATGGTACAACTCCCAACCCCCCCCCCCCCCCACACATCCGTATTCGTCTCTCTCTCGGCTCTCTCTCTCCTCACGACGGCTCCGCCCCACGTCCTCCTGCGGACGAGTTCGCACGACGCCGGCTACCGACGCCGGCGTGCCAACGCTACGACGCCACGACGGCCCCCGATGCGTCCCCGACGGCCCCCGTTGGCACGGGTCTTATGTTCTTTTCTCTTTAATAATATATCAAGTGGTATAGATCTTTAAAATGTTGTTGACAGTGATGAAGAAGATTTGATGAATACTCAAATTAACTTCGAAAAACATATAATATATTGGGTATTATAGATCGTTTATGTGAATGCCACTTAAATTTTGAAATAGGGTTACTTAGTGTATGTCACATGTCAACTACTGATTGACACACAAAAAGTCAAATTGGTTAAAAAAAAAGTCAGATAGATACCAGATGATATAAGAAAAGTTCGAAAACAGTCACGATAACGATTAGCTCGCGTACAACACGAGCAAAGTGCCATCACTAGAGATTCAGTTATAGACGAGAATACCCGTCTAGAAAAAAAATGTTTAACGGGAATCCTTAAGTGTAAGGACAATAATTTCAAATTTGAAGCATGTAACAAGAGTCAAGAGATATCAAATATTTACAATATTATTTGCTATGAATTATAACAAATTTCAAACATCTCCCTCACAACTGACCAAACAATTTTCATTTTTTCAGATTAAAATCTCAATCACCCGAAAAACCATTCACTCAGGAACATAAAAATCAAACTTAACATCCATAGAACCAGAATCCACCCCATTATCCTTATACTCCACATTCATAATCGTGCCTTCACCATCTTCTTCCTGATATTCAGCTTTCACACGCCTAACTGGCACAGTAACCGAATAAATCGTCCCGAGCGTGGGGTCTGTCGACACGCTGAGCTGGACTTTATCTTGAGATTCAATCACCACAAAATCCGAAAGGGCGTTGACTATATTGCTGACTATTTTCTGTTTTGCTTCTTCACTGACTGCACAACGGTCAGAAAAAAGAATCATTTTTAATCTTTGTTTAGCGACATTTGCATTTGAGTTCTTGATTAGTGATGGTGATGGGAAGATTATTTTCCATGCTAATGATAAACGTTCGAAGAAATTCATGTTTATTGCGTTTAACAAGAAGCTTTCTGCGTCTTCGTTAATGGAGGTTGTTGACATTTGGTAGTCGCTAAAGATCCCCAGAGGTCGTTTAGCATGCAATCGTGTGGTATGAGTGTGTGATAATGAAGTTGACCGTTTAGGGATATTTTCTGAAACAGTTGATCCTCCATTTAGGAAATTAACAGAATCCACCTGTATTTAACAAGGATATATGTTTGAGAAATACAAAAAAGTGACAATTTTGAAACATGTGCTTATAAATGGGTCAGTTTGGGTTGTGCTTTATCTTAAACGAGTCGAATCAAATTAAAAATAACTAAAAATTTATAAAGAAAGATGCATTCTATAAGCTTATTATTAATCACAACAGCTAGAGAAACTTAAACTGTAAAAACTAGTTCTTAATTAACTTTGAGTAACTGAATATGCAATGATTATGCTCCCAAATCCTGGATACTAGCGAGAACTTCAAATCTATTGAAAAGCTAAATGATACAACATATACACTCAAATTTGCAAAAAGCCTAATTTTGACAGGATGCATGAACCATAATTGTTTCAACATCATCAGATATTTCCCAAATTCAAGCAATAAAGTATCAAAAGCAACAGGAAGATGGAAAATGAAGGAACATGGATCCGATTTATTATCACGTAATGTAATCATTAACAGACGTATCATTGAACTTAGAAACACAAAACTGAAATAGAACCGATAGTGGTTCTAGAGCTCAGACCTTAGGTGGTAAATTGATGCGGAGAGGGTTCGTAGGTGAAGGACCTAATGCAGCAGAAACCCTAAAATTACCAGAAATCGCCATTTTTCAATCTCAATTTCTTCGATTGGGGATTTGTGTAGTTGGTGTTGGCTTAGGGTTTGTTCGCTGAATGAATTGATAATTTCAGGTACTGGACAACAGTAATGTGCTGAAACTTTGACTCCGTTTACTGTTACAGTAACTTCCACAATTGCATGTTACGACGTCGTAAGCTTTACTTTACATAAAGCCTTTCTCAAACCGACCTCCCATTTATACGATCAAATATGACTATCCAATTAGTGATGATTTTATTTCTACGAGAGCTTTTATATTATGTGTTAGTTCATATATTTTAAAATTAATCTATTTAAATATATTTATATATAAACAAAAAAAATTTGTAAAATTAACTTCTAATATGAATTTCATAGTTGTTGTTCATTTATGAGTAAATTTTGATTTCATATTCACCTATAACAAAAAAATGCATTTAATAGATAGTTAATTTTGTAATATTTTTGTTCATATATAAATATCTTTTAATATTTATTTATTTATAATTTATAAATGAATATATAAACATGTGAATTAACACATAATTAAATAATTCTCATAATTCGCAAAAAATATGACTTTCTAACCTATTCAATTATATAATGATACAACGGTAAACAATTACTTATTTAATAACTGTGTGATATATAGGTGTGTGTTTGGTTCCCGAACCGGACGGAAACCGGTAAACCCGGAGGTCGGAAAAAAGAAATTTCAAAGACCGAGAACCGGACCGATTAAAACCGGTTCCGAGCCCGGTTCGGTTCCGGGTCGGCTCGGTCTTCAAGTGGATTTAGAACCGGTATACCCGGTTTTTATATTTGCCATTCAATTATACATTTTTAAGTGCGTATTTCATCTTAACATATATAACTTACATGTTTTAATGTTTTGTAATAAAAGTATGATATTTGCGGGTGTTCACGGGTTGTTTCAAGTAAAATATGTTTCTATTAAAGTCTATATACATATTATTTCCACATATATATATATATATGAAAACACGTAAGCCAATATACATATTGAAGGATTTATGTGCACAGTTAGTCAACCTATGATGATACATCCATGCCTACGAAACACTTAAGGGTCACACCGGTGAGTGCATGTAATACGAGCAAGATAAGCAATGATACTACGAAGAGGAATGATTCATAATAGTCATTATGAATCAGTTAAGTATTAAGTTAAGTTTAACTTATTATGAGATTAGTTTAACTAACTAATTAATACAAGTAGTTGTACATTTACTAGTTGAGTAAATATATAATGTGTTAATTAAAGGTTATCCATGATATGATTTAAAGCTAATAAATCATATAGTAATTGGATAATATTGTTGTATAAATTATATAAAGGTTATTATATAATTAATTATTAAAAGTATAAATACAAGTATATAATTCGTGTATATGGGTACCGAAATATTAGTGTATTAATACTAGACATTTGATAGTTAAGTGCAACAATAATAAACTAGTTAAACTATAAGGGATGAAAGTGTAAAAGGATAAGTTTAATTAAGAGATTAATCTTAATTAAACTAGAAGGGCCCTAAGTGAAAGTCCTTCTATTATAAATAGAAGGCTTAGGGATCACTTATGTGGTTACACCTTGAAGCCGAAACCCTAGCCCCCACACTCCCTCCATTCGGCCGAAACTTGGATACCAAGTTTTGGTGTTCTTCGTTCTTCGTGTTCTTCGTGTTCTTCAAGTATTGAAGAACAAGTTCATCGCTTAGATCAACTAGAAGATCGCTCGATTTGTTCATCATCAGTGGATCTATCTTAAGCAATCAACAAGGTATATTTTGGGAAACACTTTTCTCCCTTCTCCCCTCTTGGACGAATTCGACCAAAAAACCCTAGGGTTCTTTGCTTGATGGTCGAACGAACAACACAAGCTATGTGTGTGTTCGAGTTCTTCGTACAAGGTTTCTTTCTTGTTAATCTAATCTAGATTTCCAACATCCCAATCCTTTAGGGTTTAAGGATTAGGTTTAATCTCACTTCCGCTTTTAGGGATTAAATCAGCTAGTTGGTTTTAACCGGTCAAAAACAAGTTCATGTTCTTGGTCAGCATGGTTCGAACCAAGTAAACTAGGAGGTCGGTCCTATGAGTCGATCAGTCTTGCTAGATGCGAGTGAAACCCTTCAGTGGTATTAGAGCGTTGGTTTAGAAATCTAAACTAGATTAACAAAGGTTGTTTGTTTTTGTTCCAATTTCTTCTTCTTCTTCTTCTTCTTCTTCTTCTTCTTCTTCTTCTTCTTCTTCTTCTTCTTCTTCTTCTTCTTCTTCTTCTTCTTCTTCTTCTTCTTCTTCTTCTTCTTCTTCTTCTTCTTCTTCTTCTTCTTCTTCTTCTTCTTCTTCTTCTTCTTCTTCTTCTTCTTCTTCGTCTTCTTCTTCTTCTTAAGTTTTCGAAAAAGGGTAAGAACCCTAGGATCAAAAATATTAAACTAGTTTAGTTTAATTGGTCAAAAGGTTTCTAATACCCTAGTAATTTTTCAAAAATAGTATAAGAACCCTAGGATCAAGTATATTAAACTAGTTTAGTTTAATTGGTCAAAAGGTTTCTAAAAACCCTAGAAATTTCGTGGTTAAGGAAGAACCTTAGTGATCAAGTATGTTAAACAAGATTTGTTTAATTGATCAAAAGGATTCTTTCCTTTTTCCCCATGGAATTCGAAATCTAGGAAAAACCCTAGGATCAAGTATGTTAAACAAGATTTGTTTAATTGATCAAAAGGATTCTTTCCTAATCCCTTAGGTTTTTCGAAATCTAAAGGTTATTTGGACACCAAGTTTATTAAACTAGCCTAGTTTAATTCGTGGAAAAGTTTTCTAGGCTTAAGATTTTCGAAAACCCTAAAGAACCCTAGAACATTAAACTAGTTTGAGTTTAATTGTTTAAAAGTATTAATTAGAATAATAAATCTAAAACCTAGTTAATTAAACAAGTTTTTGTTTAGTAGGTTTAATTATTATTTTAATAGATTTATTAAGACTAGTTCTTTAAACCTAGAAAATTTAGACAAAGTTTTTTTTATTGTCTACAAGGTTTAGATTAAAAAGTTTAAATAAATTTATTAAGGTTATAATCTATCTTAGAATTTAAACAAAGTTTATTGTTTAAATAGGATTGATTAAAATTAATCTTTTAATAAAATAATGTTTTTGATCAAGAAAGTCAAAACCCTAGTTTTGATTGATCAAGAACAAGATTAGGGTTTAAGTAATTATTAATAGGGAATTAATAAGATTAAAAGAAGAGTTAATTTTTAAGTTCTAAAATTAACAAGGAGTATTTATGTGTATATATATATATATATATATATATAATATTCGGAATTTATTTTAAAAGATATAATAAGTTTATACGTATTTTAATTAGATTAAGTTAAAATACATACGTATAAATTAGGTGTAATATTCTTATTAGAATGTTACAAGTTTATTATAAATAATATATATATATATATATATATATATATATATATATATATATATATATATATATATATATATATATATATATATATACGAATATATTAAATACAAGATAAAATGGAACAATTAAAAGGGAACAATTAGAAGGGAAATGTTATTTTGATCTTAAAAGATAATAGTATAACTAGTTATTGTATAAAGTTATTATATAATTAAAACTAGAAAGTACAAAGTTATATTTTCATTATAACTAGAAATTGTACAAGTTGAAATTATATGATTAACTAGAAATATACAAAGTTATATATATTAAGATGTATAAAGTTATGTAATATACTAGATTGATGATCAAGTAATAAATAACAAGAAAACTTTATAACTTATATTTAACTAGTTCAAGATTAAATCTAAGAAAGGTTTAAACAAACTAAGAATTATTATATAAAGTCTTTATATAATAAAGTTTATTAGTTTCACCAAATATAGACCGGTGATTGTGTTTGCTTAAGTTCCATCATGGTTGTTGGAGCTAGTGGGAGCTATACAAGAAAGTCACAAAGTTTATAAGTGTGTCGATAAGACATAAGTTTTGGTCGAATTTAATAAGTCAAAAAAACGAATGTTTAATTTCATTATTAGACATATAAAAACTAGTTGTGTTAAACTAGATTTATGTTTCAAGTTTATGAATCATAAAAGAATTAAAAAGTTAACATAAGTTTTAAATTTTTTCAAAGAAAGATAAAACAAGTAAGTTTTATAATAAGGTAAGGTTTTTCACAAAACCTAGTAAAACGTTTTGTACACCTCGTTTTAGGTATACATGTAAGTCGCGCAATTCTTGAAACTATAAGTTTTAAAGAATAGTTCTTAAGTTTTAAAAAGGTGTCTTGTACTTTTCCTAAATTCACAAGTCACACATTTTAAACAAGGATTAAGATTGGATAAAGGTTTAAGTTTAGTTTAAGACTTAAACAAACCCAAGAAAATCTTGGATCGAAGTACTATCAACCTAATGGAACACCTCACTTGTTAAACGATATTCATATTGTAAGGATAAAGAACCTTAGATATGGATTCAAATCATTGCGAGTGTCAGGGTGCGTAAGGTTCTGTGATAATCGGGAGTCCCGGTGCAGAGCATCGCACTGTCTTAGATGGTCTGATCTACTTTGGTGATAATCGGGAGTCTCGGCCCAAAAAGTACTTGAGTAGAATAAACATACTAGACTTTATTACTAACTTAGAAATGTACAATTAGATTGTACAAGGTTGTAATAAATTATAAGTCAAAAGATTCTACGACCCCTAGGAATCGTGTCAAGTCTTGATACGATCGGTAAGGATGTTACCTACCAGAAATAGCATGTCTCGTCGGGAAGTGCCCAGACCTTGCGGCGAGAATGTGATATATGGATCCTAGGCCTAAAATATTAATTATGGGTTTATAATATATTTTAGAGAATGTTTATTGATGATTACTAATTAAACTGGGTTTGATTTGTAGATGGCAGCAACAAACACAACGATAAGCTACAACAAACTGTCGCGACGTTTCTTTCTAGGAAAGAAAGAAAAGACTGGGTCAAATTTCCTCAATTGGAGGCGTGCTTTTAAGATCATGCTCAGACAAGAGAGGGATAGGATTGACCGAGAAAGAAACGTGTTGAAAACCCCTGCCAATGATGAAGAAAACGAACCAGGACAAGCATTTTACGCTTGTAAGGCGATCGCTTCTTGCAAGATGGCTAAGGGAGCATCAGTAGGTGCACACGTCATGAGAATGAAAGTGCACGTTTATCACCTTACTAGACTTGGTCACCACATGCCATTGCAGTTAGCAATTGACGTGATACTCAACTCATTGTCCGATGACTACAAGTTCTTTGTAGCCAACTATAGCAAACATGATATGGATAATTCCATTCCCGAGCTACAATCCATGCTCGAGGCTGTTGAGTTGAATATTGAGACCAATTCTAAAAGGGGTCGCACAACTGATGATAGCGATGAAGAAGGGCATGGTGGTAAAGGAAAGGGTAAAACCTATCTTTATCAAGGAGTGCCAAATGGTAAAGGTGTCAAACAAAAGGTCAAGAATGTGAAGCCTAACACTGCGAGGACCGAGAATCGGTGCTTTAAGTGTGGTGAGGCTGGGCATTGGAAAAATGAATTGTCCAAAGGGTGCAAGTGGTGGTGGAGGAAACGCAAGTTCCTCAGGTAACACAACCACACTTCTTAATCACTTTAAGATACTTGTAAAGTACATTACGAGTAATCTAACTTTTGCAATCGTTTATTGCAGGAGGAGATGGAAAGTGATGATACCGGCATGAGATGGTGATGATCCCACGAGCACCAAGATTTTATAATTCAGTATTTTATTGGATTCAGTAAAACAATTTTATTTTATTGTTTGGATAATTTTATTTTATGAATAAAACAAGTTTTCTTTGGTTTTAATTAATTTCGAATCCATGGTTGAATTATATTGTGTGCATGTGTGATAATTACACTAGTCAAGGTTTATGACTAAATTGTAAGTCAAGTTTTTGATTTACTTATATTTCATGTTATATACTTGTTTGATTGTTATATGAATAATGTCTTGATAGCTCAAGGTATTTAGATACTAGTAATTAGAAAGTTTTTCTAATGAAAGTATTTAAAAGTTTTATGGAAGCATAAGGTTCAAAACTTATTCAACTTAGTTAGAACATCTTAAGTAATAGTCATTACTTATAGTATGATTATATTGGATATAATCAAGATAGACTTTAAGAGTATTATTACAAGTCTTTTAAACTCGTAATAAAGAATTTGATGAAGTCATAATTCCCTAATAGGAATAATTGGATATTCGTAAAATCCAAGTAAAATGACTTAGACATTAAATGAACTCTTAAAAAGGGACAAACTATATTAAAGTATTTAAGAATTAAAAAGTACTATTGCAAGTCTTTTATACTTGTAATAAATACATTATTTAATCAAGTCATAATTCCCTTATAGGAATCATGGATATTTGAGAAATCCAAGAAATGACTTTGACATTAAATAAGATTCTTAAAAGAATACTAATGTGTTTAAGAATTGAAAGTATCATTTCAAGTGTTTTATACTTGTTAGGTACAACAATCAATAAAGGTCATGATTCCCTAAACAAGAATATTGGATATTCACAAATCCAAGGGATAATCTTAATTATTGATAGAATTCTTGAAAGATTAAACTACAAGTTATTGACTAGATCAAAGTAGTTTAAGAGATGCTTAAATTCCATAAAAGTGAGTGGGAGCTAAGACTAACATAATTCATTAAAGATATTAATGAATTTAATAAGTTAGTAAGACATTAACAACAAGGTTTTACCAAGTCGTTAGCCAAAGAGTTAAGAGAAATAATAAATGATCTTTAATTAGATTATTGCAAACCTAATAGCATGATCACAAGTCTTGTTATTAATTATTGCATATCTAATAGGTTGTTCACACTCCAGTGGATAACATAATCATTTAAGGAAATTTCTTTAACTAGAAAGAATATCTACAAATCAAGTAACTAAAAGAGACTTTAGTTACAAGGAGAATTTTATGAATTCAAGAAACTAAGGAGTTAATTTCCAATCCTCCTATGTTTACCGAATTACATAAAAGGCAATACTAGAATATGTTCTAGATCGTTGCAAGAACAATATCTAGCAAAGACAAAAGTAATAGTATTCCTAAATGCTCGTCTTATGTCTTTAGTTTAATAGAAATGATTGGTTTAGTGATAAAGCTACAATTAAAGTTGTAAGAATCATTAAGTAATCAACACAAACGAAAGGAATAAGTATACAATAATAATTCAGTACTATGTCCAGTGAGGAATAATACATGAGTTAGTATCATTATTATTCAGACTTTGTATGTTTTACAACATCCATGAATAAAAGTCTATCTATTCAAAAAGGTATAAATCTGTGACTACTCGTCTTGGTGGGAACCTTGATAGGACGTTAACGTCATCGCGATGTTTGGTGGTAGATTCGAAGTTCTTCGAAGATAGCTACACAAGTTTTGTGTAAACCAAATATTGGTGATATTCTGTTGGAGCTCAACGAATATTGGATTGACCACCGTGACAATACTTCGTGGTTGAAATGTTCAAAAGTATTGTTCACTAGGATTGTCCTTAAGCCTGAGGTATTTGGTTTAAGATACAATGACTAATGTGCTTTGGTTCGTCCTAGACAATTCTGAAATATGATTGTCATACGAGGCCTTACTGGGTACAAAGGAAGTTGTATTTTAAATCGAAATATAACAAGATGGTAATTGCACCTCCTTTTTTAGGAGAGATATTTATGGGTCCTTTGACATGACGAGAAACTGACAAGTGCACGGCCGTGCCAAAACAAACTGATCTGTTCTTTGTCGTTTATCACAACAATTTGAATCAAGAAGTCATAAAATGATTTCGAATACAGGAGTTGATAATTTCTACCATGCTCGTATACGTTGTCACAAATATCGTGCTGCAAGGGATAAGCCTAACATATTTGCCCAAGAAGTAGAGACAGAGTGTTCTTTACTAGGAGACGCTATTAAAGAGTTTTTCATAAATTATACCTGGGTTATTTAAGTTGTTTTTATGGGGTTGGTTACCTACATGCCAATCTAGAATGCCACTGTAGCTCGTTTCATTAAGACAAAGGTTACGAACTTGCACAAGTGGGAGTCTGAAGGATTTATGTGCACAGTTAGTCAACCTATGATGATACATTCATGCCTACGAAACACTTAAGGGTCACACCGGTGAGTGCATGTAAAACGAGCACGATAAGCAATGATACTACGAAGAGGAATGATTCATAATAGTCATTATGAATCAGTTAAGTATTACGTTAAGTTTAACTTATTACGAGATTAGTTTAACTAACTAATTAATACAAGTAGTTGTACATTTACTAGTTGAGTAAATATACAATGTGTTAATTAAAGGTTATCCATGATATGATTTAAAGCTATTAAATCATATAGTAATTGGATAATATTGTTGTATAAATTATATAAAGGTTATTATATAATTAATTATTAAAAGTATAAATACAAGTATATAATTCGTGTATATGGGTACCGAAATATTAGTGTATTAATACTAGACATTTGATAGTTAAGTGCAACAATAATAAACTAGTTAAACTATAAGGGATGAAAGTGTAAAAGGATAAGTTTAATTAAGAGATTAATCTTAATTAAACTAGAAGGGCCCTAAGTGAAAGTCCTTCTATTATAAATAGAAGGCTTAGGGATCACTTATGTGGTTACACCTTGAAGCCGAAACCCTAGCCCCCGCACTCCCTCCATTCGGCCGAAACTTGGATACCAAGTTTTGGTGTTCTTCGTTCTTCGTGTTCTTCGTGTTCTTCAAGTATTGAAGAACAAGTTCATCGCTTAGATCAACTAGAAGATCGCTCGATTTGTTCATTATCAGTGGATCTATCTTAAGCAATCAACAAGGTATGTTTTGGGAAACACTTTTCTCCATTCTCCCCTCTTGGACGAATTCGACCAAAGAACCCTAGAGTTCTTTGGTTGATGGTCGAACGAACCACACAAGCTATGTGTGTGTTCGAGTTCTTCGTACAAGGTTTCTTTCTTGTTAATCTAATCTAGATTTCCAACATCCTAATCCTTTAGGGTTTAAGGATTAGGTTTAATCCCACTTCCGCTTTTAGGGGTTAAATCAGCTAGTTGGTTTTAACCGCGGTCAAAAACAAGTTCATTTTCTTGGTCAGCATGGTTCGAAGTTCGAACCAAGTAAACTAGGAGGTCGGTCCTATGGGTCGATCAGTCTTGCTAGATGCGAGTGAAACCCTTCACATACTTAATGTCGGTGCCAGACCCGAAAAGACTGGAATCGAACCGGGACCGGAACCAGTAAACCCGAAATACGATGTTGGCATAAAATGGGACTGAAAACCGGACCAAATAATTGGTTCCGGGTCGGGTCGGGTCGGTTCCGATTCCGAATCGGTGCCAGTTCGGTTCCGGGTTTTCAAGTCTTCTCCACATCCCTAATGATATATAGTAAGTACCAAAACTATATGTTTTTCAAAATATAGAAAATAATAAAACAACCCTAATTATAAATAACAAAAACATGATATTAAATAAAACCTCCCACAGCATCATTCGAAACTTCATCATCTTTCTCGCCGGAAACTCCCCCATCCACCGTTATTATTGCAATCTCTTCATTACATGCCACCTTATATTGGACATACAACACTGTATTCTCTACCACATAATACAAAATCATCAATGCCGATTGCAAATAAACGACACCAACTTGCAAAAACAATATCCAATTTGTTGTCAATCTCATATTTTTGGTAAGGGCGAGATACGACAGCGATGGCACGATAACAAATGACGTTCTAAGCGCTATGAAGAACGAGTGGATTTGAAACTCGAATCCTGATATTGATTTGAATACCGTCGTTGACCCCCAACTTGCTATGAAGAACAATATAGTAATTACTAGACCGAATGATACAAGTGTGTTTGTGATGATTGATATTGTGATTAGATTAAAATGAAACCCTAATGCTTTAATAGATTCGGTTGAAAGTGTGAAAAAATAGAGATATTATGATTGTTTTTATTGATCCGACGGTTGTCTTGGAAAGAATAGGGATGTATGAACGCGAGAGCGATTTGAAGGTGCTGGAGAAGGTGAGAGGTTTACGATAGATAACGTGGATTGTGTTGTAGGTGATCAAAGTTATTCCAATGATAGTTGGGAGTATGATGATGAAGGTGGACATGAAAATTGTAATTAGGTATTTGACTATGAGTAGGTTTCGGATTTTAGGGATTATTAGTTTGCTTAGGAGGAGATTGAATGGATCAAAGTAGGTGGTGGTGGTGTTGGGGGATGAGAAGTGGAATTGAATGGCGGCAAAGGTGAGCGGGAGGAAGAGGAGTGAAATTGGGATGAAGAGGCAGGAATTGGCGTTGAGGAGTCCGATTGTTTGGCCCCCAATGCTTGTTTTAGTGATAGCGGAAGACATTGTTAGCTCATACAACTTCAGCTAGCAGCTATAAATATAACAATTTTGACTCATACGACATCAGATAACAGTTATATCAACTTGTAGCTATAACTATAAGTTATAAGCTAGTTTTGCCTAATAAGTTAGTGTTTAATTTTGCTCGGAGATTAGGAAGGGGAGGTGAGATTATATAAGCTTCGCTTATAAAATCTGCTAGTTGAATTAGTGAAAAGGATGGAAGGGAAGTTGAGTATGAGTATGAGTTTCACTTAAATAATGTTAGCCATGGCCAAGTGAGGCCAACACAACTACATTGTTTAATGCATTTGACAAGTCAAAGGTTGACTTAGCTTGCATGAGAAATATATTTATCATTTATGTATCTTGCGTGTTCTTGTTTAATAATTTTTTGGTTTAATAAACCGGTTCAAATTTACTTTTTTTAATTTAGCGTTCAACTTTCGTGTACTATTCCATTTGGTTAATATAACACCCTTACTATTTCTTGCAAAGCTTTTATGAACCACCGACATATCTTCCTCGTTGGCTAGTATTATTTAATACCTATTATTATATTATTATGATAGTATATTAATGTTAGTAGCAGTGAGCCAATGACGATGTGTCACCGCGACATTAAAATATTAGTATGTCATAAAATATTGGAGATTTGATCTCAGCATGAACTTAAAATACTCCTAAGATTAACATTTTAGCACCATATTTAATGTTGTTTTTTCGTTGATTTGGTATAGTTCTTGACCATGTGGTCATTTAGTTACTATAATATTGTAACAATATTGTTAAATAGTTTATCCTTACATTTATAATGTATAATAAAGTGTGTTATTGTATAAATAGAGTTGTCTTCAAGGAAGTTCAAAGATTTTGCATAGTCTCAAGAGATAAATTTTAGCCATTGGATCAAAATGATCAAAATCAAATCACAATGCTTCAAGCACATGTGTTTCAAACACATATGCTTCCAGTCACGACCACCACCACCGGTCACCACCACCATCGGCCCGCCGTCCGCCGCCCGCCGCCGCCGACCACCGCTGCCCGGAGCCGGGGGCCGGCGGCGGTGGTGGTGTCTGACAGCGAAGGTGCTGGTGGTAATGGGGGTGGTGGTGGTATTGATGTATTGAAACACATGTGCTTAACTAAAACACGGGTGTTCCAATATACAAACGATCATATTACTTCGAAGCACATGTGTTTCAAGTCACGAAACACATGTGTTTCAAGTCACGAAGCACATGTCACGAAACACATGTGTTTCAAGTCACTAAAAACATGAGTTTCTAAAACACAGGGGAGCATACGAAACACATGTGTTTCAAGTCACGAAACACATGTGCTTGGTTGTACATATACACTCCTTTATTGTCAAAATAATTGTTATTAGTGAAGCACGTGTACTTCTAGCTTACAAACACATGTGCTTCTAGCTTACAAACACATGTGCTTCTAGCTTACAAACACATGTGCTTCATTACTTGAAACACATGTGCTTGGCTGTACATATACACTCATTTGTTTTCAAAACAACTGTTATTAGTGAAACACATGTGCTTCTAGTAACGAAACACATGTGTTTCAAGTCATGAAACACATGTGCATGACTGTACATATACACTCCTTTATTTTCAAAACACATGTGTTTTAAAAGGTGAAACACATGTGTTTCAAGTCACGACCACCACCGCCGGTCACCACCGCCAGCCGCCGCCCATCGCCGCCGTTTGCCGTCGTCCCCCGGAGGTGGGTGGGGTATTGATGTATTGAAGCACATGTGTTTGTATGGTTTGAATCTTGACCTTGACCTTTGACTTTTTCTTGATCCAATTGCTTTTAATTGTCTCTTGGGACGAGTTAAAATCTTTGGACTATCTTGAACATTTACCTGTATAAATAACGTGTATCCGAAATACTATAACTCGATATATTTCATATCAATTCAATTTATAACATAAATGTGTATTTTCACAATCTTTCACATGGTATCCTGCCTTTTTTTTCTCGAAACGGCCCTTATGCATTGTGAATAACAGCTCATTATTCTGTATTATACATATAGTTGTGTTTCATTCTAAAACCTTGCATGGCCGGTTTCTCACAGCTGTATGTTAACATTAACTATTTGTCTCATTGTATTACTTTTGGCCCATGAAACTATAAAAAGGACATACGTCTATACCTCGTTGTGCACAAGAAATTTTCTAATCAAAGTAATTAGTGACAAAAAAAGAGTTAGTGGTGTTTATATAATATTATAAATGCAACTTAATGCTAATATTAGAAGTACTCACATGGTTTATGGGTCCAACAATTTGATTCCAATTTCTAAATACATTTTACCGTCCAATTACTTGATCGACGACTAATAGGTTGAAAATTACACTGTTCCTTTTCACATTTCAAGTTGTAATTCCACTTACGAGTTTGCATACGTATACATATATCAATACATCTTTCTTTCTCTCTCTGTCTATGTGTATGTGTATATATATGTATAGATGTATCGCATTTGTGATCATTGTACTTTAGACTAGCTTAGTGACTAAATTACTCAAGGTGTTATGGAGATCAAGAAGGATAAAGATTCAAGGTGGTTCGATGTCGAGTTTGTACCTAAAAAATACATATTTTCACAAGAAGATAGACCACAAAATCTCGATGTTCCTCCTTGTGATTCTTTTCCTGTTATTGATCTTGCAAAACAAATTCAACCAATTGAAGAAATCCTGACGGCTTCTCAAGAATTTGGTTTATTTCAGGTATTTTTTAAGGTTTAACAACAAAGCTCATGTCTTTTTGTTATTTCTTATGTGGGTTTCTAGATATTGTTCTAAGAGATCGTTAAAAACAGGTGATTAATCATGGAGTCCCTGAAAAGACGTTGATTGATGCAACGAATGTTATTAAGGAATTCTTTGACATGTCATCCAAAGAAGCAATCGGGCCCCAAAAAAAGGGTTGGGTTCACACGAAAACAACATACTCAGACGATGGTGTACATTTATGGAGGGAAAGTCTTAAGCATCGTTGTCATCCTTTAGAGGAATGCATTCAACTATGGCCCGATAAACCAACCCGATATCAGTAAGTTCCAATATCTCATATAAATCATCACTTAATTCGGGTTGGGTACATAGCATGTAAAAACGTGAATTCGGTCTGGAACATGGTAGTATGAGTCAAGACTTTTTGCCAAGTTTAAGTTTCCTATAAAAAAGTAATACAACCATTGTAATCTTTAAATTAAAAATAAAAATTATAAACGGGTTAATATTGCCACCTTTACTAGTTTAATCATCTTATCCTAACCGAAAAGTACACGCAGGGAGGTTATTGCAACATACTTGGTAGACATACAAAAAATGAGTTCACGCATCTTAGAGATGATTTGTGAAGGATTAGGGCTCGAGCCCGGGTACTTTAATGAAATGAGTGAAGTTCAAATATTCTTATCTAACTTCTACCCACTGTGCCCGAACCCGAGCCTAACCTTGGGACTTGTAGCACATAAAGATCCTAGCCTTATAACCATTGTGTATCAAGGTGATTCAACTGGTTTACAATTCCAGAAAGATGGTCAATGGGTCAATGTTGGAGCTATTCCTAATTCCTTTGTTGTTAACATAGGTAACCAAATGGAGGTATGCTATATTCCGCTTGTTAATGTAGAAAAAATTTCAAATAGACCATTTAACTAGCTTAAAACATATGGCTTTAATTACCTAGATCCTGTCAGTCGTTTGGCCAAAATGATGTCAATTTCACATGATATTTAAGGTTGAATTGTTGGGTTTATAGGATGAGTTTTTGGAACTAAAGATCGTAAACAGAAATCACAATGATCACTTTTTGAATTAGATATTTTGACCTTATCACGAAATTCTAACTATTAGAATTCATGTAAATTAAATTAAATATTAGACATAATTTATAATTCAGATTTTGATGATTCGTGAGAAAATTTATATCCGAATTGTAAGTCAAATTGTGTGTCTCAACATAAGATTACTTTTATTAAAGATCAAAGCAATTAGAAGAAGTTAAGAGATGTTCTACGGAATTAGTAGTTATAAACGGTTAGTTACCCAGTTGGTCACTGCTACACAAAATTGCAGCTACCTACTCACTGCTCCATGTTGTACATTATGCAGCTAGATGCTTATTGCTCGTTGCCCCTAAGACCCCACAAGGGGTGCGGACCCCTTGACCCCGCCTTTTTTTCATTCGCATAATAAATTGTTCCGGCATCATGTTGGACTTATACAAGTGTGCACTCTACACCTACTAAGTTGTACTAGAACTAATGCATGATCATTACATACCTAATATTTCCATTATACTAAATTGAATAGGTGACTTAAATGCATTTACCGTAGTATTTAATTGTTTATTTATGGTGTATAATTGGCATTAACAATTATTGATATGAGTACATTCTGTTGACTACAGATTATTAGTAACGGAAAGTTGAAAAGTATCGAGCATCGGGTCCTAAATTGTGCACACGAAAGTAGAATAAGCATTGTAACCCATGTGAACCCGCCTTCCAATTGTATCGTTAAACCAGCAAAGGTTTTGGTGAACGAATCGGAACCATCAAACTACAAAGCCAGTCGATACGAAGAATTTGTTCATCGCAACAACGCATTTGGTGACCATACAGCCTCGTTATTGTAAAGTGACCACATCAACCTTGATAATAATCGTTAGCTTTTGTAACGTGTTATTAATTCAGAAAATTGACTTGCCAAATAATATCATATATGGTGGATCGTTATGATCCCGTGATATTAAAATTTTACAAGTATGGCTAAAGAAAAGTTTTATGTAAATTTCAATTCATGTACTATATTTTAGTAGTACTTCTATATTGCTATATTGACGAAAATATATATTGCCTCCGATTTATTTTAAGTGATACACTATTAGTTTCACGATATTTTAGTCAAATATTATAAAGAAGATTAAATTCAATTAAATTAGATAATTAGTGAGTAATGAATCCACACATTTTGAATAAGGTGATTTAATGATATTTAAAAGATAAATGATATATGTGCATACCTATATGTCTACTCACTTCTAAATTTGACACGTATTATCCACTTTTTTGCTCTCTTCATATTATCCCTTGATTTTAACACTTAGCATAATTAAATTGGTAAGCACACGAGTAGGCACCTATTCCATCACTCTATTTAAAAATAAAAGTAAGGATAAAAAGTTGGTTTGTGATCCTTACCTTTTATCAAATAAGAAAATTATCACAATGTATTATTTATTTTGAATTTGTCAAAAGTAAAAAGTTATCACTTATTTTGAACCGTATAAAGTATAGACTATATCTTATTAGTTTTTTCTTGCTTTTAAAACGCGTTGATAGAAGACTAACTTCTTAAATAAAAAAATTCTTACCTAATATTTCGTTAATACTTTTTAATAAAAATATTCTTCAATAATGAAATTTGAAAAAGTTTGTTGATTATAATTAGTGATAAAAAAGTTGCCAATAAAGAAATAATAAATTATTATAGTCTTTTTAAATGAAAATATACTTGCCTTTTAAACTCGAAAGAAAAAATATAACTAAAAATCAGCAAAATACGGCTTATTTAGACAAACATATTAATTGAATACTCCAAGGGAATAAAAACTGGATGTATAAAACCCCAATTTTCATTGCACATATCGCCTGCAAGTAATCGCAATCGCCGAGATTCGACGACCACGCAATCGCCGTTGACCTCCGTCTTTATTTCGCCATTGAGCTTCAATCGACGATCTCCATCCGGAAAACGTTTCAGTGGCCAGCGACGATCTCCGTTTAGAAAACTTTTCAGTGGTTAGTTTACCATCCATTACGCTAATGTACAGTTTATTAGTATTTTATTGCAAGTTATAACTCTCGGTGGAAAATTGATGCCGTTTCGATAAGATTCGTACTCAATTTACTGAAATTTAGTTGTATTTTTCATAATTTTAGCTGGATTTACTTGATGGCACTCTTTTTGCTGTTATGATTGTGAATTTTGAGTGATCATTAAATCTGTATGACTTATTGTTTTAATTCATGTCTAATTGTGTATTTGCTGTACTTATTTGATGGATTTACGGTTTACCTCTAGTTTCAGCTTGCACTTCACTTGTGACCTGAGTTTCTGAATTTTATATTGCTTTTTGTTCTAGATGAAATTTGAATATGATTTAACTGTTTTAAATTACGCTGCATACAATAACAATAACTAGGTTTAACTAAAACATTTTACCTTTCACTAGCAGGTCTAGTTGGCTACAAGGATTTTAGCCTTCTCAAAATCTGGTATGTATATAAAACAAAGAAATCGTATATACGACAATTTGGGCACTTTAGCAAGAAAATGTATCTTTGGCATTCTTTCAGTAGCTACAATACCTAATCACATTGCATTCATAATGGATGGTAACAGAAGGTACTCCAAACAACATAAATTAATCGATGGTGCAGGACACAGGGTCGGGTTTTCATCATTAATGTCAATTCTTAGATATTGTTATGAACTCGGGGTGAAATACGTGACAATTTACGCTTTTAGTATTGAAAATTTTAAACGAAGTCCTGAAGAAGTGCAATCTTTAATGGATTTAATGGAGGAAAAAATCAACGGGTTAGTTAAAGAAGAGAGTTTAGTTAACCAATATGGAGTTAGGGTTTATTTCATAGGAAACCTTAAACTTTTGAGTAAGCCCGTGAGATTAGCTGCAGAACGGGCCATGAACGCAACTGCCAAAAACTCAAAAGCGGTTTTATCGATTTGTATCGCGTATACTTCGAGTGATGAGATTCTGCATGCTGTTCAAGAATCTTGTGAAGAAAAATGGGATGAATTTGTGAAAAATGGGGAAACGGATATGATTGATGTGTTGGATATAGAAAGACGTATGTATATGTCGGTTGCACCTGACCCTGATATTATAATCCGTACATCCGGTGAGACCCGTTTGAGTAATTTTCTTTCATGGCAGAGTGGTAACTGCCTATTGTATTCACCCTCTGTTTTGTGGCCCGATATTGGTTTTCGACATCTGGTTCGGGCTATTTTAGACTTCCAATATCATTTTTATTATTTAAACAGACAGAAACAGGGTGCAGTTGATCTTTAAATTGAATATTTTGTTGTACTCTAGTTAAAATATCGATTTTATTTGGTTAGTTTATTCACTTGTAATGTTGGTTGATCGATAGCTAAATCTTTATGGTTAATCATGTTAGTTTTCTTAGTCATATGTTTTATTTCCGTTTATAACTGTAAACTTGAGCTCCATGAAGTGTTTTCGAGTCACGTGACGGGAACAGGTTTAATATATTTTTGAACATATTCAAAGTTTGATGATTAAACCATTTTTAAACCTTGAACAATTAATTTTTTTGACACCATAAAAATGACCGTTTAAATCGTTAACTGGTAAAAAAAGTATACAAAAAAATGATTCTGCATTAAAACAATATAAGTAACAAAGTTAAAGAAAAAAGTAGTCAAAAACATAGTGCAAAAACAAAGTTAACAGGTTAAAAAGAAAATGAATTTAAATCCTTATATTAAACTATTACCTTAGATAAATAAAACTGAAGTTGAATTAATTAAAAAATAAACAGTTTAAAAGATACCGTTTGGTCAGCTGGATTGTATACTATGCAAAAAATCCAATGGGGCACTGTCCCACCAAAGAGACAGCGTGCGATTATCTGCTGTTTGTGTTTGGTCCCACAATTCACTCCCTAAACTCTAATACTAGCATTTCTATATTTACCGAGGTAATGTTTGGTTAATCAATGATTCAGTTACGAGGCCACCTTTTTAACTAGACAGATTTAGAGTATTTATTAAAGCTTCTTAATCAGCCTATGAATAAAAAATTTAACATGTTTTGCCTCTTAATCAGACAGATGTCAGAAGAAGTCTTACTATTCAGACATTTACATCATTCACATATTAATCATTCAGATGCTACCAAAAAACACCTTAATAATTATGGATTAATTTAGAAAACTCACTTTAATCACACAGAAATTGTATATATTGGTAGTATTTGTTAATACTAATCTCTCTACCTACCGAATGAATGTAAGTGACAATATTAAATAATGATATGAGAAAAGGTATCTCCCACCTATATATGGAGCAAGAACATGATTTTAATTTGATGACATGTACCAATAACATTGCTTCTTAATGATGACATGGACGCTGACTCAAAGGGCATAATAGGCAATTAACTTCTTCTTCATATGGAAACATATTCATGTCTTCCCTCGCTTCGTTTTTCGCCCATAGCTTTATTTTTTATTTGTAAACAAAAAATTTTAAGAAAATCAAAGTTCTTAAAATTAAATTCTTTACGAAATGAGTATAGTTATAAAAATTTGAAGAAAAAAAAATGTCATGGTTGTAGATTGTGAATTCAATTATTAATTCATAGATTAAGTAAGCATAAACAAGTGATAATATAGGAAGATTAAGATGGATGAAATATTTGAACACTTTGCTATTGATGGGGGCTGCTACAATTTGGGCAAATGTTATGCAAATTAGGTTACTACTTACTATATATACCTAGCCAAAGTTTCGACTAAATACAAAATGGTCCCTAGATTATTGGTTATAATTAATGTGACCAAAAAATGGTTCAAACATTTTACGAAAAAAAATCTTAGCGATCGTTATAACCAAACAATGGTTATAATTAATGTGACCAAACAATTATTGGTTATAACTACACTATGTCACATATTTTCATACTATTATCATGACACTTTAGCAATAATCGTCCTTTTTACCCTTAATGTTGAGTCCATCAACCCCGTCACAAGACTTGCTATGGCTATGTGCCAACCTTTACTTAACCGTTTTCAACGATCAAAATTCGTCATTCCCGACACTTATTCTTTTCCACATATTTTCCATTTATAAATTCTAAGGTATCATCCTACCTTAGTCATTCTTTCCTTTACCATTCACGTATAGTAATATTACATTATTCACCCGGGTTCTCGCCGAGTATCCAAGTTCCATTTTCAAGGTTTCTATTTCTATCATTTTCAACCAAACAACAATTTCATACCAAGACTTAGTACTTCATTATACTATCATTCGCTTGATACCGATATTCACCGACCTCGCGGTCCGACCTTTTATACTGCTTATTAACATCGACCTTTATTTTCTTACCACATACGACACTACGGTCCAAAATTCTTTCCAAAATCCAAGTTTTCATATATATAAACAACCGGAAAGATTATTCTCCAATGAATATTCACATCATACAACTTACCCTAAATTTCTATGATCACTGATTCACGCGGCAATCCAACCGTTAAGCTATGATCACATAATATCTTGGCACGGTGCATACTCAACCAATCCACACCGATAACCACGTCAAGTTTCCTTTTATTCCCCATTTATTTCAAATTCCCAAATTCTAATAACACGTCCTACCATTTAGGTTTTCCCATTTACCTTCGTTTTCACGTTTTTCATCTAACCATTCGATCGACACAATCCATCTTTCTACCAAACTCGTGAGACATAATCAAAAAGTAGGACTCGATTCTACGATATTTACGTTGACAAGAAGTTAACAGATAAAGTACCTGACACCCCATCGTGCGCCTCCTTTGCTTCCTCTCGGGTGAGTTGGAATGATCGTCCCTTCACCTTCGCCGGTTCCACCTTCTTTTGCGACGTGGACACAAGTGATTCGGTTTTCTTCTTCGGGCACACGTGACTATAATGCCCTTTTTCATGGCACGAGTAACACTCAACCTCGGCCGCCGGTTTGGATCTACAATCCCGGGCCAAATGCCCCGTCTTGCCACAATCATGGCAAATCTTCGGTTCTCCACGGCATTCGCCGGTATGATTCCTCCCACACCTCTTGCACGAGGCTACACTTTCTTGCCTAGAGAAGTTCGACGTGAACTTCCCCTTCTTGAAACTACTCGAGCCACTCTCGGCTTTCTTCTCGCCCACATAGGCCCTCTCGGCAACTCTTGCCTCGTTCACCTCTTCCACACCTCGGGCGGCACTAATGGCCTCATCTAGCGTGACCGCCCTCTTTACCTCCAATTGATAATCCCAAGGTAGCCCACTAGCATACCTAACCACTCTCGACCTCTCCTCGGAGTAGGTCCTAGCAACAAACGGGAGTAATCCCGTGAATTCCCTCGAGTACTCCTCGACCGCCATATCGCCCTTCTTTAGGGTCACAAACTTCTCATGCATCTTCTCCAAATCCCTTTCGGGGCAAAACTTCTTTCTCAATCTCGTGGTAAACTCCTCCCACGACATTCTCTCTATCACCTCCTTCCCGAGGGTCTCATAGACTATGTCCCACCAAACCATAGCATCCTCATTTAGCAATTGTGACGCGTACGTCACCATATCGGCTTTCTTGCACTTGCTACTTCCGATGACTCGCTCGGTCTCTCGGATCCACCTCATAGTCACCTTCGGGTCCGAACTACCCGTATATACATTTGGCTTACAAGCCATGAAAGTCTTAAAAGAACAACCATCTTTTCCATCGGGTCGTGCCCTAGCATCACTACAACCACCCGTGGAGGATTTCTCCATTCGGGTGCCACCACCACCGGTTCTCTCATCCGACTTAGCCTCGGATTCGCGATCTCCTCCCGACCTCTCACGGTTCCCAATAATGCGGTGCACCTCATCGGCCACCGTCCCTTTGATTTGATCAATAAAAGTTTGGAGATCCGCCATGGTTACCGGAGTCTTATTAGCTCATATCTCCGACTCATCCACTCGATGCATCGACGGTTGACTTTCTTGTTCAACCCTCTCGACATGATGCATCTCTTCATCCCGGTTTTCCGAGGCTTTCCCACTTCGACGAGTGTTCACCATTTCTTTCTACCAAGACTATACGAAAGACATTAAACATTAGTACCTCTTGTACAATCCAATAGTCGCATAAGACTCAATATCTATAATCACATCAACTTTCATAGGTCCCCTAGGTTCAACCCTAAACTTAACATAAAGTCTCAAGGTCAACCTATCGATCTCCAGGAATCTTACATTCCTAATGCTACAGTCTAAGACTAGGATGGACATCCAACCTAATTCACTTAAACAGTAGCTCTGATACCAAGTTGTAACACCTCAATTTTTAATACAAAACATTTGCCCAAAATAAATTATTTTCATAAATAGAAGACCAGTTCCAAAACACGGATTTACAAAAACCTTTGATATGAAAATCAGAGTATGAGGTTTGGTGTTACAAAATATATCAAAACCAAGGTTAAGCACAAATCCGCTCTAATGATCTTCTACTCTAGGCCCCGCATAACCCAATCCATGCGCACCTAAATCCTCGATCCAGAACCTGAGTACATAGCAAACAAACAAGGAGTACGTGAGACACAAAAATGTCTCGTGAGCTACATGGGTTTAGACCCCAATAATATCAAGTATCACATCGTATATAAATACATATTTATATTTACCAACACATCCTAGTCACTCTATGGTGACTCTATCGGTCCTGCTTTCCTAGCATACATATCTAGTACATAAACATATATGCACTAGAACACAGTCATATCTAATACATAAACATATATGTATTAGAACACACGCGAACCTAACACATAAACATATATGCATTAGATTCCTAGATCACCTAGTACGCAAACATATGCGAACTAGAAGCACCCGTGTGCTTAGTGTACAAACATATGTACACTCGTCTCAGTGACCGGGATCTCTCCCGCGTCACCACCATCTATCTCTAATCATAACTCTATCAGTTATGCCAGTCAAGCCTTTGGCTATCACATCAATCATCAAACAAGTTAGTTAGTTAATATCAATAATATATACTAACTCAACACATAATAAGTCTAGACAGACATTAAATAGACCAATCATAAGTATCAAAATACTTCATATACTATGTACTCAGTAAAGTCCACACGTACTCACCTTAACAATAAAGTGCTCCAACCGTATTCTTTACGTCAGTTTCCTTGCTTCACAATTCGGTCAGCCTTCCAAGACCTCACCAAATGCCTAATACAATAATCACAAGATTATCAACATCACATACTACTACCAATGTGTCCATCTATCTCTTGATAACACTTACTAACTCATTTCCCCAATTATGGTGATTTACCAAACCCTAGGTTTAACCAACCCTCAAGATTCTTACAAATCATAATCATACACTTGTTTCCTTTGATAATATACTATCTATTAAATGTATACATCACTTATATCACCATAACCCATAACCCCAAGAACTAGGGTTTCAAACCCACACATCAAAATACATAGATCTTAAGCTACGAAGATCAAAGAGTGAAGATATACCTTTAATCTTCAACTAGGAGTGAAATCTACCAAAGATTTATGAAGGATCCGACCTCAATCAGTCCCCAAGCTCGAAAATCGCCAAAGAAGAAACTAGGGTTTTGATATGGCATCAAATGAGCCAAAACCCGACTTAAGGCTGTTCGTCCGAAGTTCACGACGCGAACTAAGTTCGCGTCGCTAACTTCCCCTTGCACGCGAACTTAGCGATCGTTACCTCATCGCGAACTACTTCACGCCTATGATAAAAATCTCTGGCCCGACTTCACGAACGCGAACTACTTCGCGACGTGAACTTCACATGCAGCCAGGCTGCACTTTTCCAACTTTGTCTCGACCCGATTTCGCCTATAACTTCTTCATACGGTCTCCAAACGACACGAAACCAATTCCTACGTTCTTTAAACGATTTATCCTTAATTATCATATTTTTGTACAATTTATTTATTTACAAATTTCGGGTCGTTACACACATTTCGGTGGGTCCTTGTGACTTCCCGCTGGGACTCACAGATGTTGGCTTTTCAGTAGACTCACATACTGAAGTTGGGGAAGGTCTCAAGCATGTGTTGTCACACTCGCTTGCCATGTACCCACGATCTCCACACTTATAGCATTTTCTGTTTCTTTGCAGTGGAGTAGAGGGCGAGGCAGTAGGATTGGGAACTGGACCCAAAATACCTTTCATTTTCTGATTATCAGAGATAGTCAGAGTTTGAACGAGTAATGTCAGCTTGCTGACCTTTCCTTTCAGTCGTCTGACAGACACGACTGAAGAAGGACTTGGAGTGTTCTTAGACACACTATTACCTTTGTTCTTTGCAGCTCGAGTACGAACTCCAACTGGCTCACCCTTGGAGGGTGTAAGAACAGTTTTCTTTCCTGCTGTTCTTCTAGTCTTCTGCTGAGATTTAGCATAAGATGCAGCAGGTGTTGAATCCGAGACAGAGTTTCTAGGTTCAACAATAACTACAGTAGGTGTCCTAACTACCATGGCAGAGGAGTCAGTAGATGACTCTTCACCGGTAGCCACAGAAGGATCTTCTGAGGACATCTCAGTTGTAACACCTCAAATTTTACAGCAACATTTAAATATCATTTAACCCAAAAATACATAATATTGTATCAACATCAAATGCCGGTTTTACAAAAACGAAAAGGTTTCTTGTTCGAGATTATCAGAGTTTACAAAAACGGTGTTACAAATTATATCTTAACCATAGGATAAGGACTCTAATCATCAACACCGAGCTAATCTCAACAAGGCCTCTTCTAAACAGGCCTCCTAGATCTTCGATCCCGAACCTGAGTACATAGCAAAACACAAACATAGTACGTGAGACAAAATTGCCTCGTGAGATACATGGGTTTTAGGCCCGATAAACAACTAGTCAAATAATATCATTTAAACTTAAAATAATATTACTAGGTTCGTTTGGGTCACTTCATTACTTTCATCATTTGGCCAATGTCAAGATAATTGGAATGCCTCCAATCTATCAAGACCATCATATCCACGGTAACCGGAATGCCTCCAATCTACCGGGACTCTTAGGTATTGGGTAATCGGAATGCCTCCAATCTACCCCTAACCTAAAGGTACCGTAATAACCGAAATGCCTCCAATCTACTACGGCCCTAGGGACAACAACATCATCATCATCATCACTTTTCTCTTATCATTATGAGCCTATAGCTCCATCATTTCTCATTCAATTAATCATTTCATCATCATGTAAGCAATTCATCATAAATCACATAAATAACTAAATTACTTAAAGACTCGATAAAAACATTTAATCGTAAAACATTTACTAACTATGTACTCAGTTTTGAAAGTTCACATGTACTCACCTTAGCCAAGCTTATCCAAATGTTGTGTTCCTTGAACACCAATATCACTTCTCAAGATTTGAATGCCTCAAATCCTTCAACCAATAACCTATTATCAAACCAATACAATGGTTTGCATTAATCATCTGTACTTACTACATAATCCATGGCTAGTCAACTACTAGCACCATTTTCCCCAAAGTTACCAAACCCTAATTTCATAAATCACCATATTTTCGTGTATCCATAACATGACCACGTTTTCCTTGTTAAAATACCATAGATCTAAGTTATATTACTTCCATTTATCCATTCATGAACAAATCCATAACTAGGGTTTATAATTCAAGCTTCCCTACTTGAATCTAAGACTTATAACACAAGAGGGTTGAAGATTTACCTTTGTTCTTCAATAAGGAGCAAGAATCACCAAGATTTGATGAAGATTGAGCTCCAAACGACCCTTATACTCCAGAAATCGCACACACCAAAGAGAGGAGAAAACTAGGGTTTAATGTGTGTAATAAATGAAAAATCCCGTCTTTAATGCAGGTGTCGGGAGGGAGTTCGCGATCGCTAACTAGTTCGCGTTGTGAACTCTGTTGAACACGCGAACTTCGTGATCGGGAGTTGGTCGGGAAGTTCTTCGCGACAGATTTCCCAAATAGCTGAATCGAGTTCACGATCGCGAACATTAGTTCGCGCCGTGAACTCTCTGAACGGCCCAGGCTGCACTTTTTATTCTTTGGCTCGACCCGGTTTCGTCCATAACTTTCTTGTACGGTGTCCAAACGACACGAAACCAATTCCTACGTTCTTTAAACGATTTATCCTTATTTAACATATTTTTGTACAATTTATATATTTACAAAATTCGGGTCGTTACAACTATCTACCCCTTAAGGAGATTCCGTCCTCGGAATCTCATCATAATTCACGAAGTTCGGGTATCTTTTCCGAATCTCGTCCTTGACTTCCCAAGTCAAGTTCGGCCCAAGTGAATGCTTCCACTTGACCAACACCAATTCAATTTCTTTATTCCGAAGTTTCTTGGTTTTTGACTCTAGTATGTCTTCGGGTTCCTCAATCAATCGGTTCGGGGCATCAACCCGCAACTCTTGTAACGGAATTATATTTTCAACCTCACCCACGAACTTCTTCAAGTAACTTACATGAAACGTATCGTGAACACCTTGAAGTTCGGGTGGAAGTTCTAACTTGAAAGCTTGCAAACCGACCCGTTTCAAAATCTTAAACGGGCCAACATACCTTGGGCTCAATTTGCCTTTCTTACCAAACAGCATCACGCCTTTCCAAGGTGATACTTTCAACATTACCATGTCTCCGACATTCAAATCGTACGGTCTCTTTTTCAAACCCGAATAGCTTCTTTGTCGATCTTGGGCGATTTTCATATTGGTTTGGATTATCCCAATCTTTTCATTGGTCAACCTCACAATCTCGGGACCCGTGAGTTTCGTCTCACCCGCCTCGAGCCAACACGATGGAGTCCTACATTTCCATCCATACAACGCCTCATAAGGCGGCATCTTAACAGTCGATCGGTAACTATTATTGTAGGAGAATTCAACTAACGGTAAATGTTCATCTCATTTACCTCCAAAATCTAGCACACACGATCTTAGCATATCTTCAACCGTTTGAATGGTTCTTTCACTTTGACCATCGGTTTGCGGGTGGTAAGCCGTACTCAACCGCAACTTCGTTCCCAACTCTTCTTGCAACGATCTCCAAAATCTCGAGGTAAACCTCGCATCTCTATCGGATACAATTGACAACGGGACCCCATGAAGTCTTACTACTTCATCCACATACAACTTTGCCAATTTCTCAAGTGGCATGGTTTCCCGAATTGCCAAGAATAATGCACTTTTGGTCAACCGATCAACTATGACCCAAATGGCGTCGTGGTTCTTGCTCGTCTTTGGCAACCCAACAATAAAATCCATTGTTATGTCATCCCATTTTCCGTCCGGGATTTGTAACGATTGAGCTACCCCGTAAGGTACTTGATGCTCGGCTTTTACTTGTGCACACGTGGCACACTTAGAAATATACTTTGCCACTCTTGCCTTCATCCCGGGCCACCAATACATCTTCTTCATATCTTGATACGTTTTTGTACTTCCCGGGTGGATCGAATACTTAGACTTATGAACATCGTTTAGTAACTCCTTTCGGGTACCCCCGAACTTGGGAACCCAAATTCGACCACCCACGGTTTTCAACCCTTGCTTATTTTCCACAAAATGTTGGTTCTTTCCCAAACGTTCTTGCCTTAACTCATCTTTCTCCATCACTTCCCGTTGGGCATTCTTGATTCGTTCTACTATACTCGAGACTACTTCAATACGTGTTAGCTTTCCCTTAATCGGCTTTTCATACACTTTTCGGCTTAAGGCGTCGGCTACCACGTTGGCCTTCCCCGCATGATAGACAATTTCACAATCATAATCTTGTATCAATTCGATCCATCTTCTTTGCCTCATATTTAGGTCTTTTTGAGTGAAAACATATTGAAGGCTTTTGTGATCCGTATACAACGTACACCTCGTACCGTATAAGTAGTGTCTCCATAACTTTAAAGCAAACACTATCGCCGCCAATTCCAAATCGTGAGTCGTGTACCTTTCTTCCGCATTCTTTAGTTGTCTCGAGGCGTAAGCAATCACTTTCCCCCGTTGCATCAAAACACAACCCAAACCTTTATGTGAAGCATCACTATACACGACGAAGTCTTCCATCCCTTCGGGTAACGTGAGAACCGGGGCGTTACACATTTTTTCCTTTAATATGGCAAATGCATTTTCTTGTTTTTCTCCCCACACAAACTCACTACTCTTTCGGGTCAACAATGTGAGTGGTGTCGCCACTCGAGAAAAGTCTTGAATAAATCGGCGGTAATATCCGGCAAGGCCGAGAAAACTTCTCACTTCGGTTGGAGTTCGTGGCGGTTCCCACTTCATAACCGCTTCAATCTTCGACGGGTCAACTTTGATTCCTTCTCGGGACACGACATGACCAAGGAATCGGACTTCTCGAATCCAAAATTCACACTTAGAAAACTTAGCATACAATTTCTCTCGTTGTAGCACTTCTAACGTTTGCCTTAGGTGGCTCTCGTGTTCTTCTTCGGTTTTTGAATAAATAAGAATATCGTCAATAAATACGATAAGGAACTTGTCGAGGAATGGTTTGCAAACCCGATTCATAAGGTCCATAAAAATGGCCGGTGCATTAGTCAACCCGAATGGCATTACCAAAAACTCGTAATGTCCATAACGTGTACGAAACGCCGTCTTCTCGGAATCTCCTTCTTTCACTCGAACTTGATGGTAACCCGACCTCAAATCGATCTTCGAGAAATAGTCAGCGCCTTCAAGTTGATCAAACAAGTCGTCGATTCTAGGCAACGGGTATCGGTTCTTAATAGTCATCTTGTTCAACTCTCGGTAGTCAATGCACATTCTCATTGAACCGTCTTTCTTCGTAACAAACAATACGGGCGCACCCCATGGAGACGAGCTAGGACGAATAAATCCTTTGTCGAGTAACTCTTGCAATTGGGACATCAATTCCCGCATTTCTGTGGGAGCCAAACGGTATGGAGCACGAGCTATCGGCGTCGCTCCCGGGACTAAATCAATACGGAATTCTACTTGCCTCTCCGGTGGTAATCCCGGTAAATCGTCGGGAAATACCTCGGGAAAATCCCGAATCACTTTTACATTTTCCACCGTCTTCTTCTTTCCTTCCATCTAACACATATGCTAAAAAGGACGAACACCCTTTGGCTAAACATTTCCTAGCTTTAACCGCGGTCATAAGACATGGCAAATGGTGTCGTCTCTCACCATACACATAAACTTTTTTGTTGTCGGGAGTCCTAATCGAGACTATCTTTTTCCCGCATAAAATCTTTGCTTGGTTCTCACCCAACCAATCCATACCTATAACTATATCAAAACCCGCAATTTCCATAGGTAATAAATTCACCTTAAACTTTTTCCCGTCTATTTCCAATTCACAATTTCGACACATATGTTGAACTATGGAGGTTTTACCATCCGCAATTTCTATATCATAAATTTCATCAAGAAGTTCTAACGGCACATTTAACACCACAACAAAGTCATGCGACACAAATGAATAAGTAGCACCCGAGTCAAATAAGATCCGGGCGGGAATAGAATCTACGAGTAGGGTACCTGAAACGACATCGTGGACTTCTTTGGCTTCATCTCGGGTAAGTTGGAAGGACCGTCCCTTGACCTTCGTCGGCTCCGCTTTCTTTTGAGCGGTCGACGCCATGGTCTCACTTCCCTTCTTCGGGCATGCATTGCTATAGTGCCCTTTTTCATGGCACGAATAGCACTCGATTTCATCCAACGGTTTGACCCGGCAATCCCTTGCCAAATGCCCCGGTCTTCCACATTTGAAACACGAGTTCGAATCCGCCAAACATTCCCGTTTGTGGTCTTTGCCACACTTCTTACAAGCACCCACACTTGTTTGTTTAGAGAAGGTCGGGGTGAACTTTCCTCTCTTCACCGAACCCGAGCTCCCCTCAAACTTCCTCTTCTCAAACTTTTCAAACTTTGGCCTCTCATTGATTCTCCTTTGGCCCACTTCCTCCACATTCCTCGCCGCACTAATAGCCTCATCTAGTGTGGCGGCCCTCTTCACTTCCAACTCATACTCCCACGGGAGTCCATTGGCATACCGAACAATCCGGGATCTCTCATCCGGATACAATTTGATCACAAACGGGATTAATCCCGTGAACTTCTTAGTGTACTCATGACACTCAAACCACCTTTCTTCAAATGAACAAACTCTTCGTGAAGTTTCTCCAAATTTCTCTCGGGGCAAAACTTTGCCTTCAACCGTTTCACAAACTTATCCCACGTCATCTTGTACATCGCCCTTTTTCCCAACGTTTCATACAAGGTATCCCACCACACGAGGGCCTCATCTTTCAGTAACCGAGAAGCATAGATCACCATATCACCTTCCTTGCATTTACTAGCTTCAAGGACTTGTTCGGTTTCTCGGATCCAACGGATCGTGACTTTCGGTTCGGAGCTACCATAGTAGTTATCGGGCTTAAAAGCCACAAAGTTTTTGTACGTGCACCCCTTCCTTTCCCTCGGCTCGGGGTCACTCTCCTCTTCTTCCGTTGAAGACCTCTCGGTTTGAGCAACACTACTTGACTTGCTTTTCGTGCGGGGTGGAGATTCCTCCCGCCTTTCACGTGCCTTATGCTCATTGAGGATTCGGTTCACATCCTCGTTCACTATGTCCCTCATTTGATTGAACATAGTTTGGAGGTGTTCCACGGTGACCGCGGTGTGAGTGTTCCTTTCAACACCCGAATTCTCCACTTCGTCACGAGGTGGAGGACCAAATACTGGTTCAACAATGTTATTTGAATCTTGCCCTTGATCGAGTGGGCCTCTTGCACTTCTAGTTCTCACCATTTTGCTATAATAAGATGTCAATCATTAAGAAGTCAATTTATCAAGGTAACGGTAGCTTTGACCGTTCCACAACCAACATGACCTATTCCCTTAAGGTCAACCCTATCGAACCTACACTTAAGGTCTCAATAGTCATTTCATAAGTATCCTATGGAACCTACGGTCCTACTAGCTCAGTTTAAGTCTAGGATGGTCAACTCAACCTAGTTCACTTAAACTATAGCTCTGATACCAAGTTGTAACACCTCAAATTTTACAGCAACATTTAAATATCATTTAACCCAAAAATACATAATATTGTATCAACATCAAATGCCGGTTTTACAAAAACGAAAAGGTTTCTTGTTCGAGATTATCAGAGTTTACAAAAACGGTGTTACAAATTATATCTTAACCATTGGATAAGGACTCTAATCATCAACACCGAGCTAATCTCAACAAGGCCTCTTCTAAACGGGCCTCCTAGATCTTCGATCCCGAACCTGAGTACATAGCAAAACACAAACATAGTACGTGAGACAAAATTGCCTCGTGAGATACATGGGTTTTTGGCCCGATAAACAACTAGTCAAATAATATCATTTAAACTTAAAATAATATTACTAGGTTCGTTTGGGTCACTTCATTACTTTCATCATTTGGCCAATGTCAAGATAATTGGAATGCCTCCAATCTATCAAGACCATCATACCCACGGTAACCGGAATGCCTCCAATCTACCGGGACTCTTAGGTATTGGGTAATCGGAATGCCTCCAATCTACCCCTAACCTAAAGGTACCGTAATAACCGGAATGCCTCCAATCTACTACAGCCCTAGGGACAACAACATCATCATCATCATCGCTTTTCTCTTATCATTATGAACCTATAGCTCCATCATTTCTCATTCAATTAATCATTTCATCATCATGTAAGCAATTCACCATAAATCACATAAATAACTAAATTACTTAAAGACTCGATAAAAACATTTAATCGTTTAATCGTAAAACATTTACTAACTATGTACTCAGTTTTGAAAGTTCACATGTACTCACCTTAGCCAAACTTATCCAAATGTTGTGTTCCTTGAACACCAATATCACTTCTCAAGATTTGAATGCCTCAAATCCTTCAACCAATAACCTATTATCAAACCAATACAATAGTTTGCATTAATCATCTGTACTTACTACATAATCCATGGCTAGTCAACTACTAGCACCATTTTCCCCAAAGTTACCAAACCCTAATTTCATAAATCACCATATTTTCGTGTATCCATAACATGACCACGTTTTCCTTGTTAAAATACCATAGATCTAAGTTATATTACTTCCATTTATCCATTCATGAACAAATCCATAACTAGGGTTTATGATTCAAGCTTCCCTACTTGAATCTAAGACTTATAACACAAGAGGGTTGAAGATTTACCTTTTTTCTTCAATAAGGAGCAAGAATCACCAAGATTTGATGAAGATTGAGCTCCAAACGACCCTTATACTCCAGAAATCGCACACACCAAAGAGAGGAGAAAACTAGGGTTTAATGTGTGTAATAAATGAAAATTCCCGTCTTTAATGCTGGTGTCGGGAGGGAGTTCGCGATCGCTAACTAGTTCGCGTCGTGAACTCTGTTGAACACGCGAACTTCGCGATCGGGAGTTGGTCGGGAAGTTCTTCACGACAGATTGCCCAAATAGCTGAATCGAGTTCATGATCGCGAACTAACGGCCCAGGCTGCACTTTTTAATCTTTGGCTCGACCCGGTTTCGTCCATAACTTTCTCATACGGTGTCCAAACGACATGAAACCAACTCCTACGTTCTTTAAACGATTTATCCTTATTTAACATATTTTTGTACAATTTATTTATTTACAAAATTTGGGTCGTTACATTAGTAGCATAGGTTTTGGTAGACCTAACAAAGGAACCAAAAACCAACTCTTCAGCTGACACAGAAGCATCAGCTGACGAGTAGTACAGATCATCTGTACTGCTGTCAGGTACAGCGACTGCAGCAAGGAAATCTCCTCCTAGTACAGCTTGTACTTGACTAGGAATTTGTGAGTTAACACATTCACTCACACGTTTGGATGAACGAGACCATGATTCACAAATCTTTTTAATTGCTTCAAGTTCTTTAACTTTTTCACTTAGATCATGTTGAAGAACTGAGTTAATATTTTCGTTTCAGGAAAATTCTTCTTTTAAAGTTTTGTGGTCAACTAAACGTTCTTTTAAGAATGCATTTTCACGTAGAATAGCATTATGTTTATCCAAACATTCACCTTTCAGCTGATCAATGAAGTGCAAGTCACAAATAATAGAGTCAACAATTTCTTTAGCTTTAGTAGCCTCAGCGGAGATTAGAGAGGTTACCTTTTTGTGAACAATGTTGACCCATTTATAGGTACTAGCATCATCAGCTGTAATGCATTCATCGTCATCAGCACGAGCCATCAAACACATTGTGGCCATTTGTTCATCGTCGTCAGATGAGCTGTCACCTGAGTCAGCCCAATCATGAGTCTCAGCTACTAGACCCTTGTAAGCAGACTTGCTTTCAAGTGCCTTCTTCTCTTCTAGAATCTTTTTGGTGAAGGCTTGTAGCTTTTTGTATTTTTCTTCAATGGACTCACCAGTTGAAGATGATGAACTAGCTTTCTTCTGCTTGCAGTCGTTAGCATAGTGTCCCTTCTTGTTGCAGTTGTAGCAAGTTATCTCAGAGATGTCAGGTGTACTTCCAGAGGGTTTGGAAGAAATAGCTGACGAGATAGATCTGTACTCGAGCCTCTAGCTGAGGAGCCAGACTTGTTTTTGAAGAATTTTCTCTTTTTAACAAGTAAGGCCAACTCAGATATAAGGGCATCGTTGTCTTCATCTTCATCGACTTCTTCAATGCTGACTTCCGGCATGTTGAACAAACCAACAGCTGAAGTGTTGTCAGCCTCATCATCTGATGGTGGATATTCGATTCTGCTAGGCTTGTTTAAGGAGACAAGAGCAGTCGAAGATCCAGCAGAACTTACTTTAGAGTCCTTTGGAGGTTGAAATTTCTTGAGTACGGTTCTCTCATGGCTTAAGAACATACCATAGAGAGATGAAAGAGTATAATCTTTCAGAGTAGGAGATGTACTCATGCAAGTTATGATGGTAGCCCATTTAGAAGGTAAGGCTGCCATAAACTTACACATTTTGGACATGTCGTCCTTATCAACCCCATGAGACTTCAGCTCGTTTAACAGAATGTTATAACGATTGAAAGTTTGAGCTATAGTCTCACTTGGCTTGGCTTTAAACAGTTCATAATCATGTATGAGCATGTTTTTGTTATGTTCACGCACAACAGATGTGCCTTCATAAACTTCAGCCAGCCTTTCCCACATCTCTTTAACTGAGTCACAAAACTGAATATTGTGATACAGTTCATCACCAACTGCTTGAAAAAGCATATCTTTACCCTTGTTCTCAAGATGAACAAGACGTTTTTCAGCGTCTGTCCACTGAGCCTCAAACTTCACAACATAGTGTTCTGGTGTTTTAGAAGAACCAGGAATGAGGGTTTTGGGAACATATTTTCCTATAGTGATATTATCTTGAAGTTTTGGGTGGTAGGTAACCATGTGGGACAACATACGGGTTTTCCACATGGGATAGTTGGTTTGAGTGAGTTTGGGAGGTTTTCCAGATGATGGAAGATCTGATGATGTAGGTTCAGCCATAACAGATGATCAAAATTGATGGAAAACAATTTTGACACCCGCTCTGATACCAGTTGTTGGATCCCAACAACACAACCGTGTTGCGTTATGGCCGAGTGACAAAGATATGATAAGTAAATAACAACAAGGTTTCAATGATTAAGAGTTTTACTAAAACAACTTAATACAATACAGAGTTTGCGGAAATAGATAGTACACACTACCTAAAACTCTATACTTGAGTTGACACTTTAGACCGCTCAAACTAGAAGAGATATACACTGGGAGTTATATCAGCTGATACTAACAGCTGATATTAATGCCTTAGTAATAACTATGGAGGAGTTAATACTTAGACAATAACTAACTCTCAGAGAATGTTCTTGTGCTTATGATTTCTATGATGCTCTGAAGGCTAAAGGTGTTGTTGTAAATGCAAGCATTTACATCTGCATTTATAGCCAAGGATCCATGTTCCTTAGTCCACAAGTTTGACGACGTGTAAACATATTATTCGTCGATGTAGACTTGCCATGGATCATTAAATGCGATTGCACAAGTTATCGTCCCGAGTGTACTTTATGTCCAATTCTTACGGTACCTTTTCTGACGCACAGTGAAAGGTGTACTACACAAGTACAAAAGTTGTTGACTTTCTCTTTACATGCTTGAGGGACAAACTATGAAGTTGTACTGACATTATCTTCTATTCCAAAATAGAAGATCTTCATCGTTTTCTTCTTCTTTGAGCGGGAAAGGGAAATGGTCAAGGTGTCAATGAACATTTCCTTTAAGTCTTCATCTGCAGCAGGTACTATCAGCTGATTCCACAATCAGCTGAATAGTCTTCTTCTTGTCTTTGTCCTTTGGCCATAGACTTCGAATGAACTCTCGTTAATAGCTGCTGATTTGACTTGTATCCTAAAGCTAAGTACGTACTCAGCTGAAGGTTTATTGTATATACTTGTTTCAGCTGAGATACATACTTCAGCTATTGTTTATTCTTCTTGGCTGTCGAGCATCAAATCTTATTTACTTAGTCTTCGGACTAACAGAAGATCTTACACTTAAAACCCTTCTAGTTTAATTAAGATTAACTTCTTAATTAAACTTCATTTTTACACTTCCATCTCTTATAGTTTTAACTAGTTTATTATTGTTGCACTTAACTATTAAATGTCTAGTATTAATACACTAATAATTCGGTACCCATATACACGAATTATATATATACTTTTAATAGTTAATTATATAATAACCTTTATATAATTTATACAACAATATTATCCAATTACTATATGATTTAATAGCTTTAAATCATATCATGGATAATCTATAATTAACACATTGTATATTTACTCAACTAGTAAATGTACAACTACTTGTATTAATTAGTTAGTTAAACTAATCTAGTAATAAGTTAAACTTAACTTAATACTTAACTGATTCATAATGACTATTATGAATCATTCCTCTTCGTAGTATCATTGCATAACTTGCTAGTATTACATGCACTCACCGGTGTGACCCTTAAATGTTTCATAGACATGGATGTATCATCATAGGTTGACTAACTGTGCACTTAAATCCTTCAGTGGTTTGAATCTTGATCTTGACCATTGATTTTTCTTGATTCAAGGGCTAATAATTATTCCTTGGAACTAAATAAAATTAATAGATTACCTTGAACATTTCTCTAATAAAATAATAATAATAATAATAATAACAATAATAATAATAATATTAATAATAATAATAATAATAATAATAATAATAATAATAATAATAATAATAATAATAATAATCATAATAATAATAATAATAATAATAATAATAATAATAATAATAATAATAATAATAATAATAATAATAATAATATTATGTAACTACTAGAAAGGTAGCCTAGTAGTAGGCATCCTTATGAGTGGAGTTTTTTTATTACTAAAATGAGCTTTTAAAAATAAATATTTATTAAATATGTGTTTTTAGAGTGTTTATACCTTTTTTCATTTCTGTTTTGTTTTCGTAATATTTCTTTTTAATTATTTTTCCTAACTTTTATCATTTTTTACATGTATTTTATATAACTACAAACATATTATATCTCATATTATGATAACTAGTTCACTACAACTAATTAAAAATCAATAAATGTCATTGTTTAAAGACAATACTATGCATACTAAATTAAAACCAGCATCCAAACCTACAATGGGTTTTAAGTACAAAACACAAATTCTTAAATGAACGAAAATGAAAAATATAACATTTTGATTAGCTTTGCATAGATGTACTTTTTTTTCGGATTGTGACCCCTATTTTTACAAATAGGGGTGAGCAGAAAAAGATGTTAATCGAAATCGGAACCGAAACCGTCTTGGAACCGGAGGTTCCGAACCAGGAACCTGATAGGAGGTTCCGTTCCGGATCCTAAAATCATGGAACCGCCCTAAGAGGTTTCGGTTCCGGTTCTTAAAATTAAGGAACCTGAAACCGGCGGTTTTACGGTATATTTTTATTAAAATATATAATATATTATAATGATTAAATTAAATAGATTTATGATTTATCTAAATATAAAATACTAGTCCAAATAATAATATAAAATTGACTTTATTTGTTATAATTGAGTCAGAAATTGGGTGACACATTTACTCTTCGTGAGGTCGTATCTTTCTGACTGACTTTTGAATCAGACATTTACTATGTTTTTGTCATTCTTATTTACTTATTTCTATTTTGAACAATATTTGAAATCGTTAAACTATATTTAATATCGTTAAACGATATTTGTAATCGTTAGTTTGTGTAATTTATTGTCTTATTTATTCAGTATGTAATGTTAAATTTTTTTGAATTTAGATACATGGTAACCGGAACCTGCCCTGGAACGGGTGGTTCCGGTTCCGGTTCCGAAAATTTAGGAACTTGTCTTCTAGGTTCTGGTTCTTATATCTCAGAAACATGCGGTTTCGGTTCTGGTTCCGGTTCCAGTCGGAACCGGCGGGTACCCTGTTATGCTCAACCCTACTTACAAATACCACAAAGGTAACCATTTTTTCCTTCTTTGCTCCCTATACAATTTCATAGTCTTGTTGAGCGAGGACCGCCTTTTGTAAGTGCTTCCAGGTTTAGAGCTTTACGAAATACAAAATGCCATTTTAGCTCATCTAAATTTCTTATTTGAACAGATTAAGTATCGTTGTTGTTGTTTATATTCTCTAGAATGTGAAGCGAAATCCTTTTAATATCCAAGAGGACATTGTAATTGAGGATATCGGGTATCATCTTCGAATACACATGGATGATTTCGCTCATCCAAGTTCAAATTGCCCTCAACAGCTTGGCTCATATAACTGTTGGAACATGGAAATGATGTCATCCCACATTGCTCAAATAATGAAACATTTGTATATTTATAAAGGCTTTCTCACCCATAACTAACAAATCATTGACTTGGGCTTTGTGGTGGGTTTAGGCTTGTTTGGGCTAAATATATAAAATTTACATATATATTAAATGGTCAAAAGATGGCCTTGGGGCTCTTGGGCTCTAATTGAAATTCGGATATGATTTTTGAGCCCTAAACCGATTTTTATTTTTGACGTTTTTTGACCAGATACAATGTTTCTACTGGACGTCGTTTTCTGTTGACAGTTATAGACGAACAGGTATGACGAAATTGAAGAGTTGCGTTGGTTGATTCGCACCCCTTCAATCAGTATAAATACCAAACCCGATTTCATCAAGAAGGCGAATTTTCAGATTCGTTAGATTCTTGTTTTTAATCTTGAATTGATTGTTGTATCCTCAAAACAGTCGTACCAATTCGGGCGAAATTCTGTTTTAGGACACTGCAATTCGCAGGCCTCAATCAAAATTGTTGTAATCGAATAATTTCTGAATTTGTATATATTATTACGATTATATTTTTATAACAATCTAAAACAAAATTTTTTTCAAAATGGATCAAACGATTCTGAAACCACATGTTGAAAAACCAGAAAAATTTAAAGGGTCTGATTTTCGTCTTTGGCAACAAAAAATGTTATTTTATTTAACATCGTTGCATGTATCTTCTGTTCTTACAAATTCTGAACCAACAGATCCGTATGAAGATGGACAGAATGTTCCTACAGAGGCAGAAACAGCAGCATATGAAAGGGTTGTGTCTCTCTGAAATCACAGTAAATATAATTGCAGAAATTATATTCTGAATGCCCTGGATGATTCTCTGTATGATATCTATTCGACCTTTGCAACTACAAGGGAGATTTGGGAATCATTAGAAAAGAAATGCAGGACTGAAGTTGCATGTTCTAAGAAATTTGTTGTTGGAAAATTTCTAAACTATAAAATGAATGATGCAAAACCTGTTGTAAAACAAGTGAAAGAACTTCAAATCATAATCCACGAATTGGAAGTGGAAGTTATGGGTATAAACTCTAACTTTCTTGTTGGTTCTATTATTGAAAATTTACCCCAATCCTAGAAAAATTTTAAATTATATCTTAAACACTTGACTGACGATATGAGTTTTGAGCAACTTGTTCTTAAAATTCGTGTTGAGGAAGATAACAGGATGCATGAAAAGGCTGAAACAAATGCAATAGAACCAAACGCAAATATGGTTGGAGAAAGCTCTTCCAAACCATACAATAAACGCAAGAATGGTGGAGATTCTGAAAAGAATAATTACAAGGCTGGAAAGAAAGATTACCACCAACAAAAGAAGAATTTCAACCAACAAAAGAAGAACAACTTCAAGAAAGTCACTCATTGTTGGGTTTGTGGGAAACCTGGGAATAAAGCCAAGGATTGTCGCCACAAGAAAGATAGTGGAAACGGAAATTCTGGAGGAAATTCCAACCAAGCAAATAACGTGGAATCCCCTCAAGAATTTGCTGGTGTAATTGAAGCCTTCTTCACCACAAATGTTGTTGATTGGTGGTTAGATACGGGTGCCACAAAGCACATTTTCAATTCAAGAAGAATGTTTGTATCTTACCAATAGGTGAATGAATCAGAACCAATGTTCATGGGAAATGGAACGTCTTCAAAGATTGAAGGAAAGGGGAAGATTGTATTGAAGCTAACTTCCGGAAAGGATCTTGTACTTTCAAACGTGTTACATGTGCCAAACATCACCAAGAACTTGATTTCCGGTCCCATACTTAGTAATAAAGGCTTTAAACTTGTATTTGAATCTGATAAATTTGTAATCACCAAAGGTGGTGTGTATGTACGAAAGGGTTACCTCAATGAGGGACTCTTCAAACTAAGTGTTGTAACCGATGACAATGATATTAATGATAATAATGCGGGCACTAGCACCGCTTTTGTGTACATGATTGATCCTTCTTTCTTATGGCATTCTAGATTAGGCCATGTTAATTTTTGTTCCTTACATAGAATGATAAACTTAGGCATGTTGCCTAAATGTTCTATAAATAAAATATCTAAGTGTGAAGTTTGTGTAGAATCTAAATACACAAGTCATTCACACAAATCTGTAGAGAAATCAAATCAAATACTTGGTTTAATTCATACAGATTTATGTGATTTTAAAGCAACTCCATCTAGAGGAGGAAAGAATTATTATATTACTTTCATTGATGATTGTAGTAAATTTTGTTATGTGTACATAATCAATACAAAAGATGAAGCTTTGCATATGTTTAAAACATATAAAGCCGAAGTTGAAAATCAACTAGACAAAAAGATCAAAATTCTAAGGTCGGATAGAGGAGGAGAATATGAATCCAATGACTTTGCTGAATTTTGTTCTAATTATGGTATTGTACACCAAACAACAGCCCCTTACACCCCACAACAAAATGGAGTGGCTGAACGTAAAAATATAACATTAAAGAACATGATTAATTCAATGTTAATCACTTCGGGGGCTCCTCATAATCTTTGGGGTGAGGCATGTCTAGCAGCAAACACAATATTAAATAAAATCCCTCATAAGAAGAGTGATAAATCTCCATATCAATTATGGAAAGGAAAACAACCTTCTTATAAAAGGATGAAAGTGTGGGGTTGTTTGGCAAAGGTTCAAGTACCTTTACCAAAAAGAACCAAACTTGGACCTAAAACAGTTGATTGTATTTATCTTGGTCCAGCAAAGAATAGTGCTGCTTATAGGTTCTTGGTATATAAATCGAATGTACAAGACATAAGCAACAATACAATAATTGAGTCTGCAGAAGCAGAATTCTTTGAGAATACTTTTCCTTATAAGGATAAAGAGAAAAATATCTCTAATCCAAGGAAAAGAGTAATAGATAATCAGTTGTCTCAATCTCAAAGAGACAACGACTCTGAGGTTCCACAAGAAAATGTTGAACCTAGAAGAAGTAAGTGTGCTAAAGTCACCAAAGACTTTGGACCTGATTACATGACCTATATTGTGGATGAAGAACCACAAACATATAAGGCTGCTATGGAATCACCGGAAGCACCTTATTGGCAAGAGGCTATTCAAAGTGAAATAGACTCAATTGTGCATAATAATACATGGAAATTGGTTGACCTACCTTCGTGACATAAACCAATAGGTCATAAGTGGATCTTTAAGAAGAAACTAAGACCTGATGGTACCATAGAAAAGTATAAGGCTCGGTAGTAGCCAAAGGATACCGTCAAAAGGAAGGACAAGATTTCTTTGATACTTATTCACCGGTTACAAGAATAACCTCTATAAGAACATTAATGGCTATAGCAGCAATTCACGACTTAATTATACATCAAATGGATGTAAAGACTGCCTTCTTAAATGGTGAATTAGACGAAGAAATCTATATGCAACAACCTGAGGGTTTTGTTGTCAAAGGTCAAGAGAATAAGGTATGTAAATTGATTAAATCTCTTTACGGCCTTAACCAAGCTCCAAAACAATGGCATGAAAAGTTTCATAATACTCTCTTATCAAACGGCTTTCACATAAATGAATGTGATAAATGTGTTTATGTTAAACAAACCAAAAACGCATTTGTCATTATTTGTTTATATGTGGATGATATGTTGATTATGGGAACAAATATGGATGCCATTAATCAAACCAAGAAAATGCTTCATTCTTCATTTGATATGAAAGACATGGGAGTAGCTGATGTCATTCTTGGCATTAGAATTCAAAGGAATTCCAATGGATACATCCTTACTCAATCTCATTACATTAAGAAGACCTTAAAGAAATTTGGGCACTATAATGATATATCAGTAGTAACTCCATTCGATCCCAATGTTCAACTGAAGAAGAACAAAGGACAAAGTGTATCACAATTACAATATACACAAGTTCTAGGAAGTTTGATGTATATAATGAATTGTACACGTCCAGATTTGGCATATAGTGTAAGTCGACTTAGTCGATACTCACATAACCCTGGAAGAGATCATTGGGATGCACTAGTAAGAGTGCTTCAATATCTTAAGCATACAATGGGTTATGGATTACATTACACTATGTATCCTGCTGTATTAGAAGGATTTTGTGATGCCAATTGGATTTCCAATCATAATGAAGGCAAGTCCACAAGTGGCTATGTATTTACACTTGGAGGAGCCGCTGTCTCATGGAAATCATCTAAGCAAACTGTGAATACCAGATCAACTATGGAAGCAGAATTGTAGCCTTAGATAAAGCTGCTGAAGAAGCTGAATGGCTTAGAAGCTTTCTAGAGGGTATTCCATTGTGGCCAAAACCAGTGACTGTTGTATGCATACATTGTGATAGTATGGCTGCTCTTACAAGAGCAAAGAATCATATCTATAACGGCAAGTCAAGACACATAAGACGTCGCCACAATACGATAAAAGACTTGTTGAAAAATGGAATAATCTCCATCAATTACGTAAAGTCAAAGGAAAATATAGCTGATCCTTTGACAAAAGGCCTTTGTAGAGAACAAGTCATATTTACATCGAGGGGTATGGGCTTAAAGCCAACGCAAGAGTAACTACTCGACGGAAACCTAACCTAGCAAAGTTGGAGATCCCATGGTCTAGGTTCAATAGAAAAACTAGTTGGGTAAAACTCAAAAGTACTAACACACAGGTATGCCCATTCCTATGATGAATTTAGTGTGTTTTTCCGTTGACGTTTAAGGGATGAATTTTAATTCTTAATAATGTTAATAGCTTTTTACAGTGGAATACTACGGAATATTCTTGATTGGGATTACCTATACGAGATTGATGTGTGGTCACATCTTTGGGAACCAGATGGCTAAGTTCTCTAAAAGTCTCATGATAAGGATATGATCACGACCGAAATGAACACAACGGTAAGAATCTGTTATTACAACAATGTGATATGTGTGATACTTATTGTCTCGATTTACTACACAAAATGGCTAGTTCAAGACTTATGTCCACTATCCATAAAGTAGATCTGATAAGTATTCACTAGGATAGGTTCAAGTCCAAAAGACACCTAATCTCATGCATGTCATATTACTCTTGATGGAAATAGAATAATAAGTAAATGTGTATTATCTTATTTTCTATTCAAATGTGGGGTATTATTGGTGTTTGAATAGAAAATGTGGGGTATTGTTGGAACATGGAAATGATGTCATCCCACATTGCTCAAATAATGAAACATTTGTATATTTATAAAGGCTTTCTCACCCATAACTAACACATCATTGGCTTGGGCTTTGTGGTGGGTTTAGGCTTGTTTGGGCTAAATATATATAATTTACATATATATTAAATGGTCAAAAGATGGCCTTGGGGCTCTTGGGCTCTAACTGAAATTCGGATATGATTTTTGAGCCCTAAACCGATTTTTATTTTTGACGTTTTTTGACCAGATACAATGTTTCTACTGGACGTCGTTTTCTGTTGACAGTTATATACGAACATGTATGACGAAATTGAAGAGTTGCGTTGGTTGATTCGCACCCCTTCAATCAGTATAAATACCAAACCCGATTTCATCAAGAAGGCGAATTTTCAGATTCGTTAGATTCTTGTTTTTAAACTTGAATTGATTGTTGTATCCTCAAAACAGTCGTACCAATTCAGGCGAAATTCTGTTTTAGGACACTGCAATTCGCAGGCCTCAATCAAAATTATTATAATCGAATAATTTCTGAATTTATATATATTATTACGATTATATTTTCATAACAATAACATTTGTTTTTGGCATAATCTTAAGTGTGTGTTAGCTAACGAACAAACTTATTTTGATTTTTCTTTTTGGTAAGAATATATTATCCTACAATGATTGTGACACAAGATTAAGGAATATGTATTTTTTAAAATGGCAAGAAAAAAAATATTATTCGCAAAGAGAAAAGGGAAGTGTACAAACCTGCACCGATCCAACAAAAAGCCATATCTTTTGTTTTAAAATATTTAATACCACAATGATTATGAAAAAAAATATAATATTGCTTAGTACTAAATATTCTTATTAATTTTTCTACTTATTTGATTAATACAAACGTCAAAATTAAATGATGAGATTAAGAAATAAAATTAATAAATTCTATAATATAATTATTTTATGAATAGTAGAATAAAGTATGAAAACTTACAAAAAAATTAATAGCATTCTTTTATGAAAAGGAATTAACAAGGATGTATCTTTACGCTACAATATGTACCCAACGTGCATATTATTTTAAAGAACCATAGAATATTAATGTAAACAAACAAGAAAATCACTACCATGTTATAAAAAAGAACTGTACTAACTTTTAAGACTATGAACAAGTTACCAAAATAGTCCTTGTGTTCGCCTATAATGTAGGTTTAGCCCTTTAATTTATGTGCTGCATTTATAGTCTACAAAAGTCTATTTACTAGACACCTTCAATTCTAACCCTACTAGGCATTTTCTTCTTGTATCCATTAAAACTACCAAACGCGAAGGTGGTTTTATAAACGTATACATAGAAAAATTGACTCATACATATAAATATATTATTATACAATGAAGTAAGATCGAATAAGGACTTAAAATTTGGTTACAACTGTAATGACAATTGCTAACTAATTATTTAAGAAAAATTGAATTATTATCATAAATTTTGGGACATGATCAATATAAAAATGGGGATTATAAGGAGATCAAACTTGATATGAAAAACGAGTAAGACATAATAAGAACAGTTTTGTTCTGGCACTTAATTATTATCAATTTTCTATATTAAAATATCATAATTATTAATTTAACTACGAGGCAACATGGCCCGTGCGATGTACGGGCTTTGTTCATAATAAACAACAATTTTGAATTGTAGATATTAAAATGCTGTTACGGACAAAGTATCCAAAGCATGATAACTAACATGTTTAGCTTTGAAATGGAGTTTAAATTTTTTCACCCTAATTCTTCTTAGTAGTGAGATTGATATAACAATCAAGTCCATATCTATAATATATATTTGCACATACAATTTACCACCAACACAATTCAACATATATAATCATTAAATATAAAAAGAAAACATTTTCGAACATATTTATAAAATGACGTGATAATAATAATATAACACTCAATTGTGATTGTTGTACAATTAATTTAATATGAAAATACCATGATCAATTTTGACCCCTTTGACATGTTCCAAGCGTTTGACCTGATTCTTTTTAAGCATTTTTATTTTTATTTTAACCATTTGACATGTAAGAGATAAAAACATATCACTTGCATTTATTAATATAGTATATATAAAAAAATTACAACAAATACCAATATTAATATGTACACATCAATTTCAGTAATGCCTTTTCCTTGGGTGGAAGATGACCCATTAGTTGCTACTGCGTTAGCATATTCGTTTTCATCTATAAAGCTAAATGTCGAGTTGATGAAAAGCAATGTGATGGTCCCAACAAAATCCTAGCGACAGTTTTCATATAGTTATTTAAAAGAAAACACAAATGATAAATCCCCATGAAGTTAATAATACAAAGTTTTACCTTGTAATTTCCACAAATATTTACACGGTCATATCATCAATTTTACTAAAATACTCCATTTTTATTTCTCAAATCTTCAATTTTGAGAATCTAATTCAAAATAAAGTTGAAAAAAATATAAAATTAGTAATACTATTCAAAATCATAAAGTAAGAGTTGAATTTTGAATTTAATTATAAATTAGTACTAAAATTAGCAGATTTGGTTTCATCTATAAAGCTAATTGTCGAGTTGATGAAAAGCAATGTTATCATCCAAACAAAATCCTAATGACAATTTCCATATAGTTAGTTAAAAGAAAACATAAATGATAAATCCTCATGAAGTTAATAGTACAGAGATTTACCTTGCAATTTCCACAAATATGTCAAAAGATCATATCTTCAGTTTCACTAAAATACTCCAACTTTATTTCTCAAATCTCCACCTTTTGAGAATCTAATTTAAAAGAAAATAGAAAAAAAATATGAAATTAGTACTAATATTCAAATCTTCGTAAAGTAAGAATTGAATTTTGAATTTAATCTTAAATTAGTACTAAAATTAGTACATGACATTCGTTTTGAGTATTGGAGTAAGAGTGGAAGTGTAATATCAATTTGTCAAATAGCCTATCATTTATATGTATATAGATGATAATTAATACAATGCAAATGAATGGTTTGCAACATTTAACTCATGATTTTTATATCGTGGAAATGGTTTCAATAGGTGCGTCTTTACAATATTTCATTTAAAACAATAATGGTTACAATGGGTGCATCTTTTCACTGGTTTCAACATTGAATGAAATTGCATTTAAAACAATAATGGTTATAACTGTTTTAATATTTGTGGAGACTAAATGCATATATTGTTTCATAAGTGTTTTTGGTTTTGTTCAAAACATTTGAATATTAATGTTAATGATGATATTTAATACATGGTAAATCTAAAACGTTCAAAACGGTTGATGAGATTTCAATGTTTGGGAAAATTTAATTTAATAACGTTTTGAATTAAATTTGCTTTGCGGATGGTTTTTGATTTTGTTTAAAACCTTTGAGTATGGGAGCTGATTCGTACAGAGCAACTTTTATCCATGCAGAGCAAATTCATCCCAAATGACAATCATGCCCTTCCTTTACTTTTAACACATTTTACATTTCACCCCTCCAATTAAGGGCATGATTGTCATTTGGGATGAATTTGCTCTGTATGGACAAAAGTTGATCTGTACAAATCAGCTCCCTTTGAGTATTGGTTTCTATGATGGTATTTAATACATTAATGCTACATCAAATATGAAATCTTAATATAGATATAGAATATAGATGGTTTAAAAAAATTAATTGAAGGTTAATGACAATGGAATTAAATGCAACATTGGTTTTGAAACTCAATTTTTATGTTAATATAGATAAATACACATGACTGTTAATGTTTATTTAATTATTAATTTTGTCTCCAGTTCGGCAGTTCCATATGTTATGTGAAACATGTATATCACTATTATATTATCTAAATAATATTTGCTGGGAGAAAATATAGAATACATGAATAGTAAAAAATTATGCATATCTTTGCAAATACGTTGCAAAATACAAACACATACACTTATTTTTAACAATTTTGATACACCAAACGAAATATATATACACCTACCTATATATGATGATTTTGTGAAATTTAAAATTTTGTAAAATCATGAAAAAAAGAAAAAAGTAAAGGTTTGTATTGTTACAATGTGTGACTGTGTCACATGGGATAAATTGTTGACCACATATATCTTCTTCCAACAAATTCTTATCCAGCCCCAAGAGATCGAAAACAAACACAAAATACTGTAAAATATGTATACACGTTTAGTTTTACATTTGGTCAAAACTTTACGCATTACCAACAAATAATATATAAAGAATTCCTTACATGGTAATGGTCTACACTCTACAGGAAGAAATAGTAATCCAAATTTGTACAAACTAAGAAAAAAGAAAAAAAATATGGTGTGAGCATTTTGGTGTAAGAAAGGATGCTTGTAATTTTATTTTTATAATATATAGAAATAAAATATGGTAATTTATTTTTATAAATGTGATGGCAATGCTTATACAAACTAAATTATATGTGTGTCATCAATCATTTTGAAAGTATTCTTATTACAAAGGCTTTTCGAAATTATACTTATGATTTAAGAAACGAATTGTTGTCGTGATTGTTTTCTTAAAATTTCCAGTAACCATCTTACCTTATCTTATAAATACATAAATTAAAGATATATGGATAACTTAGATATATGAGTTACCACCCTAATAATATTGTTAATCTAAACGGTATATAAATACGATTAGGATGTTATATCACATGTATGAAATGTATTTTAGCAGAAAAATAATGAGTATGGAACATGGCATCTTTATGGTGGACCCCACTAAATAAGGTGAAAGAAAGCATGAAGCCACGTGTCAGACATCTGCAAATCATAATATACCTTCAAATAGTACTCTTCTCACACACACATTATGGACTCTATGTTGGTGACAGAGTATCAATTCATCCATCAATCAAAAGTGGACAAGTACAAAACCTTGTCCCCTTTATGTAATTATCGCCAACTTCTATGGCAATATGTGACGTTTTAGATTAATCTAAAATATTTTTTAAAGGGTTTTGTTAATAACAGACCTAAGAGTTGTTACTAACACTACTACAGATCGGGTTTGTTAGTGCGGACCAATAAATTTATTTATTGCGGTGGTACAATATAACCGCAACAATAAATTCAATTCGCACTGCAAAAGAAAAAACCGCAACAACAATTCAATTTGTTGTTGCGGCCATGATAAACCCGCATTAACAATTCCATTTGTTGTTGCGGTCATGCTAAACCCGCAATAACAATTCCATTTGTTGTTGCGGCCATACGTTACCCGCATTAACAATTCCATTTGTTGTTGCGGCCATACGTTACCCGCATTAACAATTCCATTTGTTGTTGCGGCCATGCTAAACCCGCAACAACAATCTAAATTTTCAGTTTAAATTAATTAATTAATTGGCAAACAAAAACAAATTTCATAAAGATACAACGATAACATTACATATATGTAACATACTATTATAAGCCAAACCAAAACAAGGACAACCAAAACCTAAACACAAAGCTAACTAACATCATGTTGATTCACAGAAGAGTAACGTTGAAGATAACTCCAGCACCACGGTTTTTTGTTTCGAGATCAAGGGTGAACATCACATGTTGGTTCGTGCGGATGCCCATCTTCTGTTTGAAGTCGACCATATCACCATTGATAGTCATATGGTCTATAAAACGAACATTGGGCCTCCTTCGATCACTGTGGCGTAGTAAATTGAAAACCATGTATGGGGGACTCATCTCAAGGTTTGACAAAGCACACAAATGACGCTCATTCCAAAGTTGGTGATCCCTAACAAATTTTGCTGGAATAGTCTGATGAAAGAAATGAAAATTAAATTTATACTGCAAATTAATTATAATAGCAAGAAATTAAAAAGAAAAATCATACAATTTTTCTTGTCATGGACGCACACCATTTTACGATGAAGAAATTATTAACGTGATCACCAATATGCAGACTGCTAGAACTCATATTAGAAACTTAAAAGATCGATTAATCTTACTTTGAAAAGTTTTTCTTTGAAACGTTCTTGTAGGTTTAAAAACGCACGAAACGTTCTTTGATATAACAAAATAAAGGAATGAATGAAGTCTGCTTATATATATACTTAAGTTTTGGCGGGATTGGGGATTAGGGTTATGGCGCGCATCACAACTGTACAACCGCATCTCCAAACAAGTGAATAGTCATTTTGATTTCTGCTGCAGCATCATCAAGATTCGCGAGAGAACAAAATCTGCTGCAACATGTGAATCTTGATGATGCAGCACCAGTAAGCAATGACTTAATAAACATTCATATATATGAAAATTAAGTTTGATCCATCAAAATAATTGCACTTATGGTACAATATATAGAGCTGATATTAATTAGTTCTCTTTTAATTTCAAAGAAACTATCATCACGCATATATTTTAGAATCTCAAGAAATATTTGATTCTCCTGCAACATTACCTTATGATGTGGTAAAAATCGAGGAAAAACATTTGTTGTTGCGGTTTCCAGATTTGTTGTTGCGGTTTCCAGATTTGTTATTGCGGTTAAGAGGATAAGTTTAAAAAAGTAGCTGCAACACTAGCTGTAACTTCCATCCAACTTGATGTGTATTTACTCGATGCATTAACTCAATTAAATCCCAAAATATTAACTCAAATTATTCTGAAATGCAGTTACACTATTACATTTGTTAGTGCGGTTTTCCGTATTTGTTAGTGCGGTTTCGCGCTTGAATTCTAGATGACGGTCAATTTTCCCTCTTCAATTTCGACGCCCTTGGTTATTATATATAGTTAACCAATATTATTCTGAAATGCAGTTACAAGAAAACTATTAATCAAAAACCTTTTTTTGTTATTAACATCATGAGTTCCCAAAACGAAAATCTTCCACAAGAGATTATTGATATCGAGTCTTCTACCGACGATGATATCAACAACTACAGAAGTGAGGATCCTCTAGAGCACAGCCATTACTTTGCTGTGAAATTGACCTCGCAAGTTATACAACGGAGGGAAATTGTATGCATTCTATATTGTGGTTCTTTTTTCTTTCTGTTTACTGTTTATGATGATGAAATATTTTTTTGATTTCTTAATTTCAGACTATACCAGCAAAGCTGGTTCAGGATCTCAAGCTCTTCAACTATAGCACATGTTGTGTCTTCGAGATGGGGGAAATGAGTCAGAGGTTCGTGTTGGTGGATACCTTTCGTAATCGAAAGAAACCAATGGAAGAAAGACCCTATGGCCCGATCACCATTCATGGTGATTTTGACGAGTTGAGAATGAAATGGGGCATCCATTGGAACCGATAGATTGTTTTCACCATTGATCTTGAGAAAATGAAGCCCGGAGGCCGAGTTTACATGAAATTAACTTTGTTTTGATTTTTTTTTTGGTTGTAAATTTTGTGACTTTTTAATTTCCCTTGTAATTAATGCATCCCCTTTTTTTAATATTATCTTAAAGTTTTTTTTGTTAACCATCTATATATCTTCAAAGTCTCCGATAAAATAATTAATTTACCTTCAAATTTATAATGTCAAATTTCAAAATAATTATTTAAAAATATAAATAGATTAATATAAATATTTTAATTTATTAATTTATAGTATTAGCAAATAATGAATGAAATATTTAAACCAGTTTTACTTGTTTCAAGTTATTTATTGTAACGGCTAGAATATATTTGTTATTGCGGGTTTTCTTCCTTTGTTGTTGCGGTTTGCTGTTTTGTTATTGCGGTTTGACCGCAATAACAAAACAAATCTGATTGTCATCTAATATCCAACGGACATATTTTGAAATAGTTGTCTTTCTTCTTCGTTGAGATCCTGTTTTCGTTCTGCTACTGTTTTTAAGGTAATTTCGTTTTCTTTTTTTAATCTCATGCTTTGAAGTAGACTTAGAAATATAAGTATCTTCCAATTAGTTGCCAAAATAGACACATTACATTCATAAAATAGAGAATACAGTAGATTATGCAAACATTGCATATCCTATGAAAACTATGCAAATCCCTATCAAATACAATTTCATTTTCCTTAGCTTTAAGTCACGTTCCTCGAGCTTCCTTTCAAGATTGTTCTTCGAGTTTATTATTCCTGGAATGATTTGTTTGGATCTTTCACACATAACAGGATCAAACCACACAAAAAATCTACATGTAGAACCCTATAAAAAAGAATATTATACAATAGTTAATAATTAGTTGAATTCTAAAATGGTTATATATTAAATATCTTCAAATTAAAGGCCTTACCTTTGTTGCACATGTATAAAACCTTCGTCCAGGGTTTCTGGCTGTCCATGAAGTGCGAATCACTGCTTGTTTGCCACATGATGAACAGAAAACCATCTTGTAGCTAGAAAGATATAATGTGTTCGTTTTTTTAAGGTTGATAAATGGCTGAATATGTGACTTACTTATATATCTTTCAATTACCATTTAAATATATAATATTAATTAATTTTTATTGTCGCTTTATTAATTTTTAGATGGAGCGTAATTATTGGATGTATCATGCTATACGTTCGTCCGCCGATTATGTCATCGGTGTTGGAAATTTTATTCGGTTTGCTGAATCGAATCGCGTTAAGAACGCAAGTCCTTCGATTTTATGTCCTTGCAACATTTGTAAAAACTCTAAAAGATTCACAAACACCGGTGATATAGAGCACCATTTATTTCGCCATGGTTTTATGTATAATTACACTTGTTGGTCAAGTCATGGAGAATCACGACTTAATTGTAACACATCTTCGAGCAATGTAGATAGTAGTAGTACTGCATATACAACATTGAACAATGACTCATACCACGATAACGATCAATACACTTCAAATGACCGTTTCGATGAAAGTATTAATGAATTGGATACTAATATGAGTGGTGACGTTGGTGAACAAGATGAATTACATCGCTTATTTGATGAAGCCGAAACACCGTTATATAAAGGTTCTAAATTAATGAAACTTGATGTTGTGTTGAAGTTAATTAACTTAAAGATGAAAAACGGATGGAGTGATACAAGTTTCACAACCCTATTAGAGCTTTTACATCATGAGTTGCTTCCGGAAGAAAATGGATTACCAATTTCTACATATCGAGCAAAAAAATTAATGTGTCCAATGGGATTGGAAGTAGAAAGAATACATGCATGTCCCAATAATTGTATGTTCTTTCGGAACGAGTTCAAAAATTTGCATAACTGTCCTCATTGCAAGGCATCGAGGTATAAACGGAAAAAGGATACAGATGAAGTTGACGATAATGTGACAAAGAATGGACCACCGGCTAAAATGTTGTGGTATCTTCCTATTATACCAAGACTGAAAAGGTTATATTCAAACGAGAAAGAAGCCAAGTTACTTTGTTGGCATTCAGAAGAACGTGTGATTGACGGGAAAATTAGACATGTTGCGGATTCACCGCAGTGGAGAAACATAGATAAAAGGTATGTTGAGTTTGGGAAGGAGATCAGAAACATACGGTTTGGGCTTAGTTCGGATGGGATAAATCCTTTCGGTAACATGAGTAGTCGTCATAGTACGTGGCCAGTTCTCTTATGCATTTACAATCTCCCACCATGGTTATGCATGAAACGGAAATACATTATGATGTCCTCGTTGATTCAAGGTCCGAAACAACCGGGTAATGATATTGATGTTTATTTATCCCCTTTGATTGATGACTTAAAAACTCTTTGGGGTGATGGTGTAGATGTATACGATGCTTATAGAAAAGAACAATTTAAATTGCGGGCCATGGTTTTTTGTACTATCAATGACTTTCCAGCATACGGTAACTTGTCAGGATACAAAACGAAGGGTAAGAAAGCTTGTCCTGTTTGTGAAGATGAGACAAGCTCGGTGTGGTTACCAAATTGTAAAAAAACTGTATACATGGGACATCGAAGATTCCTTACCAAGAGTCACCTGTTTAGGAAGAAGACGATTGAGTTTGACGGAACTGTCGAGGTTAGGACGGTGAAGAAACGATTTGATACATTTTCACGAGTTGAAAATATTAATGTTGTGTTGGGTAAGAGATTCCGTATTGATAATGATGCCATATGGAAAAAGAAGTCCATATTTTTTCAATTGCCTTACTGGAGACATTTAGATGTTAGACATTGTCTTGATGTTATGCACATAGAAAAAAACGTATGTGAGAGCTTGATATGCTTATTATTGGATATTAAGTACAAAACTAAAGATGGTATTAAGGTTCGAAATGACATGGTCGAGATGGGAATACGTAAAGATCTTGCTCCCGTACAACGAGGCACTCGTACTTATCTTCCACCCGCATGTTATAATACAACGAAAGAAGAAAAAAAAAAGTTATGCCAATGTTTGCACGATATTAAGGTTCCGTCATCTTATTCAGCAAACATTCAAAGATTTGTATCAATGAAAGATTATAAATTGCTTGGGATGAAGTCTCACGATTGTCATGTTTTGATGACACATATGATTCCAATCGCAATTCGTGGAATTTTACAAGATGATATCCGACATACAATCACAAAGCTTTGTTTGTTTTTCAACAATATTCATACGAAAGTTATTGATGTCGAAGATTTGGACAAATGGGATAAAGACGTTTATGTTATCCTTTGTGAAGTAGAGATGCACTTTCCACCATCATTTTTTGATATAATGGTTCACCTAATATCTCATATCGTACGAGAGATTAAGGCATGTGGTCCTGTATTTCTACGTTACATGTACCCTTTTGAAAGATACATGGGAATATTGAAAGGTTATGTAAGAAACCGTAATCGACCAGAGGGAAGTATTATTGAAGGGTATACTTCTGAAGAGGTGATTGAGTTCTGCCAAGGTACGTATGTAATATATATGATCAACTATATATAGCAAAAATTAATTTATTATATATTTTGTTTTTCTTAGGCTATATGGAAGGTGTCAAAAGTGTTGGCGTTCCTAAAAGTCGCCATTCAGGTCGACTTGAAGGAAAGGGAGGAGTAGGTTTTAAGATAATAGTGCCAATGCACGGAGAACTACAAGTTGCTCATTTAGTAATCTTAAAGCACATGACATGCCTCACTCCATATGTTGATGAACATATGGATATGTTAAAGTCGACGAACCCGGGTAAACAACAAGTGTGGTACATAAACAGCCAAAACAAGGATTTGGCAAGTTGGTTAAAAGAGAGGGTGACAACAAGTGACGACGTTGATGACACTGTCAAAAAATTGGGACAAGGTCCAGATGCTAGAGTAAGAACTTACCAAGGATATGATATTAATGGTTATACATTTTACAACAAAGATCAAGATAGAAAAAGCACAGTGCAAAATAGTGGAGTTACAGTAATAGCATCAACAACCGAAATCGATAGGCGTGATCAAGATACATTGATAAGCATCGCAAAAGATTCTTATTACGGTGTGATAGAAGAAATTTGGGAATTGCAGTATTCTGATTTCATAATCCCAGTGTTCAAGTGTAAGTGGGTAAATAACCGTACGGGTGTTAAAGTTGACGAATATGGTTTTACACTTGTCGATCTTGAAACTAATGGCTACAAATCCGAGCCATTCGTTCTTGCAACACATGTATCACAAATTTTTTTCGTCAAAGATCCAAGCAAAGCAAAATACCACATTGTGTTGCAAGGTAAAAGACGTATTTTGGGGTTGATAATGTTGTGGATGAAGAAGAACACGACAACTTCGATAATTTACCACCATTTTCCGTCGGTATCGAACCCGGGAATTTTGAAAACATGAATAGAAGCTCATATGTACGAACTGACGGAGAAGGAACATATATTTAATAACTCGATCTATTATATATTATTGAAAATTAATATTTGTATTATATATGTGTTTTAGTACTATGCAAATTTATAATTAACCTACTGTTTTATTCATGTGTAACATCTTTTAACAATTTGAATTTGTTACTATATATGCAACGTTCTTGTAACACACAAAAAAAATGAAACTCAAAACCGCAACAACAAATTAACAAAACCGCAACAACTAATTCACCCAACCGCAACAACAAAAAAACCGCAATAACTAATGGACATAAACCGCGGTAACAAAAAGAATAAAATAACCCACTAAAATGAAATAAAGACCCGCTAAAACGAAATTGTTTATTCCAAAATTTTCAAATCCCAAAACATAAGTTATCCAAACATCGAATCCTTAATCACTTTTGCACAAAACCTTAATCGACCAAACCCTCCGTTTTCTTCACCAAAATTACTCTGCACTAGTTCACCGGAGTTTGGATTCACCGTCGTTTTCTTCACCTTGGATAGTAACCGACGTTGCTTTCACCACGTCGTATCCTTAATCACTTTTCCAAAAACCTTAATCACTCTCGTCGACCTAAACCCTAGTTTACCGTTACATCGCCGATATTCCTTCACCAAGCTAGGTATTAAAGTATTATGTTAATGATTTCTTGTGTTTGTTATGCATTCGTTCTTAATCATCTTTTTCTGTTAACGTATTATGTTCACGCATTTGTGTCGTAATTCTGCAGAAATGGCCGATAATCAAGAACGTAAGAGACGTAGAGGCGAACGTGGTCCTGCATCTTTTGGGAAGAAATATAGCAAAGATGTATATAAAACTGAATTTGATGAAAATCATATCCCTCTGAGTAAAGAACTGACGTCATGGTTTGGGATGACGATTCAACATCGTTTCCCGCTAGCAACTGATATGGGCAAAATGGACAAAGACATATATGAACAACTATGGCTGGATACCAAGGTAAATATTTATTAATTAGAAATATGAAATAGTTATTAAGTGATGATAGCATATAATTTATTTACTCTAAATTGTAGAATATGTGGAATATCGAGAACGATGATGCAAAAGAGTTAATGAGGAAGAAAGCTGTGAAAATTGGTACTAATTTTAAATCTAGGCTTGTTAAACATTTCGCCCTTACAGGTAAGGATGCTTGTGAGAAGTATAAGTTTCTTAAAAGGCATGATTGGGAAGCATTTAAGGCACAAAGAAGCACCCCAGAATTTATGGTATCTCTTAATTATATTATATGTTTAGTATTGTACAATATTTTATTATTAACAACTTGTTAATTTGTGTAGCTAAAAAGGGAGAAAGAACTGGCAAGTAATGCAAAGAGACAATTCAAGGTCCGCGTGGGCCGAAGCGGGTGGACCCGTTTTAAAAAAAGTAAAAAGGATGCAGTTTGGTCTGAACTTCTACAAAACCATAGTATTCTTTCGGAGATTCAAAATGAACGGTCTAGGTTGTTTTTGATGGGTTGTGCAATAAAGAATAGTGAAGGAAAGTTTGAACTTCCTAACGAAGCGTTGGACAATTTCCAAGTTTTGGTATACTAAGTTTTATTTAATTGAAGATTTTTATCTTTTTGGTAAACAAATACTTTTTGTAGCTCGCGGAAGAGAAAAAGATGATAGAGGATGGTACTTATGCATTAAATAAAGAGGATCCTTTAATTCGTCTTCTAGGACCCGAGCACGGGGGCAGATCTCGGACCGTATCCGAGGCAATTGGATACACAAAGGTTAAAGGTGGATTGATTAGAAATGTGATCCCGCAAAGTACACCCACGGTCAACACAAGCCACCATGATTCATGTGGGTCCCGTGGAATGGTGGAACACTATCCACCTATTGAGGTAACAATTTAAAACTTTTGCAGCCTATACTATCCAGCCTTATAATTGTATATGTTTTTACAGGTGTTGTCACCATGTGAGTTGCTAATTAGGGTGGCTGATGCCCATTTAGTCAAAGTTGGTTTTGGACAAGTATGGCCAACTGTTGGATTCCAACTGTTACATAATAAACCGATTGCCGATGGTTGTGTAAAAGTCCAAGTTGATGCGATCGTGGCAGGAAAGGAGGATTTGCCTGTACATCCTCTCACAAAAACAGATGATGTTCAATTGGTTGAGAATTTGCCATATAATATAGTACAGTGGCCAAGATATGCAGTGAAGGTATATTTTAGTTTTTTTACATTGTTTGTGAACGCTTTTATCTAACATTGTAGAAATGTTTTAGCTTATTGGCGATGGGCTTGTCAATTCCCCGGAAAGGTACTTGAGAGAATCCTCTCCATTTGATTTGTCAACAAACAATGTTTATATACCAGAAATGCCCGAAACTTCACCCTTCCCTTTAGACCAAGACTTTTATGGATATGCACAAATGGTTAGTCTTATCATTATCATTATTTTGATCGTTATTTTTAAATACTAATATTTTTATCATTACTTATTGTAGTTGCAATCGGTCCCCGCAGCCCAAACCGTCCACGCAGCCCAAACCGTCCCCGCAGCCCAAACCATCCCCGAAGCCCAACCCGACAGCCCAGCCCGAACAGTCCCTAAACCCCAAACACCCACCGCAGCCCAAACCGTCACCACACCCAAAACCGTCCCCGCACCCCAAACCGTCCCCGCAGCCCAAACCGTCCCCGCAGCCCAACCCATTAACCCAGCCCAAACAGTCCCCGTAGCCCAAACAGTCACTAAAGCCCAACCCATTATCCCAGCCCAAACCATCCCCGAAGCCCGAACCGACAGACCAGCCCGAACAGTCCCTAAACCCCAAACGCCCACCGCAACCCAAACCGTCACCACACCCGAACCCGAACTCGAACCCGAGGATGTTCCTCTAGATCCTCAGTACGACCAGCATTATGCGATGGTAATGGCCGATACTCCCCAATTTCTCCCAATACTTGATGCATTCTTCAAATATAACAAATATGGTCTTAGTGTTCCTTCCCCTCCTTGTATGTATCATGAGACATATACAGAAGGTATCCCAGCCACCGAGGTTTTACAATTTTCTCGATTCCATTGGGTTGATATGAGCATGATACATTGTTTGTCAATGTAAGCTTAATATTTTACTATTTGGGTATAATTGTATTTATTAACTTTATGTTGTATATTTAAGGTATTATTATGCAATGGCGGGCAGCAATTCACGATGTGCATTTTTCAATGCACACTATATTACCGATCCAGAATGTCGCACCAACAAGAACCATGTCATCCAACATATCAGGGATGTTTTAAATCATCATCCAAGCAAGTCATACATTCTTGCACCATACTATCAATAGTAAGATTTGATTTTCCATAATACACGCAACACTGGATGTTTTAAATCATCATACAAGCAAGTAACTTTGATTAATTGCTTGTGTTTACTTGCAGGCAACACTGGATGCTTTTTATCCTCTATCCTAAAACGAATATTGCATATATTGTTGATTCTTTATTGCGTGAAACTGGTGCCGATTACTACACTCTTGTAGGAGTAATCAATCGTATTTTTCCTCGTAGATTTAAATGGATAAACACAACTGTATGTTTTCAATTTCCATTTTTTACCAATTTATTTAAGATGTATAAAATATTCAATATATTGAAATATTACAGTGCTGGAAACAAGACCAAAGCTGGGAATGTGGTTACATTGTTAGTCGACATATTGAAGAATTTTTACAGACCATACAGTTTAACATCAACAAATCTGTAAGTTTATGTTATAGTTTTAAAATATTACTCATTTAGATGTAAAAATTATTGATATTAATTGTTTTTCATGAGCAGATGTGGAAGACTAATAAGAGTTTTGATGCTTCTATGATTCATGAATACATAGAAAGGTTGTTGCCACTGTATCTCGAATGGATGAAGAGGTGCAAGCAAAGTGATGCCACTTATTAAAGGTTAGCAATTAAGCAAGTGTAAATTTTTGAACATATAGTTGTAAATTTTTGAAACACGGTCCATTACAATGATCACAACCTGCAAGTCCATTACAATGTAAATTTTTGACATTAAGTTACTGTCCGATTGTACATTTTAAATATATATGAGCTAGATATATATATATATATATATATATATATATATATATATATATATATATATATATATATATATATATATATATACATATATGTATTGTGGAATGATTTTTTTTTGTTTATTTTGAATATCAAATATTGCGGTTACTTTATCATGTGTGCGAATAACTAATATTGCGGGTATAGCATCTAGTGTAGTGTGCGAAGAACTAATAGCGCGTTTTGTTATTTAATGTTGCGGTTTCTTTCTTATTGCGGTCTCTATGTTTGATATTGCGGTCTCTCTTTTGTTGCGGTGTTGGATTTAGTATTGCGGTTTCTTTCTTGTTGCGGTCTCTGTGTTTGATACTGCGGTTTCTCTTTTGTCGCGGTTTGTTTGTTTGATAGTGCGTAATTTGTTAGTGCGGTCCGTTCCCCGCAACAACAAATCGTTTTCCCCGCAACAACAAATCGTTTCTGTAGTAGTGTAATATGCATAAAAAGCTTGTACGTTGATTAAAAAAGTAATATTTCTAAAATTCAAGAGAGTTGTCTTTTGTTATTTTATCTTTTGTTATTTTGTTAAGGTAAAGGCTGTTATTATCATTTTCCTTTTTTTAAATACAAATAAATATAATCATATTTTTTCCCGGTATAGTTAGTGATAGTATATGAATGGTATACCTAACTTTAAGTCCTACATATGGACAACTCAACTGTGCAAAAATATACCCTTTCGTATACAAAAAATCTTATTTCTCTGTAACATAAATTCTTAGGAGATAATTAGAATCAGAAATATTGATAATAATTTTGATTAAAATATAATGTTAGTTTAAATATATTTTTAGGAGATTGTTAGTGGTGAGCTCCTTATTAATAATATTATTTTATTAAGTGAACCCTCAAATTTGAAAATTGTGAACTTCTATATGGGACGAAGGAAATATATACCATAAAATCAGGTGACAAAGCGTGATGGTGGCGGCAAGAATGTTAAAATGATAGGACAAGGTATGGTGATAACGGCACTATAGCACAAAATGGAATTACAATATGCCATAGCGATTGACAACCTTTGCTCTAATTATAAGACTCTAATTATAAGACTCTAATTATAAGACTACTAATTGTATTTAAATTTTAGTTTAGTTTTTTTTTAAATTAACAAGTGATGAATATTTTATAATATAGAACATGTTATAAAGTTTTAATGAAATTTATCATGACTTTTATGTATTCATAATGTCGTATGATCTTTGTAACAATTTAGATTTTACATTGTGTTGTTTTGGTGTCGTTACAACCATTGTGAGAATTTATGTATGATCAACATACGTATATGAATGATGTGACAATAAAAATGATCATAAAAGTAATAACAAATAAATAACAATAAAAAAATTGATTGATGTAGTATTAGATGATTTAGTAGTAAGTATAGCAGAAATAATTTTCTATCATTTACGAGTTCAATATCTTTTTTAGTTAAACATTTATCATATGATCAGCAAAAAAATAAAAAACGGCAACGATAACGATTATGTTGCGCATATCTGTAGGTCTCCCATATGTATACCCTATAAATAAATAAAAATATTATTAAATATTTCATACTACCTGTGTATCAAAATAATGATACACCTTTTATTTAAGAGTGAATCAAAATAAGTGATATACTTCTAAAAATTTACCTTATTTAACAAAAATATGAGACTCATTCTCCACTAAGTATCTACTTTAATAAAATGAAATTACCTTTTACTCTTACTTTTACTTTTAAAAATTATTAATATCATTTTAGTTAAAAGAGGTGTGACTTATTTTTAACTAACTATCTACTTTAATATATATCTTAACCTATATTTTAATTTTTCACCTTAGAAATTGTAAATATTAAAACGTATCACTTATTTTGATACGGAGGTAATATTTGATTAACAATTAAACATTCCTGTTTATAAATTAGTGTGATGTTTACTATATTTATATGAGATAGATGGTACTTTGTGCAATTAAATCTGTACTTGGAATTGGGATATCCATTTTATATAAAATATATATTACGTTGGGAGTAGATCTAGACAAAATAAAATAATTATAACCCTCATGAAGGAACCTCATCCCCATATCTGAAAAAGAGAATGGGCCCGTAGTGGCCCCCTTTCTAAGGATACTAGCTAATTAACAGACAGATGTAATTAATGACGATTACTATATTATAATTAAGATTACAAATTGTAACTTTATCTGGTGGCTCATAGCCAGTGGTATCCGGTATTTATATTAGGAAAATGATAATGATAACCCTAACATTAAGAAGACAAAATAATAAAGGCAACCCTCCTGAATTTTAGGAATATTATTACTTTTTTTATTTTTTTTAAGGTCAAACTAGGAAGAAGTTTCAGCATTGCAATCACCTCTTAAAGCTTGCCAACCATGAATATATATATATATATATATATATATATATATATATATATATATATATATATATATATATATATATATATATATATATATATATATATATATATATATATAATATATATATACACATATATATATATATATATATATATATATATATATATATATATATATATATATATATATATATATATATATATATATATATATATATATATATATATATATATATAATGCATTTAGGTCTTTCCAGAATTAGAAGTCTTAAAATTCAGCCAATTTATTGCTAATTTTGGAAATACACGCATTTTAAAAAACAAAAATTCAGAAAGGATTCGAACATGAGACCTTATGGTCAATAATGGCATTTAACCACTGAGCTACTTTTCGTAGACTGGTATCTTTTCGTCACAAATAAATATAAATGTTCAGCTATACGTTTCAGTAAAATTCAAAACTCCCTTGGGTAATCAAACGACGTCTGCAAATCGGGAAGTGCATAGCTACGTTTGGGAACTAGCAATTCTTTAAAAGCCAGGTTTCCACTTTAAAATTGTAATAGGGTTAGGGTTCTTCCACCTATTCGCGTCTTCTTCATCTTCTTCACATATGTAATCGGTTGAACGCATTGCCAATCCGCTCCATCTTCATCTTCAACGCAAATAGGGTTCTTCCACCTATTTGCGGATCTTAATTTTTTGCTATCAAGTTCGTGTTTTTAGGCTGTTATTTGGACTTTTGCCTTCTGATTTCTCTTTATTTTCTATTTTTTCGTTGGTTTTCTATTTGTAGGTTATTTAAATCTGTTTAGTTGATGTTGCTGGTCACCTTTTCATATGTTGTAAAAATATTTGTTGTTGATTGTAGTTTAGTTGGAAATAAATTGTAAGATCTTGTACTTTTGCCCACCAACTGTTTGATAAAATGTCAAGAAGTTATGTTGATAGAGCTATGGGTTCTTACATGAAACCACAAATTCGAGAAAGTGCGGTGCAAAGATTTCTTTTAGTAATTACTTTTTAGTTTTGCCACCAACTGTTGCAATATATATATTTTGACTGTTGCAATAAATGTTCTTCATATACGTGGAATGCACACACTTATACGTGATCTAAATACAAGGAAGCATGATTTTGTTTTTTATGCAGACCGTCTCACTTGGTATGAATATGATGAATTCATATAATTTTTATGCACTAAAAGTTACTTAAAATGTGTTTAAATTAGGTTGCAAAGCATGGTTTGGACTTTGGATCATCTTCTTTTTACTGAAAAACATACCATTACTCTAACAGGTTGCGGAGCATGGTTTGCTCATCCGAAATACAAATTTTTATGTAGCAAAATTGGTACCCAAGATAGCATGAATTCTGAAAATGATAAATTTGGTCACAGTGTAACACATGAAGTAAATGAAGATAGTTGTGATCATAACAAAACTGATAAGAATCAAAGGTTTGATGTTTTTGAGTTATGTTTAATATTTTTAATTATGAATTTTAGTTTTTGATTTTGAGTTATGCTTCACCAACAAATTCATGTGCAATTGGCCACCGAAACACCAATGGCATGCAATTTTAGGTTGTGTTACTTTCGATTTCCTGATATTTCAAGCCCGTTATCTCATTATTTTCATATACCAATGGCATATAATCTGCATGAAGTAAAAATTTGGCTTCGATAAGTAATTGCATCTAAAGATCTTATCTACTTGTTGCTTTTTGACTTTTTTGTTGCTTTTTGGGTAAAATGGAATAAATCAAAACTTGCGGATTATATTCTTCTTGATTAAGTCTTTGAAGTTTATGATTGTAAATATGGCTAGGTTTAATACTTCAATCCGAACTTGATATTAGCTTCAACTCACAAACATTTACCTATTTATCTGGCTCATGTTCACTTTTGTTCATTCCTAGCTTGAAACATCAGGACCAAAACTGATTTTGTATTAAAGTTTTGGAGTGGTTTGAATTAAAGATTTTGTTGACTTTGGTTGAGTTTTGGGCTATGTTACGGGTCATCATATGTAATTTTGGCGCAAGTAGAGTAAAATTGTAATATTTTTTTGGTTTTTTCAGTTGTATTGTAATTGTGTATAAATAATTTTTGATGAACAAAATTTAATAGTGATATGGGTAAAGAGATCTGTGTTTAGCATGTCTACGGAGACTATATCCATGGTACTTGTGGAAATGTGCTTCTTATTCACTAATATCATAGGTTATTGTAAAGTATGTTTGACTTGGTCATTGACTACTTTTTTAGGGCTCTGAATCTTTCATTTTAAGATGTATAACAATTGCTTGCAATATATTATAGTTATATGGTATCCGTTGCAGTATTACGTGGGTACCCTATTATTATACACTAACGCAACAATGGATTTCTGGGAACAAATTAAAACTCCAACATATTGGTCAAAATCTCCGGCAAATGTTAGAGTTGTTGTACGCGTCATATTAAATGATGTGAAATACTGGAAAATGCATTTGTGATATATGCAATTGTGGATTGGAATTACCCATCGAGAAATATTAGCTGAAATGGGATATGATCTCACACACACAATTACTTATACAGTCTTGATTTAGTGATGAATATTGTCACTAAGTTTTAACTTTTTGTGGTTCTGTAATCGCTCCCGAATTTTTGCCATCGAGCATGGACTAGACAACGATCAGACATGTTGGAGACGACACTTGTGGCGTGACAAGATTTCACATTAAACGAAATTTTAATGAATCATGCTAATTTTATTTCACGAATTTGGTCGCCGCAAAATATTGTTACACAGGGTACCCGCCGCCGCATTGCGCGGGTACCCTGCTAGTATATATATATATATATATATATATATATATATATATATATATATATATATATATATATATATATATATATATATATATATATATATATATATATCATTAAAAGAGAGTTAATACAGAACAAACAAGATACTCAAATACAGAACAACAATCAATTCTACAATCTAAACAGCAACATCCTTGATAAGCATCTTTATATTCAAGTCTCGTCCCACTTTCAACACTTGTTTGGACTTTTTGACCTTCACACACATAATCTGCATTCTTAATTTTTCAATTATAATGGCAAGCAGGCTTTTAACATCCATACCATCATTGTTAAAAAACCTCATGTTTCTTTCTTTCCAAATGTAGTATACTGCTGCTGCCAAAACCATTCTTCTGACCACGCTATAAATGCTATTATTGCATGTCCAATATTCCCTCTTTTCCACAATTATATTCCAGCAATTAGGCACATTAATAACATACGTGAGGTGCTTCAACTTCTCCTAAACTGCTATAGAATAATCACAGGAGAAGAATAGGGGATTGTGTGAATCACTAGTTTTCTTACAGAGAGGGCATTTCAAATTACTACCCATGCACCATCCGGAAATTCTATCCTGTGTTTGCAGCCTACCCTGCACAACCATCCATAGGATATATGCATGTCTCGGATTTCCCTGTGTGAACCACACAAAATTGCACCATTTAACTTCAGGAATATTACTTTTTTAATCAATGTACAAGTTTTTTATGCATTTTAGTCATTAACAAAACCCTTTATATTATCCCACATAGTTGTAGGGTTAAATCACGGTGCAGACAAAATAATGTATATTTGGAGTGGGTATGTTAGCTGTTAAAAAAAAAAAACAAAAATGTAACTTTCAACAGATCTGGATTTAATTCTATAAGAGTATTTGGTGTGTTATAGTTAGAACCATGTTATAGTGTTTTGGCGGTCACCCGATATCGAGTGTTCCGCCAAATGACCCACAACCATAACAATGATGCTTGTTAACATGGTTCATGAAGATGCAAAACGCTGCAAATGACCCACCGAGAATATAGAGGTCCCCTTTAACATGGGTGTTAAGCCATGTTAAAGAGTCAAAATGACTTTAAGATGAGTTTAACACCTTACCGCACATTGTGATGTATATTTTTATTTTTCATGATGTACTTTTTTTTAATATAAATTGGTCAATTTAAAATAATGTTAATTTAAAAAGAAATTTCACACTTGAAAGAAAAGCCTACATGGGAATTTATAAAAGAACTAGTAGGGCACCCGCGCAATGCGGCGACGGGTACCTGTAACTAAATTGTAGAGTTTTTTTTGGCAATAGTCAAGACGTTACCTTCAATAAGTGTTGAATAAGATGGGTAGTAGCACCTTATAGAATACATATTAAATTGTATCCGAAATAAAACATGGGACAATTTTGACGTTTTGCAGTGTTATGTTGTCTGTTTATTTGGGATTAAACAAAGTGTCATTTAGATCAATCGGTTAACACACAGTCAGTACTCACAAAAGGTTTTGTATTCAAATCCTGTAAGCAACATTTTATTATTTTGTGGTGTTTAAAATGTTACTAAAAGTAGAAATAAGTTTAAATTTAAGTTTAAATACTTTTATATTTAGTAGTCCTAAACACATTATAAAGGAGTAAGATACTCCGTAAAAAATAAGGTATAAATAGACTATTTTGCTGAAGGTTTTTAGGGAAAGTAGTCTCTTACTTCAAATAAGAATATAATTATTTACATAAAACTTTTAACGGAATGAAGTTGTATTCCCGTTGTTGTATAAATAGACTATTTTGCTCTAACCTTTTGCATTAATAAAACTTTGTTACTGAAATTATATCATACTCAATTTTGTACTTCTTTATATTAAATTTGAAAAAAAATGTGTTGGATGATAATTTTTAGAAACCAAAGAGCTTATAGCCTAGCGATATCAAGATATTAAGATGTACCACATGATTGTGGGTTCAAGTCCTGATTAGGACAAAATTAATATAATTTAGTGGATGCGTATGTTTTTCGTTCAAAAAAAAGCTTTTAGAAAAAGAAACACACAATTGGTTACGTTTTCTATTTCCGTAGTAAAAAAGTATTAGTTTTATTTGTCATTTACTACGTTTATTTGGCATACTTTATACTAAAAGCATCCTCAATGGTTAACCTTATAAAAGCGACCTTATGATTTGAATGTCGGTGATATGGTGATGTTAAAGGTATCGCCTTGGAAAGACGTGATGAGATTTGGTAAGAAGGGCAAATTGAGCCCAAGGTATGTTTACCTGTTTAAGATCTTGAAATGGGTCGGTTTGCAAGCATTTAAGTTAGAACTTCCACCCGAGTTGCAAGGTGTCCATGACACCTTCCATGTTAGTAATTTGAAGAAGTTCTTAGGTGAAGTGGAGAATATTATCCCACTTCAAGATTTACGGGTCGATGCACCCAACCGGTTGACTGAAGAGCCCGAGGCCATATTGGAGGCCCAAACGAAGAAGTTGAGTAACAAAGAGATTGAGCTAGTGTTGGTCAAGTGGAAACATTCCCTTGGGCCAAATTTGACTTGGGAAGTCAAAGATGAGATGAAGAAACGCTACCCGGATTTTGTAGATTATGAGACGATTCCGAGGACGGAATCCTCTTAAGGGGTAAATAGTTGTAACGACCGTAATTTTACGTTTTTCATTTCGTGTAATTATTCGGGATTTTGTGGATTTCGTTATTTATATTAGTTTATGTTTCGAGTTGTGTTTTATCGAGTGTTTGAATGTTTGGGACTTGGTATAACCAAGTATGGGTCAAAACTTGGATGGCCAAGAATATGCCTAGATCAGCCCTCGCGGAGCGAGCCTGGCGCGAGCGGAACGCGAGGTGAAACAGAGAGTTCAGAGCCCAGACGCGAGAGGCTCGCGCCGAGCTCGAGCCGAGGTTCGCGTCGAGCTCGCGGCTCGAGCGAAATGCGAGCGGGGCGCGAGGGGCTGCTTCGAGCGGCGACCAGATGGAGAACCCGCGTCACCTCGCGGCGCGAGCGGGGCGCGAGGACCGTCTGAACTATAAAAAGTTGTGTGAAGGCTAGAGCTCATAACACCTACGAACCCTAGAGCTATAGCAGCCGTTTTTTAGAGCTTTTGGTCGGTTTTTGGAGCTAAGAAGCTCAAATCTTCACCATATTGAAGGATTCAAGCATCAAGGGTAAGAATTCTTGATCATCTTACTTAGTTACCTTGATTTTGAGCTTAGTATGGGTAACAATGGTGGTTTTGGGAACCAACCATATCATCTTTGGGGAAGATGAACTTTCATGAGTGTAAAACACTCCTTGTAGACTTGTAATCAATGTGTACAAGTTAGAATTGGGATTGATGATGGAAAATCTTCAACTAGGGTTTGAGATTCCACCAAGTTGTATGAACTTGGTGGTTGGGAATGTTGGTATGGATTAATTAGTAGCTAGTTATGGATTATAACTAGGTTTTGTGATGATATTGATGTTAGGTCATGTAACGCCTTAAAATTTGTTGTATTTAAATCAAGTATTTTATTAAATAAATTACGAGATTAATTATTTAACAGAGATTAATTGTTATGTGCATTGATTGCGTATTTTAACTGAGTAATTAAATAAGTGACGTTTCGTATAAATAACTAGTGTATTATTTTATTTACATCCATATGATCAGGAGTATAAATTATGTCACGCGACGTCTTGTAATCCCGAGTTGTGGTTCAGGTGGAGATGTCAAGATGAGGCCCACTCTAGTGAACGTAAATACTACATAATAGATTAACCCAAGCTAATCCCTCATCCTCTTTCTTTTCTCTCGTTGGGCCGGTGGAAATGTAAAGGGGCCAAGCTTTTGTTTTTCCTTGTCATTCCTTGCTGTGGTGTCCAGCGCAAATAATTGTTTAGAAGAGAAAGAGAGTTGAGAATTGTCCAAGCCCATATCTCGTTTTAAACTTAAGCCTCTACTAATCAATACTTAAGCCCGATTTACCCTAATCCTTCATTTGTTTCTATTCGGTCGTGAGAAAAATAAAAACCCCATCTCCTTTGATTTATTTTCTGCTACTCGTCACCAAGGAAGAAGTCGAGCAAGAGGCAATTATGCATACTAGTTGTGATCGTAAGTGGTGTCCTCCTACCTTGTAGTTCTTGTTAAATCCTTACCCTATTCGTTTAACTTATCCCCGTTTTTCTGTGTTGCGTCGGGTTGTGCTTTGGATCGAAAACAGATCGCTGTGCAGTTGATGATCGAGAGCAGGAGGCAGTGAAGTTATTTGGTGTAAACCGGCTCAAGCCAAAGTGTAGTGGTAATCACGTTCCTGTATCGGCTATTCATTGTTTCCTCTCAAATTCGGTATTAATATTAATCGATGTTATATGTTTCTGGGCTGCGGGAATCATCACCATCACCATCGTGTAGCAAGTATAAACCGTGTCGAACCAGTGGAAGCAAAACGAGCAGATTGACCGATTAAACCAACTCGAACAGAATTTTGAGCAGTTCGGTAGTTCTCTAACCTCTAACCCTTTGTTTTGTTTTCCGTAAGGACCGAGATCTTATCATTTCCGTGTAGGGCTGCTGTGATTTGGCAGGTTCATACCGAACCTGAATGGGGATCGGTTCAGTTGTTAATTGTGATTTTATTGATTGTTATGTTCCCGTTCTTCAAATTGTTAACCGAGTCTAATGTAAACCGTGTTGGTGTCCTTGTCCTCGTGGGTTTCTGGTTCAACTTGTTGTCACTATTGGTCAAGAAATTTAAGTTTCGGGGCTGTCGGGTGCCTCGGGAATAAACGGGTTGATGTCGGGATTCAAAAACGGGTTTTAAACGATATGCTGAAATTTGGTCAGATTATGTTGGTCATGTTCGGGTCTGTTTTTAACACACTTAAAATACGTTTCTAGATTTTTGGCCCGTGGTGGTCTCTGGGTTTCTGAGTCCTCTTTCCAACGACGCTGATGGCTCGTTAATCTGATTCACGGTTTAAAAGTTATTCTGTTTTAGTAAACCTTCACTGGATAGTTTTCAGTTCAGCTATTCTGTCTCGTGAGCCTGTTTTGAGCCTTTTCTGTTTGGATCTAGTTTCCGAAGTCTTCTGTAAAATTGTAGTCCTCTGAGTCATTTAACTACTATAAGAATTTGAATAATATCTAGTGAGCGGTTTCAGAGTTATAGCCGTCCCCGCGAAAGTGCTGAGTGCTGTTTAGTTTCTGCTGAAACAACCTTTGAGTCTAATCCTAACCCGGGCTTCCTTGTACCTTGTAGGACCTTCTAGGACCTGCTAGAGACGCTCTACTGTACCGAGGATATTTAGGAGCATACATCTATTCGAGGTGGGTAATCTCACTATAAACTGGTACTTACTTTCGATTCATGATTATGTGCTATGTGTTGTGAATTGTCTTGTTGATTGAGCTTGAGTATTGATTGTGTGATTTATTTGAGTTATCTGAGTTATTTGGAGACTGAGTTATCTGAGTTCTGAGTTCTTGAGTTAAAACATTAAACATAATATAATTGCCTTGACACCGAAGAGCACTGGTGTCAGATGTTTGTCTTGGCATCGAAGAGTACTGGTTCCAGACGTTTCGACTCAACACCGAAGAGTACAGGTGTTGAGCCTTGAGTTGTGTGAGGCGGGTCGAGCTTGATCTCTCGTCCCAAGTCATACAAGCGCGCTATATAAATTAAAATCTGAGAAATAAATTTGAGTAATTGAGAATTGAGTAGAGTCTCTAGGGATCACTTATGTGACTTGAGTTGTTTGTATTTATTTGTTTATTTTGATATTATTCACTCAGCGGTGGCTGACCCCAAACACTACCCCTGTAACGACCCGAATTTTTGTGTTAAATAAATTATGAAAAAAACATGATAAATAAGGATAAATCATTTAAAGAACGTAGGAATTGGTTTCGTGTCATTTGGACATCGTATGAGAAAGTTATGCACGAAACCGTGTCGAAGCAAAGGTCGAAAAATGCAGCCTGGGCTGCATTGCTCAAGATAGCGGCGCTATCTTGGGATAGCGACGCGATTTCTCGCGTTTCCAGCAGAAACTCGAAATAGCGACTACCCTGAACGCTATCCTGAACGCGATTTATCACGAGTGTCAGATAGCGGCGCTATTTCTTGATAGCGGCGCGATTTCTTGGTCTGAACAGCAATAAAGTCAGGATTTGGCTCATTTAATGTCACCCCAAGCCCTAGTTTCTCTCCCAACGAGTTTGTATACGTTTTTGAGTGGAAAACATCATTTGGAGCCGATTTCTTCATCAAATCTTGTGAAATTTCACTCATAGTTGAAGATTAAAGGTATATCTTCACTCTTTGATCATTGTAGCTTTAGATCTACGGATTTTTAGGCTTGGGTTTGAAACCCTAGTTCTTGGGCTTTTGATTAATGGTTGAATAGATGTTGTATACACTTAATAGATGGTATTTTAACAAAGGAAACAAGTGTATGGTTAAGATTTGTAAGAATCTTAAGTTTTGGTAAACCTAGGGTTTTGGAAATCATCAAAATTGGGGAAAATGGTATTTTGGGTTAGCTAGTGATGATGTATGTTAACCTTATGATGGTTATTGAAATAGGACTTCTACCAAGAGGTTGGAGGTCAACAAGTGGTTTGAGAAAGTGAAGATTTGGTGTTCAAGGAACACATCTGGAGCTCTAATTGCTAAGGTGAGTACTTGTGGACTTTACTGAGTACATAGCCATAGAAATATGTTTTCTTACTTGTGATTTGGTCTATTTGATTAATTGTGTAGACTATTAGTATGTAGAGTTAGTTATATATTATTATGAATATTAAAACTAACTTGTTTGATGGTTTATGAGATAGCCAAGGGCTTAGATGGAATAACTCGAGAAGTTATGATGAGTGATAGATTGGCGGTGATTCGGGGGATCCCCGGTCACTTTGGATGGGGCGGATTGGGCATCGACTCATCGACCATCATGTGATAGGAGGCTTGCTAACCGGACGTGATCCGGCTAGAAGTCGGGTAACGGTAGATTGGGCGATTCCCTCTTGCCGTTATCATAAGGCTTATTAAGGCGGGGGATCCCCGATTAATAAGTATGTGAGATGACGGGTTATTTGGAGATGTTCCGGATAACTAGATAGACTTGCTAGGGAGGCAAGAATGAGATAGTCACAATAGGGTGGCTAAATGTATGATGATGAGATATATATATATATATATATATATATATATATATATATATATATATATATATATATATATATATATATATATATATATATATATATATATATGTTTATATATAATGTGATACTTTTTTGTTTTCTCGGGGTCTAAACCCATGTAGCTCACGAGACTTTCTTGTCTCAAGTACTCCTTGTTTGTTTTGCTATGTACTCATGTTCGGGATCGAAGACTTAGGTACGCATGGATAGAGATGCGGGGCCTAGAATAGAAGAACACTAGAGTGGATTTATGCTTAGCTTTGGTTTTGATATATTTTGTAACACCAAACTTTATACTCTGATTTTCGTACCAAAGGTTTTTGTAAATCCATATTTTGGAACCGTTCTTCTATTTATTAAAATGGTATATTTTTGGCAAATGTTTTGTTATAAAATTTGAGGTGTTACAACTTGGTATCAGAGCTATAGTTTAAGTGAATTAGGTTGGATGATCATCCTAGTCTTAGACTGTAGCCATAGGAATGTAAGATTCCTTGAGATCGATAGGTTGACATTGAGACTTTATGTTAAGTTTAGGGTTGAACCTAGGGGACCTATGAAAATTGATATGATTATGAATATTGGGTCCTATGCGACTAATGGGTTGTACATGAGGTACTAAACTATTTGATGTCTACCATATAGACTTGAACGAAAGAAAATGGTGAACACTCGTAGAAGTGGAAAGGCTCCACAAGATCAAGGGGATGAAATACCCCGCGTTGAGGTTGTGGTTGGACAACGAAATCAACCGTCGATGCACGATGAATCGGAGGTCGGAGCTAATAAGACTCTGGTAACCATGGCGGATCTCCAAGCTATTATTGATCAAATCAAAGGGACGGTGGCCGAAGGAGTGCACCGTATAATGAGAAACCGTGAAAAGGCGGGAAGTGATCGTGAAATCCGAAGCTAGGTCGGATGAGAGGACCGGGGGTGGTGGTACCCGAGAGGATAAGTCCTCAACCGGTGGTGGCGGTGATGCTAGGGCAAGGCCCGATGAAAAAAATGGTTGTACTTTTAAGTCCTTCATGGCTTGTAAGCCAAGCGTGTACACGGGTAGTTCGGACCCGAAGGTAACTATGAGGTGGATCCGAGAGACCGAACGTGTAACACCTCAATTTTCAAAACAATATTTAAATAAAATTTAATTCGAAATACATAATATTGTATCGGTGTCAAATACCGGTTTTACAAAAAAACGAAAAGGTTTCTTGTTCGAGATTATCAGAGTTTACAAAAACGGTGTTACAAATTATATCTTAACCATAGGATAAGGACTCTAATCATCAACACCGAGCTAATCTCAACAAGGCCTCTTCTAAACGGGCCTCCTAGATATTCGATCCCGAACCTGAGTACATAGCAAAAACACAAAGATAGTACGTGAGACAAAATTGCCTCGTGAGATACATGGGTTTTAGACCGATAAACATTTAGTCAAATAATATCATTTAATCGTAAAATAATATTATTAAGTTCGTCTTGGGTCACTTTATCACTTTCATCATTGGCCAATGTCAAGATAATCGGAATGCCTCCAATCTATCAAGACCATCATTTCCACGGTAATCGGAATGCCTCCAATCTACCGGGACTCATAGGTATTGGGTAATCGGAATGCCTCCAATCTACCACTAACCTTAAGGTACCGTAATAACCGGAATGCCTCCAATCTACTACGGCCCTAGGGATATCATCATCGTCATCATTTCTTATCTTTTATCGTTATGAGTTTATAACTCCATCTTTTCTTATTCAATCAATCATGTAACCATCATACAAGCAATTCATCATATATCACATAAATGACTAAATTACTTAAAGACTCGATAAAAATCATTTAATCATAAAAACATTTACTAGCTATGTACCCAGTTTGAAAGTTCACATGTACTCACCTTAGCCAAGCTTAACCAATTGTTGCGTTCTTTAATCACCAATATCACTTCTCGAGATTTGAATGCCTCAAATCTTCCAACCGACAATCTATTATCAAAACCAATACAATGGTTTGCATTAATCATCTACACTAACTACATAATCCATGGCTCGTTAACTACTAGCACCATATTCCCCAAAGTTACCAAACCCTAATTTCATAAATCACCACATTTTCATGTATTCATAGCATGACCACGTTTTCCATGACAAAATACCATAGATCTAAGTTATATTACTTCCCTTTAACCATTTATGAACAATTCCATAACTAGGGTTTGAGATTCAAGCTTTCCCTACTTGAATCTATGGCTAAAAACTCAAGAGAAATGAAGATTTACCTTAGATCTTCAACTTAGGAGCAAGGATCACCAAGATTTAATGAAGATTGAGCTCCAAACGATGCCTTACACTCAAAAACCGTTCACACACTTGAAGAGAGAAAACTAGGGTTTTTGGAAATGCATTTATGGCTAAAACCCGAATTTATTGCTCTGGTCGGAAGAGCTCGCGCCTCGCTCGCGCCGAGCTCACGTCGCGAGAAGACGCGGGTCTGCCCGCTAGCAGCCGATTTTACCAGACTTCGCGCCAGGTTCGCGCCTGGCTCGCGCCGCGAAGTCGACGCGAAGTCGACGCGAGATTCTCGCGTTCCAGCTCTGGTCCCTCTGCTCAACCTCGCGTTTCGCTCGCGCCAGGCTCGCGCCGCGAACTTGCCTGTGCAGCAGGGCTGCACTTTTCGGTCTAGGTTTCAACCCAGTTTCGTCCATAACTTCCTCATACGGACTCCAAACGACACAAAACCAATTCCTACGTGTTTTAAACGATTTATCCTTATTTAACATATTTTTGTACAATCTATTTATTTACAAAATTCGGGTCGTTACAACTATCCACCCCTTAAGGAGATTCCGTCCTCGGAATCTCATCATAATTCACAAAGTTCGGGTATCTTTTCCGAATCTCGTCCTTGACTTCCCAAGTCAAGTTCGGCCCAAGTGAATGCTTCCACTTGACCAACACCAATTCAATTTCTTTATTCCGAAGTTTCTTGGTTTTTGACTCTAGTATGGCTTCGGGTTCCTCGATCAATCGGTTCGGGGCATCAACCCGCAATTCTTGTAACGGAATTATATTTTCAACTTCACCCACGAACTTCTTCAAATAACTTACATGAAACGTATCGTGAACACCTTGAAGTTCGGGTGGAAGTTCTAACTTGAAAGCTTGCAAACCGACCCGTTTCAAAATCTTAAACGGGCCAACATACCTTGGGCTCAATTTGCCTTTCTTACCAAACCGCATCACGCCTTTCCAAGGCGATACTTTCAACATCACCATGTCTCCAACATTCAAATCATATGGTCTCTTTTTCAAACCCGAGTAGCTTCTTTGTCGATCTTGGGCGATTTTCATATTGGTTTGGATTATCCCAATCTTTTCATTGGTCAACTTCACAATCTCGGGACCCGTGAGTTTCGTCTCACCCGCTTCAAGCCAACACGATGGAGTTCTACATTTCCTTCCATACAACGCCTCATAAGGCGGCATTTTCACAGTCGATTGGTAACTATTGTTGTAGGAGAACTCAACTAACGGTAAATGTTCATCCCATTTACCCCCAAAATCTAGTACACATGATCTTAGCATATCTTCAACCGTTTGAATAGTTCTTTCACTTTGACCATCGGTTTGCGGGTGGTAAGCCGTACTCAACCGCAATTTCGTCCCCAACTCCTCTTGCAACGATCTCCAAAATCTCGAGGTAAACCTTGCGTCTCTATCGGACACAATCGACAACGGGACTCCATGAAGTCTCACCACTTCATCCACATACAACTTTGCCAACTTCTCAAGTGGCATGGTTTCCCGAATTGCTAAGAACAATGCACTTTTGGTCAACCGGTCAACTATGACCCAAATGGCGTCGTGGTTCTTTCTCGTCTTTGGCAATCCAACAATAAAATCCATTGTTATATCATCCCATTTTCTGGCCGGGATTTGCAACGATTGAGCTACCCCGTAAGGTACTTGATGCTCGGCTTTTACTTGTGCACACGTGGCACACTTAGAAATATACTTTGCCACTCTTGCCTTCATCCCGGGCCACCAATACATCTTCTTCATATCTTGATACGTTTTTGTACTTCCCGGGTGGATCGAATACTTGGACTTATGAACATCGGTTAGTAACTCCTTTCGGGTACCCCCGAACTTGGGAACCCAAATTCGACCACCCACGGTTTTCAACCCTTGCTTATTTTCCACAAAATGTTGGTTCTTTCCCAATCGTTCTTGCCTTAACTCATCTTTTTCCATCACTTCCCGTTGGGCATTCTTGATTCGTTCTACTATACTCGAGACTACTTCAATACGCGTTAGCTTTCCTTTAATCGGCTTTTCAGACGCCTTTCGGCTCAAGGCGTCGGCTACCACGTTGGCCTTCCCCGCATGGTAGACAATTTCACAATCATAATCTTGTATCAATTCGATCCATCTTCTTTGTCTCATATTTAGGTCTTTTTGAGTAAAAACGTATTGAAGACTCTTGTGATCCGTATATAACGTACACCTCGTACCATATAGGTAGTGCCTCCATAACTTTAAAGCAAACTCTATCGCCGCCAACTCTAAATCGTGAGTCGTGTATCTTTCTTCCGCATTCTTTAGTTGTCGCGAGGCGTAGGCAATCACTTTCCCTCGTTGTATCAAAACACAACCCAAACCTTTATGTGAAGCATCACTATACACGACGGAGTCTTCCATCCCTTCGGGTAACGTGAGAACCGGTGCGTTACACAATTTTTCTTTCAATGTGGCGAATGCTTTTTCTTGCTTTTCTCCCCACACGAACTCACTACTCTTTCGGGTCAACAATGTGAGTGGTGTCGCCACTCGAGAAAAGTCTTGAATAAATCGACGGTAGTATCCGGCAAGGCCGAGAAAACTTCTCACTTCGGTTGGAGTTCGTGGCGGTTCCCACTTCATAACCGCTTCAATCTTTGACGGGTCAACTTTGATTCCTTCTCGGGACACGACATGACCAAGGAATTGGACCTCTCGAATCCAAAATTCACACTTAGAAAACTTAGCATACAATTTCTCTCGTTGTAGCACTTCTAACGTTTGTCTTAGATGACTCTCGTGTTCTTCTTCGGTTTTTGAATAAATAAGAATATCGTCAATAAATACGATAAGAAACTTGTCGAGGAATGGTTTGCAAACCCGATTCATAAGATCCATAAAAATGGCCGGTGCATTAGTCAACCCGAATGGCATCACCAAAAACTCGTAATGCCCATAACGTGTATGAAACGCCGTCTTCTCGGTATCTCCTTCTTTTACTCGAACTTGATGGTAACCCGACCTCAAATCGATCTTCGAAAAATAATCGGCACCTTGAAGTTGATCAAACAAGTCGTCGATTCTAGGCAAGGGGTATCGGTTCTTAATAGTCATCTTGTTCAACTCTCGGTAGTCAATGCACATTCTCATTGAACCGTCTTTCTTCTTAATAAACAATACGGGCGCACCCCATGGAGACGAGCTAGGACGAATAAATCCTTTGTCGAGTAACTCTTGCAACTGGGACATCAATTCCTGCATTTCGGTGGGAGCCAAACGGTATGGAGCACGAGCTATTGGCGTCGCTCCCGAAACTAAATCAATACGGAATTCTACTTGCCTCTCCGGTGGTAATCCCGGTAAATCGTCGGGAAATACCTCGGGAAAATCCCGAATCACCCTTACATTTTCCACCGACTTCTTCTCTTTCCTTCCATCTAATACATATGCTAAAAAGGACGAACATCCTTTGGCTAAACATTTCCTAGCTTTAACCGCGGTCATAAGGCATGGCAAATGGTGTCGTCTCTCACCATAAACATAAACTTTTTCATTGTCGGGAGTCCTAATCGAGACTATCTTCTTCCCACATAAAATCTTTGCTTGATTCTCACCCAACCAATCTATACCTATAACTATATCAAAACCCGCAATTTCCATGGGTAATAAATTCACCTTAAACTTTCTCCCATCTATTTCCAATTCACAATTTCGACACATATGTTGAACTATGGAGGTTTTACCATCCGCAATTTCTATATCATAAATTTCATCAAGGAGTTCTAACGGCACATTCAACACCACAACAAAATCATGAGACACAAACGAATAAGTAGCACCCGAGTCAAATAAGATCCGGGCGGGAATAGAATTTACGAGTAGGGTACCTGAAACGACATCGTGGGCTTCTTTGGCTTCATCTCGGGTAAGTTGGAAGGACCGTCCCTTGACCTTTGTCGGCTCCGCTTTCTTTTGAGCGGTTGACACCATGGTCTCACTTCCCTTCTTCGGGCATGCATTGCTATAGTGCCCTTTTTCATGGCACGAATAGCACTCGATTTCATCCAACGGTTTGGCCCGGCAATCCCTTGCCATATGCCCCGGTCTTCCACATTTGAAACATGATTTTGATTCCGCCAAACATTCCCCCTTGTGGTCCTTGCCACACTTCTTACATGCACCCACACTTGTTTGTTTAGAGAAGGTCGGGGTGAACTTTCCTCTCTTCACCGAACCCGAGCTCCCTTCAAACTTCCTCTTTTCAAACTTTTCAAACTTTGGCCTCTCGTTGATTCTCCTTTGGCCCACTTCCTCCACATTCCTCGCCACACTAATAGCCTCATCTAGTGTGGCGGCCCTCTTTACTTCCAACTCATACTCCCACGGGAGTCCATTGGCATACCGAACAATCCGGGATCTCTCATCCGGATACAATTTGATCACAAACGGGATTAACCCCGTGAACTTCCTAGTGTACTCATCGACACTCAAACCACCCTTCTTCAAATGAACAAACTCTTCTTGAAGTTTTTCTAAGTTTCTTTCGGGGCAAAACTTTGCCTTCAACCGTTTCACAAACTCATCCCATGTCATCTTGTACACCGCTCTCTTTCCCAACGTTTCATACATGGTGTCCCACCACACGAGGGCTTCATCTTTCAATAAACGAGAAGCATAGATTACCATATCATCTTCCTTGCATTTACTAGCTTCAAGGACTTGTTCAGTTTCACGGATCCAATGGATCGTGACTTTCGGTTCGGAGCTACCATAGTAGTTATCGGGCTTAAAAGCCACAAAGTTCTTATACGTGCACCCCTTCCTTTCCCTCGGCTCGGGGTCACTCCCATCTTCTTCCGTTGATGATTTCTCAGTTTGAGCAACACTACTTGACTTGCTCTTTGTGCGGGGTGGAGATTCCTCCCGCCTTTCACGTGCCCTATGCTCATTGAGAAGTCGGTTCACATCCTCGTTCACTATGTCCCTCATTTGATTGAACATAGTTTGAAGGTGTTCCACGGTGACCGGGGTGTGAGTGTTCCTTTCAACACCCGAATTCTCCACTTCGTCACGAGGTGGAGGACCAAATACCGGTTCAACAAGGTTATTCGAATCTTGCCCTTGATCAAGTGGGCCTCTTGCACTTCTAGTTCTCACCATTTTGCTATAATAAGACATCAATCATTTAGAATTCACTTTATCAAAGAAACGGTGACATTGACCGTCCCACAACCAACATGACCTATTCCCTTAAGGTCAACCCTATCGAACCTACACTTTAAGGTCTCAATAGTCATTTCATAAGTATCCTATGGAACCTACGGTCCTACTAGCTCAGTTTAAGTCTAGGATGGTCAACTCAACCTAGTTCACTTAAACTATAGCTCTGATACCAAGTTGTAACACCTCAATTTTCAAAACAATATTTAAATAACATTTAATTCGAAATACATAATATTGTATCGGTGTCAAATACCGGTTTTACAAAAAAACGAAAAGGTTTCTTGTTCGAGATTATCAGAGTTTACAAAAACGGTGTTACAAATTATATCTTAACCATAGGATAAGGACTCTAATCATCAACACCGAGCTAATCTCAACAAGGCCTCTTCTAAACGGGCCTCCTAGATCTTCGATCCCGAACCTGAGTACATAGCAAAAACACAAACATAGTACGTGAGACAAAATTGCCTCGTGAGATACATGGGTTTTAGACCCGATAAACAATTAGTCAAATAATATCATTTAATCTTAAAATAATATTATTAATTTATCACTTTCATCATTGGCCAATGTCAAGATAATCGGAATGCCTCCAATCTATCAAGACCATCATTTCCACGGTAATCGGAATGCCTCCAATCTACCGGGACTCATAGGTATTGGGTAATCGGAATGCCTCCAATCTACCACTAACCTTAAGGTAACGTAATAACCGGAATGCCTCCAATCTACTACGGCCCTAGGGATATCATCATCGTCATCATTTCTTATCTTTTATCGTTATGAGTTTATAACTCCATCTTTTCTTATTCAATCAATCATGTAACCATCATACAAGCAATTCATCATATATCACATAAATGACTAAATTACTTAAAGACTCGATAAAAATCATTTAATCATAAAAACATTTACTAGCTATGTACCCAGTTTGAAAGTTCACATGTACTCACCTTAGCCAAGCTTAACCAATTGTTGCGTTCTTTAATCACCAATATCACTTCTCGAGATTTGAATGCCTCAAATCTTCCAACCGACAATCTATTATCAAAACCAATACAATGGTTTGCATTAATCATCTACACTAACTACATAATCCATGGCTAGTTAACTACTAGCACCATTTTCCCCAAAGTTACCAAACCCTAATTTCATAAATCACCACATTTTCATGTATTCATAGCATGACCACGTTTTCCATGACAAAATACCATAGATCTAAGTTATATTTCTTCCCTTTAACCATTTATGAACAATTCCATAACTAGGGTTTGAGATTCAAGCTTTCCCTACTTGAATCTATGGCTAAAAACTCAAGAGAAATGAAGATTTACCTTAGATCTTCAACTTAGGAGCAAGGATCACCAAGATTTGATGAAGATTGAGCTCCAAACGATGCCTTACACTCAAAAACCGTTCACACACTTGAAGAGAGAAAACTAGGGTTTTTGGAAATGCATTTATGGCTAAAACCTGAATTTATTGCTCTGGTCGGAAGAGCTCGCGCCTCGCTCGCGCCGAGCTCGCGTCGCGAGAAGACGCGGGTCTGCCCGCTAGCAGCCGATTTTACCAGACTTCGCGCCAGGTTCGCGCCTGGCTCGCGCCGCGAAGTCGACGCGAAGTCGACGCGAGATTCTCGCGTTCCAGCTCTGGTCCCTCTGCTCAACCTCGCGTTTCGCTCGCGCCAGGCTCGCGCCGCGAACTTGCCTGTGCAGCAGGGCTGCACTTTTCGGTCTAGGTTTCAACCCAGTTTCGTCCATAACTTCCTCATACGGACTCCAAACGACACAAAACCAATTCCTACGTGTTTTAAACGATTTATCCTTATTTAACATATTTTTGTACAATTTATTTATTTACAAAATTCGGGTCGTTACAGAACGGGTCATCGGAAGTAGCAAATGTAAGAAAGCCGATATGGTGACGTATGCGTCACAATTGTTGAAGGAAGATGCTATTATGTATCCCTCGGAAGGGAGGTGGTGGAGAAGATGTCATGGGATGACTTTACCACGAGGTTGAAGAGAAAGTTTTGCCCCGAAAGGGATTTGGAAAAGATGCATGAGAGGTTTGTGACCCTAAAGAAGGGTGATAGGTCGGTTGAGGAGTACTCAAGGGAGTTCACGGGATTGCTCCCGTTTGTTGCAAAAACTTATTTTGAGGAAAGATCGTGGGTAGTCCGGTATGCTTGTGGGCTACCTTGGGAGTACCAATTGGAGGTAGAGAGAGCGGTCACACTCGATGAGGCCATTGGTGCCGCCCGGGGTGTGAAAGAGGTAAATGCGACGAGGAATGCCGAGAGGGCCCAGATGGGCGAGAAAAGGAGAGCCGAGAGTGGCTCGGGAACTTACAAAAAGGGGAAGTTCACATCGAATTCCTCCAAACAAGGAAGCGTTGCCCCATGCAAGAGGTGCGAGAAGAACCATGCCGGCGAATGCCGAAGGGATTCGAAGGCGTGTTAAAATTGTGGCAAGGTGGGACATATGGCCCGAGATTGTAGAACCAAGGCGTTTTCCGAGGTGGGGTGTTACTCGTGTCACGCGATGGGACACTATAGCAATGTGTGCCCGAAAAAGGGAACCGATCCAATGGTGTCCACGGCTCGAAAGAAGGTGGAACCGGCTATAGTGAAGGGGCGTTCCTTCCAACTCATTCGCGAGGAAGCAAAAGAGGCGCACGATGTGGTATCAGGTACTTTATTCCTTAATTCCTTGCCAACTCTTATATTATTTGATCCGGGTTCTACTTATTCGTTTGTGTCTCGCGAGTTTGGTAGAAAGTTGAATGTGATATCGGGATTGTTAGATGAGGTCTATGAAATAGAGGTAGTCAATGGGAAATCTCAGTGGTCGAATGTGTTTAGAGAAATTGTGAGTTAGAAATACGTAGGAAAAAGTTTAAAATCGATTTATTGCCCATGAGAAAGAAGGCTTTTGATATGATTATCGGTATGGATTGGTTGGGTATGCATCAAGTCAAGATATTATGTGATTATAGCTTAAGTGTTGGGTTGGCACACGAATTGGTGCTTATAGAAATTGGAGATAACTTGTATGACGTGGATATTTATCTTGGGAATGGTATTCCCGGTTAGTTATGTGTAAGGAAATATGTATTTGAAAGGATTATAGACAAGTGTGTCGCATGTAGTAAGGATATAAGGGTTAATGATATTATGTAGTATTAAAGGACGAACCACGAGGATGGTAAATGTGTTTCAACAAAAGGATAGTTGTACAAGGAAGTACTAAGTCTTGGTAAGAAATGTTAGTGTGGATTGGAATTCTAGAAATAGAAACCTTGGGAAATGGAACTTGGATGTTCGGCGAGAAGCCGGATAAGTACTGTAATGATTGTTACACATGAATGGTAAAGAAAATAATGACTAAGGTATAGTGATGTATTAGAACTCATAAATGGGAAATATGTGGAAAAGAATTAGTGTCGGGAACGACGAATTCTGATTGTCGAAGGTGGTTGAGTAAAAAGTTGGCATATAGCCATGTCAGGTTTTGTGACAATAATGATAAATTCGATATCAAGGGTAAGAAAACAATTATTGGTTACATGTTATAGTAATGGCATGACGGTATATGACATGGGGTAGTGTGAGACTACGATTGCAAGATAAATATTTCAAAGTATCGCGATGTATAAAGACGAGAGCAAGGAATGTTGAGCTATTGGGTGCTAAGTCATGGGTTGCAAGAGTAGACCGGAGTCGATTGGTTGACTCAAGGATGACCGGGTTGACCGGTGAATTATGGTTAAAGGAATAGATGGGTTGTTACCCCGGTGGTGACAAAAGATTTGGAAAATTGAAAATAGGGAAATGAACCGTCTAAGGGTGATTAATGTGTAAGTGAAACGGTAAATGATAATCGGAAATTTTATTGGTTACCCGCGGGGTACTATGAATGTGCATTATGTGATGGCCTTTGAAGGCATATGATAATGAAAAAGGTAATGTTATATGAAACGTGTTAAGTGGTATGTCCAATGAGAAATGTGTGAATATGAAAGAAAACGATAACGTGATATTATGGGAAATGTGCTAAATTGCATGGTGAATAAATAGACGATTAAATGGGTAAGATAGTGGTAAAGTATGTAAAGTGAAAATGTGTATACTAGTGAAGTATGCAAGATAGGATAAGAAAGAAATGATGTGATTAGTTCGGGGGATCCCCGGCTACGATGATGGTTGGGATGGAGTCGGTTGGGCGAATCCCAATGATTCCATTCCGTGATCGGAGGTTTTTCCGGTAACAGGATAGTGTGAGTCACATTGGATTGGAGGCTTTCCGATCACTGCGACAATTTAGATCTTGATGGATTGGAGGCTTTCCAATCATCTTGATGTGATAGTTAAATTATGGATTGTCATGTATGGGTATGGGATGCCTACGACATATAGAATATGAGGAAGAGAATACTTTTAGAGAGCAATTGGTATTGGGAACCAAGATATGGTCAAGTTGTGTGAAATTGTGGTATGTGATGCAAAGATGATTGAAATGGTACTAAGTGATGGTATAAGTGACCAAATGAATGTTAAGAACCGGTAAGGGTTGATGTGACCTTAAGGGAATGTGAGAACTCGGAGAAATTTGAAAAGATTGGAATTTTGGAAATATGGACGATTGTTAAGGAAACACTAATGAGTATAACCGGAAGTGATAAGTCGAGAATGATATCCCGCGAGTAGGGAATTTGTTTTTTTGGGAAAGTATGGTTGACTTTATGCAAAGGTCAAGGTTAGTCAATGTGTGATTTGGTTGACTTGGTCAAGGATGAGCTTTGACTCTCGCTTCGAATGATTGGTGAATGATGAGAGCATAATGTGTCGGTCGTATGTATGTGAAAGGATTAATGGGATAATTAAAGAATTATAGTCGAATTATGCGACTTTGACCCGTTGGGTGTTTTCAAGTTGAATTTGGGAATCAGGTATATGATGGCCGATGAATCATAATTATAGGTCGATGGTAAAGGAAAGGATGATTAATGGAACCTTTAGCAAGTAAAGAAATTGTTAAAGAACAGTTGACTTTGTGCTTAGGTCAAAGATTTGACAATGTTGGATTATATTGACTTGGTCGAAGCTAGATTTTGATATCCATGTGGTTCGATTAGATGATAATAATGATTGGGTCATATAGTTTCTATGTGTATAGCGGGTTTGATTAAATGATTTAAATTGTTTGCAATTTTGACCCGTTTGGGTACTAAAGGATTAAGATTGATTTTTGACCCGTTCGGGCCTAACGGGGTTAAGTGAATGTTTAAATACATATTGTTGACTAAATTGGAATGGGAAAAGTTTGATGGTAATGACCACAAGGGAATGAGAACGGAATGCTCAATCGAAAATGAGTTGAAAATTTTCTAGTGATTCCGAGGACGAAATCCTTTTAAGTGGTGGATAGTTGTAACGACCCGAATTTTTGTGTTAAATAAATTATGAAAAAAACATGATAAATAAGGATAAATCATTTAAAGAACGCAGGAATTGGTTTCGTGTCATTTGGACATCGTATGAGAAAGTTATGCACGAAACCGTGTCGAAGCAAAGGTCGAAAAATGCAGCCTGGGCTGCTTTGCCCAAGATAGCGGCGCTATCTTGGGATAGCGACGCGATTTCTCGCGTTTCCAGCAGAAACTCGAAATAGCGACTACCCTGAACGCTATCCTGAACGCGATTTATCAAGGGTGTCAGATAGCGGCGCGATTTCTTGATAGCGGCGCGATTTCTTGGTCTGAACAGCAATAAAGTCAGGATTTGGCTCATTTAATGTCACCCCAAGCCCTAGTTTCTCTCCCAACGAGTTTGTATACGTTTTTGAGTGGAAAACATCATCTGGAGCCGATTTCTTCATCAAATCTTGTGAAATTTCACTCATAGTTGAAGATTAAAGGTATATCTTCACTCTTTGATCATTGTAGCTTTAGATCTATGGATTTTCAGGCTTGGGTTTGAAACCCTAGTTCTTGGGCGTTTGATTAATGGTTGAATAGATGTTGTATACACTTAATAGATGATATTTTAACAAAGGAAACAAGTGTATGGTTAAGATTTGTAAGAATCTTAAGTTTTGGTAAACCTAGGGTTTTGGAAATCATCAAAATTGGGGAAAATGGTATTTTGGGTTAGCTAGTGATGATTTATGTTAACCTTGTGATGGTTATTGAAATAGGACTTCTACCAAGAGGTTGGAGGTCAACAAGTGGTTTGAGAAAGTGAAGATTTGGTGTTCAAGGAACACATCTGGAGCTCTAATTGCTAAGGTGAGTACGTGTGGACTTTACTGAGTATATAGCCATAGAAATATGTTTTCTTACTTGTGATTTGGTCTATTTGATTAATTGTGTAGACTATTAGTATGTAGATTAGTTATATATTATTATGAATATTAAAACTAACTTGTTTGATGGTTTATGAGATAGCCAAGGGCTTAGATGGAATAACTCGAGAAGTTATGATGAGTGATAGATTGGCGGTGATTCGGGGGATCCCCGGTCACTTTGGATGGGGCGGATTGGGCATCGACCCATCGACCATCATGTGATAGGAGGCTTGCTAACCGGACGTGATCCGGCTAGAAGTCGGGTAACGGTAGATTGGGTGATTCCCTCTTGTCGTTATCATAAGGCTTATTAAGGCGGGGGATCCCCGATTAATAAGTATGTGAGATGACGGGTTATTTGGAGATGTTCCGGATAACTAGATAGACTTGCTAGGGAGGCAAGAATGAGAGAGTCACAATAGGGTGGCTAAATGTATGATGATGATATATATATATATATATATATATATATATATATATATATATATATATATATATATATATATATATATATATATATATATATATATATATATATATATGTTTATATATAATGTGATACTTGTTTGTTTTCTTGGGGTCTAAACCCATGTAGCTCACGAGACTTTCTTGTCTCACGTACTCCTTGTTTGTTTCGCTATGTACTCATGTTCGGGATCGAAGATTTAGGTACGCATGGATAGAGATGCGGGGCCTAGAATAGAAGAACATTAGAGTGGATTTATGCTTAGCTTTGGTTTTGATATATTTTGTAACACCAAACTTTATACTCTGATTTTCATACCAAAGGTTTTTTGTAAATCCATATTTTGGAACCGTTCTTCTATTTATTAAAACGGTATATTTTTGGCAAATGTTTTGTTATAAAATTTGAGGTGTTACAACCCCCCCCCCCCCATTTTGCAGGTACTAGAGCAAGTGCATTGGATGGGCTGTTACTCGATGAGCTTTTATGGATTTGGATTCCAAACGTTTATTTTGAGTCAAATGTTTTTAAAACAATTATTTTATTTTGAGTCAAATGTTTTTAAAACAATTATTTTATTTATTCCGCATTTAAACACCATGAGACGGTTTATATTTATTTTAATGAGATGAGACTGTTTGTTTACTTGTACTTTTGGGAAAATGATTATTTTATTTATTTAAAAAATTTTAAATTTTCCCTAAATTTTGGGATGTTACAGGTCAAGGAGACCTTGAGATTGGGAGTACTTCCTTGATTTGGTTTGAACACAAGTGTTGGATAGCACTGCTAAGGTGAGTACATGTGATCTTTTCTGAGTACATAGGAAAACGATTTTTATGATTAAAATGATTGAAAGAGTCTTTATTGAATAAACATTATTGATAAAGAAATTGATTGTAATGATTATATGCCATGAAGTGATTTGTAACATTGACTTGTTGAAATGATGATTGACTTGGAGCTAAGGCTCATGTTTGACGACCAATTATGTGTTAGTCAAATTATCCGGAAACGATAACCCATTCGTGGGGGAGTTAAGATTGCTACTTGGGGCGGTACCTCCCTGCGCAAGGGTAGTATATCTAAGTGAACGATAACCCGACATTCGGGGGACAATGATAACCCGATAAAAAGGGGGATTACGATAACCCGCGAGACGGGGGAGTAATGATCTCGGTAAGTTTGGGAGAACCGCAATTACCATGAGATCTTTTGAAGATAACCCACATCGGGGGAGTTGCTTCGGGATGACCCGTTGCGTATGTGTGAGCTTAGGGCAAGCTCGAGATTATGTATGACTTATGTGCAATTTAAATATTTATTTAATATTATTTAATTGCAAATGTTTATAATCGGGTCTAAAACCCATGTTACTCACGAGACAATTTTGTCTCACGTACTACGTTTTCTTTTATGTCTATGTACTCAGGTTCGGGAGATAAGGACTAGGCGGTCGTAGTTATAGCATTGGATGGTTAAGTTCGGTGTACTTATTTGATTTCCTTAGACTATAGATTTGATATTATTGTAACACCGGTTTTTGGCACTTATTAAACATTCCAATGTTTTGTTAGTCCATATTTTGAATGTGATGGATTTTAAATGTTAAACTTCATTGATTTAAAAGTTTAAATTGGTTTGAAAAATTGGTGTGTTACACAGCCCTTAGGGCTGTCATTAAGAAGACAAAATTACAAAAGACAACCTTCCTGAATTTTAGGAATATTAATTTTTTAATCAATATACAAGCTTTTTATGCATGTTAGTGACAACCCTAAGGGTTGTCATTAACAAAACCCAAAGATTAAAATAGAGGTTAAAATAAATTAAAGTACATAGTTAGTGGAGAATGAATCACACTTTTCTTGAATAAAGTGATATTAATGAGTTTTAAAAGTAAAAGTAAGGATATAAGAGTAATTTCACTTTATTAAAGTGAATGGTTAGTGAGTATGAGTCTCACTATTTTTACCAAATAATGAAAGTTTTCAAAGTATGTTACTTATTTTGATACACCTCAAAATGGAAAATGTATCACTTATTTTGATACGGAGGAAGTATGTAAAGATATACGAAGTATCTAAATTGCAATAGATTTCAAAAGAAAATCATGAAAAACACACAACTAAAAAGGGAAAAGACGTGAAAGCTCTTTTTGGATGGTGGGTGATTATAGGTGAAGACTGAAGAATGTGGAGTGGAGTCATTTTTTATATTATTTATTTATTATTGAAATTTACTTAAAGGAAGAAATACCATTAAACCAAATAGTAATAAGTAATAAATATGGAGTACGTTTATTTAGAGTGCGTGGATTCTATGTAGTTTTCTTAACTATGTTAAATATATATAAAACTAATTTTAAGAGTTTTTTTTTTATGGGAAGCTACGGTCTACTTGACAAAAAGTAAAAATTTACTTCCTTTACATTTTACAACATTGTACAAACTTTGAGATATAATCTACAAGTATATCAAAACATGCGGTGAATATATATCCAATGCTTCTAGCCTAGTGGTATAAGGTGTTGCCCATGATCCGGTCATGGGTTCAAGTCCCGTCGTGAACTTTGGTGGTGGGATTTATTCCCCATAGGTGGAAGGTTTGAGGGAAGGCATACTGCCCCTTGTGGATGTCACTGTCTATGCTCGAACCACTAACTTACTAACTTGCCGTTAAAAAAAATAAAAAAAAATGTAGTGAACATATATCAACAAAAAAAAATTGAAATATTCGTTCACTCATTTTAAGACTTATTAAGATACCTTTTTTTTTTTTTGGAAACAGCTTTTATTAATACAAAAAACTAGCACAAGGCTAGAAAACCACAACATCTAACAATTACACGGTAAAATTAGTCATTCGGCCAACTAACTCTATACTTAGGACGACGGTTACAAATCCAAAGAAACAACACTTCTTTGATTGAATCTACAATAAAATTCCGCCGATTGTTACCACTATTGAAAGTGATAGCATTCCTAAACCGCCAAATAATCCAAATCACCGTAAACACCACCGCTTCAATAATCGTCTTCCCTTTCGTGTTCATTGAGCTAGCATCCAGTTTATCAACAATTCATCCAAACTATCAACATTTGTATCAACCACTTGAAGCCACCGACCAATAGCGCTCCAAACACTCTTAGACACTTCACAATTCCATAATATATACTCCACATTCTCTACCCCGTCTCCACACATCACACATTTTAAATTCTCGAAACTAATGCCCTCATCAACAAGTTAACTTTAGACGATACTCGATTTATATTCACCTTCCAAAAAAGAATATTAACTTTTCGGGGCACTAATGGGTTCCACCTTGTGTATAACACCGAAGATGGAAGCAAAAGATCATCTAACCACCTTCTCGTGCTCTTAACTTTAAAAACGCCTTCATTACCAATATCCCAAACCCACGTATCTGGATCATTAGATAACGTCACACTTTCTAGTAACCGGTTCAATTCCAACACTCGATATTCTTCTCTCCCCCCACGAATGTCACGAATCCAGGCCCATCGCACCACAGTATTATTGAACCGATCCGACACCGAGCAATCTCTATCAACATCAAGCAAATGGATCCTCGGAAATTCCGCCGCCAAGGAGTTCGAACCTAGCCAAGTGTCCGTCCAAAACCGAGTACTTCTACCATCCCCAACCTTCTTTTTCAAGTGAGTTAACAAATCAATACCATTACTTTTAAACTTGTGCAACAATTTTATAATTTGAGCCCAAGGGGTCGGTCCTAGCCGATGCGGATTCGCTAGGTCCAACGCCCCATTCTTGCCATAAATCGATTTAACAACCGTGGCCCACAAACCGCTAGCATTTGATCTAAACCTCCAAATCCACTTTAATACTAAGGCAACATTAAAAGCATGTAAGCTCCCAATGTCAAGACCCCCATTTTGTTTTGCCGCCAACACCGATTCCCAATTAACCCAATGAATCTTCTTTTTATCCTCGGTGCCTCCCCAAAAGAACGATGCTCTCAATCTCTCTAAATTGTACGCCACACCTTTTGGCATGACAAAAAGAGACATATAATAAATACCCATACCGCCAAGCACCGATTTTAAAAGAAGAGACCTACCACCAACCGAAAGGGTGTTAACTTTCCACCCCGACAATTTTTGCTTAAATTTATCAACTAACGGGTCCCAATTCTTTTTTCTAGACATACAAGCCCCGACCGGCATCCCCAAATAAATGAAGGGTAACCGCCCATTACACACACCAAGCAATGCTGCCATATTTTGCACCTCCCCATCCGACACCCCAATTCCATAAAGATTAGATTTATGCAAATTTAGCTTCAAACCCGACGCCATGTGAAAATAGTGCAAAATAATAAGGAGCTTTTGCATATTATTGAGAGACCATTCTCCCAAAAAAATCGCATCATCTGCATACAAAAAGTGATAAATAGTGCAAGAATTCTCATTAACCTTCACCCCTTTGAACAAATGTTGAGAAGTCGCCTCTTCCATAGCCACATGAAGACCTTCCATGGCTATAATAAAGAGAAACGGAGATAACAGATCACCTTGACGAAGACCTCGTTCGAGCTTAAATTCTTTAGAAGCGTTACCATTAAGAATAACCGAAGCTTTGGAAGAGTGCAAAATAGTCGTAATCCATCTCCGCCACTTTTCCGGGAAGTTCATAAATTCCAACATCCGATCGAGAAATTCCCAACTTATAGAATCATAAGCTTTTTCAAAATCGATTTTAACCACCATAGCACTCTTCTTCTTCTGTTTATACCACGAAATTAATTCGTTCACCATCATCGGTCCGTCCAATATTTGACGACCTGAATAAACGCCGATTGCTCCTGACTAACCACCGACGCTACCACCCCAGCAAGCCGTAACGCCAAAATTTTCGCAATAATCTTATATTGCACACCAATAAGGCTAATCGGCCTGTAATCATTCACCGCCAGCGGGTTAGTGACCTTCGGGATCAGCGTGATGAACGAAGCATTGCACCCTGTGGGAATAAAACATGTTTCAAAAAACTCAACAACAAAGTTAAAAATATCAAGTTTAAATAAATCCCAAATTTTGTTAATAAAAGCGAAAGTGAAATCGTCCGGGCCCGGGGCCTTATCACTTCCGCAGCTCCACACCGCCACTTTCAGCTCGCTCATCGTCACTTGCCCTGACAGCATCGACGATTGATCCTCAGACAACTGCTTGAATTTGTCACTTCTCCTTGCCACTTGAATAACCGGGACCCTTTGAAACTTATTAGCATAAAAATATTAAAAAGTATGTTTCACCATCTTTTTTAACCCCTCTAATCAAGGAATGTCTTCGCTTACTATTGATGATACCATGGAAATACTTTGAGTTTTCGTCACCTTCAATACTCCATTTGACTTTAGCTTTTTGAGCCAAATCCTTCCATTCTTTCACGTCTAACTTATATAATTCTAGCTTGGCGGCTTGCCTTTCAACCAACTCATCATCAGACACGACATTATCATCCATCTTCTTTTCAATAGCTAGCACCTTTTCGGTCAACTTCTTCTTTTGATCCCCTTGTTCGGTTTTTTTGCATCTCCACCATCTTTTACAATATTATTTAACTAGTTTTAACTTATCTTTAAATTTAATGAAATGGCTACTACTAGACAACTCCCCTTGCGCGGCCCAAGATGTTTTAACCACATTCTCAAAAGACTCTTCCTCCATCCACGAGTTAAAAACCCTAAAAACTCGAGGACCATAATCAACCGTTTCTTGTGCCAAAACAATCGGCCTATGATCCAACACAATATCCGACATCACATTTGCTACCAAATCCGAACACCTCGCAAACACCCCTTCATTTACAAAAAACCGATCTAATTTACTCATTTTCCGACCGTCCGAACTTAATCTAGTGTATGTCGACCCCCCCCCCCCCCCCATTGGCACTTCAATAAGACTTTCCGAATCTACAAAACCGTTGAAATCAACAATTTCTCTAGCATTTATACTGCAACCCCACCGTTCCCCTTCATCCCGAACTGCATTGAAATCTCCAAAGATAATAAACTCCCCATCATTAGACTGCATATACTCGACAATAGAAACCCACAAACTTCTCTTATCCACATTACTTTGAGGAGCATACACATTACCCATCACACATTTCATACTATTATGTTTCCATTCACCATGTACAAACAAAAAATTCTAAAGACTAATTATCCGCGAACTTTTAAACAGATTCGGATCCCATATAGAAATAATACCACCCGACGATCCGACCGCACTACTTAACGCAAAATCAAACGACATATTCCCCCACAACTGTTTAATCATAAAAACATCCACCTTAGAAATTCTCATTTCTTGAATACCCATAAAAGAGATTTTATATTTATTAGAAATAACGCCAATTCCACATGCATTTAAGGACATTATATTCATAAATGACCTTTCCACCTCCCATGCTACTAATCATACATTCAAGCGAGGCTTGACACCCCTCCATGTTATGACCAATGGCTAGACGAATATCAATATACCTATTCAAGTCATCAATCAAAGATACGGTTTTAACAGTTTTCTGCATATTACCTGTAGATTCACACGAATTTGATAACACCGGCCCATTCTTCTCTTTATCTGCCACCTGATTCCCGAATTTTCTTCTAAAACCCGGCGGACTTGACACCGATTCCTCATTCACAATAATCTGGTCCGCTTCAATGTTAGCCCCTGTCGATCTGTCCCCTGTTAACTTCTCGCCCGCTTTGTCTCCTATAACACCCGGAGATTCACCCGACACTTCATTACCTAGACCTTTTTCCTGCGAATTATCCATATTGTTTGCCCTAGGTTGTGGCAAACCGTCCACTGCACTGTTTCTCTCTACTCCTTCCTGCATATTTGGAGATGTAAAATTTTCATTACCCAAATTATTCTCCTCTTCTTCTCCGTGTGAACCCATTGATCCATCATTGGATAAAGACACGTCGTCTTCCTCTCCTTTACTCTCCAAATCTGCACTACGAAAGACCGGTTGCCAAATAGCAATCTCATAGACCCATACTGTATATCGGACTTTATCAAGTAGAACCTCAACTTCTTCATTTATTTTTGCACCAATCTTGGTCTTGATACAGACTTTACCCGTACTTCCTTCTTCGTTTTCCCCATCTACAAACATCACATCTCCCCAATCTTTAATAATCTTTTTAATGGTATTGACCGTACCTGCCACTGACGAAAGACCACCAACACGCACCCACACTACCTTATCATCCACTACAAATTTTTCATCTAAGTCACGTAACTGGGTAAAATAAAATAGCATATCTTCGTGGTGTTTGAATTTGTTACACGCCAGTTTGTTGTCAAATTCCAACCAAATCCATGACCCACCAAGATAGTGAAAGTCGAAATCAAAGAAACCTTCTTTAACGCACACGACTTTAATGTTCTCTATCAACGATAGTTCTCTAACTTTAGCGATCAGAATTGTACCTTCATTCTTAATTTACATAACGTCCGATTTATCCAAAGAAATCACCTTCTTAATCTTTGTCACTTCCGTCTCCATATTAGTTTTGTTCTTAGATTTATCCGCCTGGTTATGCTTATGTGGAACTGGCTTGAACAAGTCAGCATACTTAACAAGTTTTTCACCCTCACGCTATCTACAAATAATATGATTAATTGTAAATTTACTGTAGCCCCTTAAATGATTTCTAACAAGAATCCTATTATATTAATACTCCGTAGTACATAAATATAAAATAAATTATATTAGTCATATATTATAATTCTATCCATTTGATAGGATGACATATGTAATTCACTAATTATTTCTCTTAATATTATTCCTTGATTTTCACAAATGTCTTAATCTAATGAGTAGGACCAAAGAGTAGACTTAAATACCATTAATCAAAATATAATACAAGTTATACGGAGTAATAAATATTTCCTTAATGCGCTCAAAAAAATCATCAAATACTCGAACTAGTTATTCAAGTTTTTTTTTTTTTTGAACGGTTAGTTAGTAAGTTAGTGGTTCGAGTCTAGGCAGTGACATCCACAACGGGCAATATGTCTTCCTCAAACCTTCCACCAATTTATCCACGACGGGACTTGAACCCATGACCTTAGTCATGGGCAACACCTTAAATCCTCATCTAATACCATTAGGCTACCAGCCTTGGGTTGGTTATTCCAAGTTTGTAATAAAAAATAAAAATACTGTTTCAATAAAGTTGCCGTTTAAAAGAATATATAAATTTAGAAAAAAATTGTAATTCGTTGGTAATTTTCTAAGGGTGTCATTTTCATCTATAAATTAAAACATTGGATACTAATAAATATAAAATTAAAAGATTTAGATAATGACATATTAAATTTGGAGTGTCTTAAAAAATATTAGCACATAAAAAGTAGGTTATATTGAGATAACATATCAAGTTTATTACTTTTAAGATACGATTAAAAGATTCATATACTTAAAAACATATGAAAATGATATAAAAATTGGTACTTTTACATGTGAAAGTTCAAAATTAAAAGGAGTTGTGAGAAAGTTTACATTTAGAAGAGTAATTAATTCTAATAATTTGAGGCAATTTAATCGTTTAGAAAGTTTACATTTAAAATCTTTCTAGTTATCCATTGTTATTAAGGCAATTTAATCATATTTTCAATTAGAGTTTTTCACCTTTTTTCAAAGGAAATATTTACAAGCAAGTAGAAAATAATTTATGGCTTTATCTTCCTCTATATATGAGATTTGTATTTGAATTTTCTTTGTCAACTCATCACTTTAAAGCATCCACATTGGCTCCCAATGTCACCTCATATGCCACTTGCTTCGTAAATAACCCATTCAATATAATATATTTAAATAAAATTAACTCCAGTAGATTAAGAAGTTTTTAAATATACATTAAATATTATTCGGATTAATTTTGGTAATCTGTTGAATTACATTCGAATTTATGGGAATATAAAGAATTAATTCATAAAATACGCAGACTTGGTTTGGACAATTAATGACTTTTTTTTTAATTTGGAAAGTTCCTAACTTTTAAACTCATTTAAAGCAAATTTTTATCCCAATTAGTTCGGAAATATTTACACCAAATATAAAACAAACCAATAAAGTAATTCTGAATTCTATGGATTCCAGAAATTTACAGAACACGAATTCAAAACATACTCGCCTAATATGAATCTTTCTCTATATTACGTTTAAATACCAGAAGCTATTCAAAATTTCTGTAACATTTATTCATGTATCAAATTTTGTACAAACTTATCATTACAACTATGGATTTTTATGTCATTTTAAAAGTATTAATATTTGTTGTTATTTTTCTTTAATACATCTCTTGAAGCATGCCCGCCCAGTCGGGCGGGCTATGAAACTAGTACTACTATATAATAATACTATATGTAAAATGGTATGAATATATGTAATATATAATGGGAAAAGTGAGTGTGATTGTCACATACCTATGCTTAGGTGTGGAACCATCCATTAATACATAATTTTGGTTTAAAAAACTCAAAACGATTAGTTTTTACGAAAGTCGTGTCACTTTCCCCCCATATTAGAACACTTAATAAAAAAAAACTATATACACACATAAGAACATGCATTTAATATAAAAACCATTTCAAGAAACATGAAGCTTTAAATATCATTTTAACTAAAATATAATTAAGATTCAAGACAGGTGATGAGCTTTGATACACTTGATGCACTAATGAGTTTATGTGTTGAGTTATAAATTTTTTCAACCAATAATTTTTTTCAACCAAAACAACTTAGTTTTTGGTGGTTTTCTACCTAAACTTAGGTATTAACAGTCACACTTACTTTTGCATACTACCGTATCCAAATAAGTGATACACTTGAAGAAATACGGTTTTTGAGACAAAAAATTAAAAGGTAGCTTAAAAAACTTTAAAGTAGATAGTTAGTGAAGAACCAGTCCCACATCTTTTGAATAAAGTGATACTAATGATATTTAAAAGTAAAAATAATTATTATATTAAAGTAGATAGTTAGTGGAAAGAAATCTCATTTTTTTGTCAAAAAATGTAATTACATGTTGGACCGTTATAGTATATGATACTAAATTTCCATTAGTATCTGTACCAAAAGCAAGGTAGAGAGAATCTAGAAATGCTCACTTAGTTTCATTTCCTAAAAACCCCCATTAATTATTTATATATTTAGGAAAAAGAAATAAATGAACTGTATTTTTCTAAAAGTATTTATAAGATGTTCTTTCGAGATGATGATGTTTTACTCATGATATACGCAATCTATCCATTAACATGACTATTTTCAAACAGTCCTTTATCCATATGGTAAAATTTTTACCTAAGGAGGGATAGAACTCGTGATATCTAGCAAGTCACCTTTAAGTTGTTACTACGGTTAAATTAATGTATGTATGTATGTATGTATGTATGTATGTATGTATGTATGTATGTATGTATGTATGTATGTATGTATGTATGTATGTATGTATGTATGTATGTATGTATGTATGTATGTATGTATGTATGTATGTATGTATGTATGTATGTATGTGTAGAGATGATTTTTATATCATATTTTTTATTACAATTATCATAATTATTGCTTTATATTAGTACATGATGTTTCTAGTATGTGCCCTAGGAGCATATGATAGTAAATATTAAATAAGTGTTGATTTTTGAACCACTAACTTACTAACTTGTCATTCAAAAAAAAAAGAAGATAAGTGTTGATTTTATACCACATTATTTAATCTATATACCACAATAACTGTATTATGTGTTTATACAGTTTGCATTGTGTAGTATATGCATTAAGAGATGTAGTATACAAATCAATTACAATATTAAATGTCTTTTATGATCATACATTTAATTCATCAAAACAATTCATTGGTAATGGTAAATTGGTTTAACACAAAAGTATTACTAACTCATGAGTATCATTTACACTATACATATTAGTAAATTTTATTATCATATAATTAGTTGTAAAACTTGCACTAGAACTATGCTAATGGGGACTTCGATTCCCTCTTCACTACAACCGAAGTCTTCCCCCATTGGCACGGTCCTTCACTTGTAGCTCATCAGTTTGGTAATTCGGTTCAAGTAATGGTGGTGCCCAAATAATTTAATATTGTATTTGGTATTTTGTGTGTGTATATATTTTACTAGCAGGGTACCCGCGCAATGCCACGGCGGGTACCCAGAAACTATATTTCGTGGCGAGCAAGTGTTGTTCGTTTACGCGGTAATAATTGCGCAAATGAATGATTTTTTCCGTCTTTAAAAATAGCAATTAGTAATCATTATCATCTTGAACATAATAATACATTCAAGTTCAACAAACTTAAGGATTATAATTAAAGAATATGTGAGCATACAAACAAATACCTTGATCATGGAAAGTTCGATACAATATGTTTTCTATTTAAAGTTGGTTGTTTATTTGTTCTAAAACAAAGTGTCATTTAGATCAATCGGTTAACACACATTCTGTACTTAGAAAAAGGTCTTGCGTTCGAATCTTGTAAGCAACAATTTAACCGGAGCATATGTCATGGGTAAAACGTCGCCTGATTTGTAGCATCGTGTTTATGTGTAGGTTGTGTTTATGTGTAGGTTGTGGTCGATAATAAAAACGTAGCTCGGAAATAAAAGATTGTAAGAAAGATCAAAACGGATTAATAAAAGATGGTAAGATAGTTTTCGGAAATAAAAAGCAAAACGAAAATAAAAGATGGTAAGAAAGGTCAATTAATTAATTTCCGGAAATACAAAACGAAACCGAAAAGCTCAATTAATTAACTTCTGTAAATATAAGGGCATGTCAAATGCTTGGAATTATAGCCTATTATATTTTGTTTTCCGGAAATACAAACCGAAACCAAAAAGGTACATTAATTGACTTCCGGAAATATAAGGTGTTGTGGTCAAATGCTCGGAATTACAGGCTATTGCATTTAGTGTTGATGGTTTGAAATAAAGTATAAGTTATAGCAATTGGTTAACACATAGTGACTACTTAGGAGAGGTCTTGTGTTCGAATATTGTAAGCCACACTTTTTTTTAGTTAAAGAACTTACTAAAAGTGGAAATCTCCTTAAACTTAAAATTAAGGAGCTCCTTAAACTTACTAAAAGAGGTAGGCCTAAATGCATTAGTAAGTAGTAAGATAATGGTGGAGCCCAAAAAACTTAAGAGAAAATGTATTGTTGACATAAATATGTACGTTTAATGTTGGTTGGAGTGTGAGCTTATCTCAAAAAAACTGAAGTATCAATTGACGTCAATGCTAATAAATGAGGGAAAAAAGCAGAGAATAAAAAGGAGACCGGATGTTGACAAATTTCATGTCACTGTTCGTTTGTTTGTGTGAAGATTGATTTCTTATCTGGGATCTCTCTCTCCAAAACCCCCAAAATTACTTTCTCTCTCTAAAAAACTTTCTTTCTTCTAGAGAGAGAGAGACTGGCCCAGCAGATCAAAAATCTTCTTCATCTTTTTCTTTCTTCATATCAAGCCATGATCTAACCTCCTTCAATGGTGGTTTTTGTATCTTTCTTTATAATGGCTGTTCCAATGATTAATAATTATTAATTATTTATTATTGCTTCAAGATTCTTGAGCCGTCATAAGAAGAAATTGTTCAATGATTTAGTCAATCTCGAATTCTTCAAGAACATAGCAAATAAGGATGTGGGTCTAAGGTAAATTTTACATATATATCTTAAAGTTTTTAGATTAATTGGTATTTTGGGGTTTTTTATTTTATTTAATATTTTTGGGTCTTTTCATATAAAAATTATTACTTGATTTGTGTTTTTGGTAATTGAGATTAAGCATTTGATATTGATAAGTGGTGATTATTATTAAAGATCTGTTCTTTTTTGTTAATTAATAATTTATTCAATTTATATTTTAAATTCTCCATTGATTTTAAGTCGCAAAAGGGGGAATTTTGCTCAACAACTTTCCTTGCAGATTGATAGGGTTTTTGGATGCTATTCTGTGCCTAAAATTTCCATAGATATAATCGATTAATATTTTTGTTATGCAAAGCTTTATTTAATTATAATTTATCATATTTATTTAACATTTATATGCAAAGTGAGTATTGTAATTCTTGTTCAACCTGATGAAAATGTGTTTGATTGATGCATTAATTTGTCTTAATTAGAAGTAATTCAAAGCAAAATTTGGGACAATATTGTACTTGATTTTAGCTCATCAGAAACAAATGAATCTTTATGGTAAAATTTTAAATAGCTAATTTAAGTTGACTTTTCTATTATCTAAGCTTTTAAGCCAATACCTTTACTCTTTTGATGTTTATGTTATTAATTAATTTAAAATATGTAATTAAGCTAATTTAAGAAGCATTAGTTTGATCATGCTTGTTAATAATTTTGACTTTTGTAAAATTGGTCAACAGGAATGGGAACAGAAGTACACTGCAAAAGCTCTTTTGAAGGGTATTACTCCATGAGGGATGTTAATGAGGATTCATATAGTAGTAGTTGGCCTTTGTTTTATGGAGAAAATATTAATAATAATAATAATAATAATAATAATAATAATAAAGGTTTGACTTTGACTAATAATGGTCAATATTACAACGGTTTTATTCCAAGAACCGTTGCGGATTCATACCCAGATAAAGATGCATTAAAGCTAACAATGCTTGAACATGAAGCCGTTTTCAAGAATCAGGTTTGTTTGAATTAGTACACCTCAAATGGGTCAAAAAGTATATTGATTATATTTTTGGGAATTTTAATTTTATTTGATTTTATTGTGAAAAAACCAGGTTTACGAACTTCATCGTCTTTATAGAAGACAAAGAGACATGATGGAAGAAATAAAAAGAAAAGAATATCATAAACATCGTATTTCTATCGACACATCATCATCTTCAAGTCTCTTACCATCTCATGAAGATTCTCACAAATGGCAAATACCGAGTTTACCCTTATCCAAACCATCAATTTTTGGAGCAGAAATAAGTAATTCTCCTTTAAGTTGTTCAAAAGGAAACAATAATAATAACAATAACAATAATAATATTATTATTAAAGATTGTGAAATCATGGAATGTAGACCTTCAAAAGTTAGAAAAAAATTATTCGATCTTGAACTCCCACCCGATGAGAATAATGAACAAGTGTCAGAAGAATCAAGTGGTCAATGTGGTTATAGGGAGTCAAACGGGCTGGCTGATCTTAATGAGCCCGTTATTGTTGAAGAAGCAACGGGTCAAGGGTCACAATTTCTTGGCCCGAATCATGAGATCTTTGACAAGTCTCAAAATGGACGGCCAGGATTTAATGGTGTATTTTTTGAGGGAAAAGGGAATGGAAATGGAAGAGATTGGTTGTCAAATACTCGTGAAACCGGTAATGTTTTGACTATTTATATCTATATTTATATATATTTATATTTATACTTATATTTATAATTATATTTAACAGGAAATTTCAGAAGCAATATGAATTTCACACCGGGAAATTACCCGGAAAATTCTACAAGAATTCAGGATCAAAACCGTTCTTTACCCTTACACATATCGCGTACAAATAGTTCATACCCGTACATGAATTCAACAGATTTGGGAAATTATTGGGGAAAACCGAACGGTAGTTTGACTCAAAAGTTGACTTCTTTTCTACCATCACCACAAACCCATACTGTTTTTGGAGAGAAATGGCGTCCAAATGGATGTTATACACCAAATGGATTCTATCACGGGTCGTCATCCGGGTCAAAAGATCCATGTGCCCGTTTGCCTTCTAATGGGTTTGAGAACCGAAACTGTAATAATCTTGATGATCGGTCACAAAAGATTATTAAAGGTTCAAACTTTATAGATTTGACCGGTACTACTATAGGGATTGACTTAAATAATGACAATAATATTACAAAAAAATATGATCAAACAACTTTGCCATGGCTTCAAGACAAACCAAAACCAATTATTTGTAAAAATGATTCCCGTTGTGATCGTGTGGAAAACAGGAAGATTCTTGGGTTCCCGGTTTTCGGGAATTCTTGTGTTTCAAAAAATGATATTTCGTCAGTTGTGTCCACCTCAGCATCCCTTCCGGTTCCTGAAAATGGAAAAATTAAAACGGAAATTGAACATAGAGGATTTGATATTAACGTTGCTTGGGAAGAAAATGATACCGAAATTGAGAAAATCAAGAATAATTTTGACTTGAATTCGTGTTTGACCGAAGATGAAGAATTTATAGCACAAGAATCTGTTAAAAGCTTGATTGGAAAAGTGAAAAAGACAACAATGGAGATTGATTTGGAAGCCCCTGCTGTTGGGGAACTTGAGGAAGAAGAAACCATTAACGAGGTTAAAAACATTGATGATTTTAATGACGAATTGCTTGCAAAGTTGGCAGCTGAGGCAATAGTTGCGTTGACCGGTCAACAAGATCAAGTGGGGTCCACATCTGAGGTGGCAGTTGATCGCCTTTTATGGTTAGGTGACGTAATTGAAGAAATGGGTTTTGTCTCTAACGAATTGGATGAATACGAAGAGTTGACTTTACAACTGGAAGAGACTAAACAAGAAGATTACATGCCAAAACTTCTGGCTCCTGATTTGCGGGAGCCAGAAGAAGTCGGGTCGGGCCTGATACCAGACCCGCCCCGACCCAGAAGAGGTCAGGCGAGACGGGGTAGGCCCAGGAGGGATTTCCAAAGGGATATCCTTCCTGGGCTCGTTTCCCTTTCCAGACATGAAGTGACCGAAGATCTTCAGATATTCGGTGGGTTGATGAAAGCTACCGGCCATTCTTGGAATGTTGGATTGACGAGAAGGAGTGGGACCCGGGGAAGGCGGAAGTCCGTGGCGGCAGTGGTGGTTGAGCCGCCACCTGCCGCCACTCCACCACCACCACCACCACCGCCACCTCTGGCGGTGGTGGGATTGGAAGAAAGAAGCTTAACGGGGTGGGGAAAGACAACTAGGCGTCCCCGGAGACAACGATGTGGTTCGGGTAGTTCTGTTGCGGTCCCGTTAACGTAATTTTTGTGCATTTCTTTTTGGTTATTATTATAATATCTACATGAACTCTGAATTATACAGAGGGAGGTAAAGAAATTTAGGAAAGCTGATTTATGGCTTGTTGAGAGTGAAATTGTTGCCGTTGTACATGCCTGTCTGTCATATCCCAAAACCTGGGTTTGGTTCAACCTGACCCGACCCATGTTTGTCTGCCTTTCATTTTGCTAACTGGTAGTATTATTCAAAAATATTGTCTGTCTCGTGGAGATACTTGAGTGATTGTTTATTATTCATGGTAACCTAAAGTTTCCAATTTATATATTATAAATAAGAAGTATGTAAATGTTAATATTATACTCCCTTCGTCCTTAAATAAAGTTCTCATTTCTCTTTGGCACAATTTTTTAGGAGATCATTAGTGGTGGGGTATAAGATTTTATTTAGGGACAAAACTTGAAGAATAAATGGAAACTTAATTCAGGGAGGGAGGGAAAATTCAAGGAGGGAGGGAGTAGAAGTTAGGTAATGTTATGCTAAATAACATGAAATGAATTTTATTTTTGACCTTTAAACTTTCTTTCATATACACAAAACAAAACCCCCTTTTTTTCTTAATAACTGTTAGTTATTGGTTAGTGACATCTAAGCGTGCAATATACCTTGCTCGAATTTATCAATTTTTCTAGGTATAAACTCACCTCCCTTTTTCTTTTATCTCATGAGAAATACCTTGGTAAGTTTTGAACGCAAGATATTTCGAAGGAAAAGCCCAATGCTATGGAGAATTGATGATGAAAAGGTATTTAAGTGTGTGAATGTGAAATGGGAATAATGATGTGATATTAATGTGGGTGGTGGTAGTTTGTTTGACTTATTTGTCATTCTTCTTAATACTCAAGTTTTTTGTTATTTGATAGTTAGCTCTGTTTTTTCATTTCCGTTAATTCGTGTTGTAGGTAGTCAAAATCATTCCTCCTCAGTTTTCAAAATGCCCGAAGATGAGAAAGTTTCTTTCAACGAAGAAGATCCACCGCTTTCTTTTGCCAACCGGATTCTCCGAAATTTGGGTAACTTTCAAGGTCAATTTTGCTCATCACCTTTTTGTTTCTTCCATCCAAATGAGCACGTGATCATGTACAATTTCAACCAAATACAATTATAATTTCTGTTGTTAAGAGTATTCACATTCAAAAATCGTGTGATAAATTAAATGATTTAAAAGAAATCCTTCCAAAGCAATCAAACCAACCTCACCATGCTAAAGTCGAAAGCTTTACTACGGAATTGCTTTCATCGTTCCAAATTTCTCCAACCTACCATCCATCACAGAACCCTAAATTTATCAACAACCCATCAAAAACTCGATCCCACCATAGCTTACATGAACACCATCTCCTCAAATCCATTATTTTCTCTCTTAAGTTCATGCAGGAATCTATCATCACTCAAGGAATTACACTCTTTACTCATAGTAGACGGCCAATCAACTCAACTCAATCTACAAACAAAACTCGTAAGTTTATACGGTTCACTTGGGGACATTATAAGCGCACGCCAGGTGTTCGACCAAATGCCTGACCCAGATTTCTTTTCATGTAAAGTGATGATTAGATGGTATTTCATAAACGACCTACACTTTGAAACTATAGCGTTCTACAAGTGTTCGATAAAACACCTCAAAGAACACGACAACGTTGTGTTTTCAATCGTAGTGAAAGCGTGTACAGAAACACGAGACATTAACCAAGGGAGAAAGCTGCATTGTGATATTGTGATATCAGGAAATCCGGATAGCTTTGTTTTGACTAGTCTTGTAGATATGTACGCCAAATGTCACGACATTAATTCATCACGAAAAGTTTTTGACAATATTGTTGACCAAGATGTTGTTTCTTGGACTTCTATGATCGTTGCATACGTGCAAAACGATTGTTCCGAAGAAGCATTATCGTTATTTAATCGAATGAGAAACGGATTAATCGAAGGAAATCAACATACATTTGGAAGCATTATTTCGGCATGTAGAAATTTACAAGCTTTACATCAAGGAAAATGGGTACACGGGTACGCGATTAAGAATGCAATCGATCTTAATCCACATCTAATTAGTTCACTAATCGACATGTATGTAAAATGTGGGGCCGTTTTTGATGCCCGATTGGCTTTTAACGAGCTTAATTATAATGTTGATCTTGTTACTTGGACCGCTATGATTGTCGGGTACACTCAAAACGGATACCCGAATGAAGCAATCGCGTTATTCACAAACAAGAAATATTTCAATATTTTACCGAATTCGGTTACAATTTCGAGTGTTGTATCCGCTTGTGCACAATTGTGTGATTTACATTTAGGTAAAGCGATACATTGTTATGAAATTAAGCTAGGGTTACAAGATGGTAATGTGATTAATGCGTTAATCGACATGTATGCAAAATGTCACATGATTAAAGATGCTCGATTATTATTTGATAGTTTTTTAAACAAAGATCTTGTTACATGGAATTCGATTATAAACGGGTACGCCCAAACGGGTTGTAGTCACAAAGTTACACGGTTATTTCATCGAATGAGATTAGAAGGTTTTCGGCCAGATGAAATTACGATAGTAACCCTGCTTTCTTGTTTTGCAACTATTGGTGATCTTCAAATTGGTTCTTCAATTCATGCTTACATCATTAAAGGATCATTTTCATGTGATAATGTGTATGTAAATACATCAATTATGCATTTTTATGCAAAATGTGGCGAATTAAAGACCGCTCGCCGTGTTTTTGATGAAATGGGCGAGAAAAATACGGTTTCATGGAACACGTTAATTAACGCGTATGGAATGCAAGGCGATTGTAGTGGTTCGATTAACGTTTTTAATAATATGGTTAAGGAAAATTTCGATCCTGCCGATGCAACGTTTACGGCGATTTTATCGGCTTGTAGTCACTCGGGAACAATTGAAGGGTGGAAATTGTTTGACTTTATGTGTCGGGAGTTTGAATTTGTCCCGAAAATGAATCATTATGGGTGTTTAGTTGACTTTTTATCTCGTTCTGGTAGACTTGAAGAAGCATTCGTTTTCATGAAGAAAATGCCCGTTCGACCCGATGTGAGCTTATTCGGGTCGTTTCTCCACGGGTGTGGTTTGCACTCGAGGTTTGACCTTGGTCAAACAGCGGTAAAATGGATGTTTGACCAAAACCCGATCGATGCTTCCTATTATGTTCTCGCGTCGAATTTATACGCATCGGATGGAAGATGGGGTCAAGTATTAAAAATACGAGACTCTATGAAGTTAAATGATTTCTGTAAGATTCCCGGGTTTAGCCTAATCGGTAATGACAACTTGTACCGTACAACTCGATAATGGATCATTGGGTTTGAACCATACTGCACAATCTGAAATTGAGGTTGGTAGAAATTGGACGGAAACACAGAAACACAAAATATAAAAATTTACAGGGACAAAAAAGACAGGGACAAGAATACAAAATGAGATATACCACATGAATAATTTGTGTAATTTACTCTAAATGTTAATAAATAGCTGTCATTAGTAGAATGCTAGGAGAAGGCGTAAGTTACGTGGCCTCATTTGAACTAGTATATGCATAAGTGGGTTCCGTGAAATTGCCAGGATATTATGGTAAGGTATTGTAAGAAGTGGGGCATAATTTTATTTTTTTATGGCATCATAATAATCGCTTAATATAATTGTACATTGTGTGATGTATAAGCTATTATGGTGTAAAAATGATTGTAAGATGTTGAGTGAAATTGTCAGGAAATTATATGGTAATTTGAACGTGAACAAACTAAAAAGAAATAAAACAATTAGCTGCGGAGTCTTCTAGTTAGGTTAGGTAAGGTAAGGTAAGGTAGGTAATAAATTATATCTTATTCTGAATATATTTTGAGAAAAAAATTTCATTATTATGAATTATGATGGTGACATGGATAGTATAAAACCACCATTTAACGTAGTAGAATAGAATGTGACACAAATATTTCACAACACAAGTTGAAGGTGAAGATTGAGTTTTCGTTGTTAATAATTTTATTTTTTTGTTAAATCTCTTTAAACCTTGAGCTTGAATCATTCATTCCATTTACGAATTAATTATTCATCCCATTATAGAAAAAGGACCAGCTTCAAATAAAAAACATCATGTCTTTAATTGAAGAACTGAAGCATATGCAGATTCCTCTCCAAGAAATGTTGTTGGCAACCAACAATTTGGGTGGATTTGGGAAGGTGTATCGAGGGGAATCTGAAAAGCATGGCACCATCGCTGTAAAGCGGTTAGATCGTGTCCATGGCCGTGAATTTTTAACAGAAATTAATATATAAACATAAAAATTCATGGATTTAGCGACCAAGGTGGAGAGAAGTTGTTTGTTTATAAGCATGAACACAACGACAAACATCTAAATAGCAAAGATCTAACTTGGATCCGACGGCTCAAGATTTGCTTAGATGCTGCCAATGGGTTGAAGTACCTTCATCATGATGTTGGATATCAACTTAGAATTATCCACCGTGATGTCTAACATTTTACTGGATGAGAATTGGAATGCCAAAATCTGGGTTGTCCAAAATGGCGTTTCTTATCTCCGATGCTTGTGGCACAATTGGATATATTGATCCAGAATATTTAGATACCGCCGTGCTCACAAAAGAAAAGAATCGGATGTTTATTCTCTTGGGGTTGTGTTATTTGAAGTTTTGTGCGGAAGACCAGCCCGTGTTCCGGATCAATGTCAATTATTATCTACACTGGCTCAAAATCATTGCAAAAATAACACATTGTGGGAGATTATTCATTCCGATTTACAAAAAGAAATTAATGCAACTTCCTTAATTACGTTGTCAACCATTGCCATTCAATGTTTAAAGAAAAGTAGAAAAGACCGCCCAACAATGAAAATGGTCGTTGAACAACTACAGCAAGCTCTGTAAGTGGGTTGTTTTTCGATTAAAAACCAACAAGTAACTTGTTTTCAGATCACTTTTTATTTAAGTTATTAATGCTTATATCTAACATCAATATTTTAGTGTACCACATGCAACTAGTTTAACCACCTCCCAAATAATCATTATCATCAAGTTACAAAATCCGTAAAGTATGTCTGATATTTAGAATCCGGCCTTTTGTTTGGTTGGTTGTCATAGGTACCATGATACGAGCCCACACCACCAGCCTACTACATCCACAGGCTCCATTGCTCAGCCCACCTTAACCGCAGCCCAACACTCTTCAAGGCCCACTCGTGTGATCACCAAACCTAGCCGCTACAGAGAATAGAACAAGTCAAGCTGCCAACAACCAAATTACCAAGTCTTCCTTTTATTTAGCATGCATGCACTTAGAATTAGGATACATCATCCCACGTTTTACTTCTTTCCCACGTAGCATTAGATCAGGCATTCATCACTCTTTCTTTTTAGTATTTAAGAAGCATTGTAATTCAATAATGGATATAATTGCTCCAATAGTCTCTCTCGATCTTAATTTCTTAGGAGAATAACCCTTCTCGAAACGGGTCCTTATCATTTGGTGCTTTCATTCTCATTGCCTCCTCGCAAATCGCTCGAAGATACCCTGGCCGCCATTAACGACACTCTACAACAGCTCCTTCAAACTTCCACCGCCAACACAGACAAAATACTCGTAAGCCAATCTGCATCCAAATCTCAATTAGATATAATTACTAAGCAGCTAGCCACCCAATACGAACAAAACACCAACCTCATCACCTCAATAACACAAACTGGAACATCCAACCGCCACCTAAAACACCTAAAACGACGGGGTCATACAACCGAGCCAAAGTCCGTTTTCATCACCGGTTCTACTAGTTCAAAAGAAAGATGGTACATGGCGTTTTCGTGTTGATTATCGTGCACTAAATGCCGTCACTATCAAAGATAGATTTCCAATTCCAACCGTTGATGAACTACTCAATGAGTTACACGGTGCAACCATCTTCTCCAAAATCGATCTACGGGCCGGATACCACCAAATCCAAGTCTCACCAAGCGACATTCATAAGACCGCATTCCGAACAATCGACGGCCACTACGAATTTCGGGTAATGCCCTTTGGTTTAACAAATGCACCATCAACATTTTAGTCCGCCATGAACGACCTTTTTCGTTCCGTATTGCGACAATTTGTCCTCGTGTTCTTCGACGATATATTAGTTTACAGCAATTCATTGGAAAAACACTATGATCACCTACGATTAGTGTTTCAAACCCTACTCGATCATCAATTCCATGCCAAGGCATCAAAATGTCTATTTGCCACCACTTCAATTCCATTTTTGGGTCACATAATATCCGCAGAAGGTGTACGGGCAGACCCGGAAAAATTAAAAGCCATCCGTGAATGGGTGACACCTACATCGTTCACAACATTACGAGCTTTCCTAGGTCTAACCGGGTATTATCGCAGATTTGTTCCCACATACGCACATATAGCCGCCGCCCTCACCGACATACTCAAACAATCATCTTTCACGTGGAACCCACAAGCCGAACAAGCCTTCACCAACCTTAAAACAGCCATGTCCCGCTTAATTACCCTAGCCTTACCAAACTTTAAAGAACCATTCGACCTCACAACCGACGCATCCGGTGTCGCCATTGGCGCCGTATTGTCACAACACGACAAACCCATCGCATTTTTTAGCAAGAAACTCAGTGATCGCATGCAAGGCAACTCTACATATATACGTGAATTATATGCCATCACCGAATCGATTAAAAAGTGGCGACAATATTTATTGGGCCGGAAATTCAGAGTCTACACCGACCATCACAGTTTGAAGCACCTTTTAACACAAACGATCCAAACACCGGAACAACACAAGTGGTTAACAAAACTCTTGGGGTACGACTTCGAATTACACTACAAACCCGGTAAAGAAAACAAGGTTGCGGATGCACTTAGCCGACCCGAACAACCAACATTTTTAGCGATCTCACAACCGAAAGCAATGTGGCTTGATGATTTGCGTAATTATTATCGAGAGAATCCGGAAGGTCCAAAATTGATCAAACTGTTGGAGCAAAACACACACTCACTACCACACTACACAAAACGAGACGGATTGGTATACTTCCAAAACCGCCTCTTAATTCCTAACATACAAAATCTTCGTTTTCTTATTTTGCAGGAATTTCACACATCCACCTTAGGAGGAAACTCGGGAATACAAGCCATGTTCAAGAGGATCGTACCATCATTCTATTGGTCCACGTTAAAAAAAGATGTTCAAGAATTCATAAAAAATGTCCAGTTTGCCAATCCACCAAATACCCGACCCACAAACCCTACGGATTACTACAACCATTACCGATCCCATCAAAACCATGGAACGACATCACCATGGACTTTATCACCCACCTTCCACCCTCCAATGGCAAAACAGCGATATGGGTCATTGTAGATCGACTATCAAAATTCGCACACTTCATTTCCTTACCCACAAAATACACCGCCACATCATTAGCCACCACCTTCCTTCAAGAAATATATAAACTGCATGGCCTTCCCAACTCCATAACTTCCGATCGTGACCCACTTTTCTTAAGCTACTTGTGGACTCAACTTTTCAAACAATTAGGAACCAAACTTCGTCATTCAAGTGCTTACCACCCCCAAACGGACGGTCAAACCGAAGTTGTAAACCGTTGTCTCGAGTCTTACCTTCGTGCATTCGTTCATGACGAGCCAATAACATGGCATCGATATCTATACCTCGCGGAATTTTGGTATAATACAACGTTTCACTCTTCAATACAAATGACTCCATTTAAAGCAATATACGGTCGAGATGCAACCACCATACAGGAGTATACACCCGGTACCAACCAAACTACTTCGATTGATGAAACTTTACAAGCACATCAACGAATCATTTCAACCCTCAAAACTTCATTGGAAAAAACTCGAAGCCGTATGACAAAACAAGCTAACAAGAAGAGATTGGAAAAGCAATTTCAAGTAGATGATCTCGTATACCTCCGTCTTCGCAACTACAGACAAACATCGGTCCAAGCTAGAGAAAACCAAAAGTTATCTAAACGATTTTTTGGACCCTACCGAATTTTGGAAAAAATAGGTCCTGTCGCATATCGGTTAGAGCTGCCAACCACATCACGAGTTCATCCGGTATTCCATGTGTCTCTACTCAAAGAAAGCCATAGTTAGCAAGCTTCAACAGAATCTCCAACCGAATGGCTAACGGATAACACCACTGACGAACCAAAACCAGATACCATCCTTCAACACCGCAAGTCAGGAGATGAAATCGAATTACTTATCAAATGGTCGGGTCAAGATGAATCAACCGCCACATCGGAAAAACTTCAAGAAATGGCAGCCCGCTTTCCCGAATTCATAAGCCATGAGGACATGTCTCATCTTAAGCAGGGGGGAATTGATACGAGCCCACACCACCAGCCTACTACATCCGGGAATTGATACGAGCCCACACCACCAGCCTACTACATGCACAGGCTCCATTGCTCAGCCCACCTTAACCGCAGCCCAACACTCTTCAAGGCCCACTCGTGTGATCACCAAACCTAGCCGCTACAGTGAATAGAACAAGTCAAGCTGCCAACAACCAAATTACCAAGTCTTCCTTTTATTTAGCATGCATGCACTTAGAATTAGGATACATCATCCCACGTTTTACTTCTTTCCCACGTAGCATTAGATCAGGCATTCATCACTCTTTCTTTTTAGTATTTAAGAAGCATTGTAATTCAATAATGGATATACACAGAAAATTGGTCCAATAATCTCTCTCAATCTTAATTTCTTAGGAGAATAACCCTTCTCGAAACGGGTCCTTATCATACCAAGTGGATCATGGTCTGATGTGCACAATGGTTTTGGTAACGAGGATACTATTTACAACAATATTGCCGGTGATCTCTTTGATGCTCTTCACCAAGGACAATCTGGGTATCATATTCTTAAACATAATTAAAATTTTAGACTCTTTGTTTATTAAAAAAAAGCTCTTCTCATATGTATGTATATATTATAAATATAAATATGCAAATATGTTGAACATGCCTTTCGTGAAAAGAAAACGTACAAATGAAAGATAAAGCATTAATAACTTAAATAAAAAGTGACCTGAAAGATAAAACATATAAGGACCTCTTAATCTGCATCTTAATAAAAAATTACCTCTTAATCGGACAGATGTCAAGGGAAGTCTGAATCATTCAGACATCTGCATCATTCAGACATTTGCATCATTCAAATATAAATCATTCAGATGCTACCAAAAACACCTTAGAGAATGAATGGAAGAAATATAAAGAGTGGGAATAGGAGAGAGAGGGCCTTAAATATAAAAAAGAAAAAAAAGCAGGGAAAGTTTGAAAAACATGCCTAATCTCTATAACTTAGTCATTTGCGAGTCTATTGACTTTCTTACGCACCTCTACTGGAAAGGAATTGGAATATTTTGACTAAAACTATACATACGACAAGTTGTCGTAAACATTAAAAAGAATTTAGTTTTGATTTTCTTTAATTACGGTTTGCGGAAAACAAACGACGCCGTTTGATGGAAGCCTATGGCGAAGACATGTCGTCGGCACAAATTAAAAATAAATTTTTAATTAAGTGGCCGGAGATATAATGTCGTTGGCACAGATTTTACCGGAAAAGTTTCCGGCTAAATATATAGCGACAAAAATGTCGTCGGGGCAGGTCAATAACAAAACATTTATTTTAAATCAAAAAGTGTTTAGCGACGATTGGTATAGCGACTATATGTCGTCGGGGTTGGTCAACGTGTGGCGACAAACTTTTTAACGTTGTCGCGACATACTTTTTTGGCCGTCGTCAGGATAGGGGTAGATTCTTGTAGTGCTGGTAACTTACGTACATGCCGCTAGTCTACCGACCATCTGGTATGTATTTGAGATTATGTAAATGACCGAATAATGAATTAATTATTTGTCACCATAAACATGATTAGCAACCAAAAAAGGTTAACGATTTTAGACACACTTGTTCACGTTTTCTATACTAATTCGTTAAAGCTTAACAGGTCACCAGCATCTTCGATCTTCTCTTTCATGGAAGTATGATGTTTTTCTTAGCTTTAAAAGAGAAGATACTAGAAAGACTTTTGTAGATCATCTTGATGCGAACGTGGATTCGGCCAAGAGGTGGGGCCAAGTGTATCAGAGACGGAATCCAAAAGATCCTAATTGAAGTCTATCCGTTTGCAAGATTTGAATGCTTAATTATCTAGTAGGAAATATTGTTAGTTATTTCGTTTCCTTAGTCGATTAGTATTGGGGCCCGAACCCTATTTAAGGGGATCGGCCAAACCCCTTTAGGGTATTGATTATTTTGTGAGCTTTAGCTTTATTGTTTTACGGAGAAACCTGGTTCTCCAATTCCAGGATTATCAATTAAGCATTCGACTAACGATACAGTGTCGTTAGATTTATTCGTTGTCTGTCCAATTCGTATCAAATTGGTATCAGAGCACTCGATCCCGGGATGACAAAGAAGATTGTGGATGTCGACAATGAACTGTCGGAACACCAAACTGCCACAGCCGAACAGTTTGGTCGGATCGAAGCCATGCAGGCCGAAACGCAACAGCGCATGGCATCCATGCAAGCAGAATCCCAACAGCGGTTCGAAGAAACAAATCGGAAACACGCAGAGATGATGACAATTCTGCTCAGTCTCCAGAAACAGCAGCAGCCACCGCCGCCGCCGCCACCCACATCCGCCGCAACCACATTCTCGCAAACCCTAGCCGCCGCCACTGCTCCAATTTTTTCCGTCGCAACTCACACGACCGCCCGGCCACCGCCACAGACCAGGGGCCCACAACTGAACAGAAGCGCACCTATGCGTTTCGACGATCTAGGGTTCCCGTTACTAACATTCGATTCCCAGGCCGGCTCATCCAATGGGAAGATGAAACAACAGGCGGAATACGATAATTCGCGTCTCAATGACGAACAGGACGGGGAATATGTGTCGTATCCGTTCGGGTATCGACCAAGACCGGTAGGACCCACCGGATTTGGTCACGGATCGGGCTCCAATGGCGATCGAACTTGGACCGTTGGGGCGGATCATCGCCTACGAAAACTAAAGATGCCTTTATTTGAAGGGGAAGACGTTTATGGTTGGATCTATAGAGCCGAACAGTTCTTTGACGTACAAGGGTTCTCAACATCGGAAGAGCGATTACGCGCCACGGTGATTTGTTTAGAGGGAGAAGCCCTATCGTGGTACCGATGGACCGAGAGGAGAGACCCGTTCCGGGGGTGGGACCACCTGAAAACTCGCCTGTTGGAAAGGTTTCAACCCTCACAAGATGGTGACATGCATGAGCAATTCTTAAACATTAAACAGACCGGGACGGTACGCGAATTCGTCAAATTGTTCGAATCTATGGCGGCGCAGCTGGAAGGTATCTCCGAAAAAGTATTAGAAGGCACGTTTATTAAGGGTTTAAAATCTGAAATCCGAACGTCTGTACGGGTTTTGCAACCCGTCGGCCTTACCCAGGTGATGAAACTCGCCCTTATGATCGACGAGGCAAGGGCAGGGGATGTTAGCGATAAAATTAAAACGACTGCCAAACCAGCGTTTAACCGCAGCGGCGGAGGCGGGCAATCCGCGCCAGTGACTAACACAGTCGGAGTCACCAATCCCACGGGAAAGCCACCAACCGCCCCGGCCACCAAACAACCCTTCCGGAAAATGACTGACACCGAGTATGCCGATAAACGAGCTAAAGGGCTATGCTTTCGATGTGATGGTCGGTACGGACCCGGTCATCGATGTCCCGATAAAACTCTACGAGTACTGGTGGTTACAGAAGGTGACGAAGAGGAATCAGATGATGAACATCTTCACCTAGACCATGTAGAGGTTTCCGCCCAATCGGTGGTTGGGATGACATCGCCGCGAACCATGAAACTGTGTGGTACCATCAAGGGCGTCGAGGTAATTGTACTAATTGATTGTGGGGCATCTCACAATTTTTTGTCTGTCAGGTTGATTGAGCCACTACAACTGACGATAAAGGGGTGACGAAAGACGGGCATCATACTAGGTAACGGGAAGACCGACGCCACCTACGGGATCTGCCGTAACGTAACCTTGCAACTACCGGGCTTATTAGTAGAGGATGAGTTCTACCCGTTGGAACTCGGCAGTACCGACGCAATCCTTGGTATGAAATGGCTTGAGGAGCTCGGCGATATGCAGGTTAATTGGAAGACGCAGATCATGTCCTTTTATTGGAAAGGCGAGCGGGTCACACTCCGAGGCGAACCCGGGTTACGAAGGTCCCAAGCATCATTACAATCCATTGCGCGAACCGTATCCGATGCCGCAGTAGGGTACTTGGTAACGTTAGCAAACGTTGAGCAGACCGAGACACCACCGACGGACCCGCACCCCGACCTACGGTCACTTTTAACTAACTATGCTGATGTTTTTGATATGCCTTCAGGTTTACCACCACCCCGTGGACACGAGCATGCCATCACCTTAAAGAGCGGAACCGAACCGGTCAATGTGCGTCCATACCGTTACCCACAACTGCAAAAGGACGAAATCGAACGCTTGGTAAAAGAAATGTTGGAAGCGGGTATAATCCAACCGAGTACCAGTCCCTTCTCGAGCCCGGTGCTTCTGGTGAAAAAGAAAGACGGCAGTTGGCGATTTTGTGTTGATTATCGCGCGTTGAACAAAGCCACGGTATTAGAGAAATTTCCGATACCGGTAATTGATGAATTACTCGATGAATTACACGGGACCACGATTAACAGCAAGCTTGACCTGAAATCCGGATATCACCAGATATTGATGAAAAGCACCGATGTTCCAAAGACGGCATTTCGAACTCACGAAGGCCAATACGAGTTTTTAGTGATGCCCTTCGGTCTCACCAACGCGCCGTCTACGTTTCAATCCCTGATGAACCGCATTTTTAAACCCTTCCTGCGGAAATTTGTATTGGTCTTTTTTGAAGACATTTTGGTGTACAGCAGGAACGTGGAAGCACATCGAGAACACCAATCGATCGTTTTTGACAGATTACGTGCCGAACAATTGTATTGTAATGAAAAGAAATGCGTGTTTGGGCAATCTCAAGTTGACTACCTCGGTCACATTGTTACCGCCACAGGCGTCAAAGCCGATCCTTCAAAAATCACAGCAATGACCGAATGGGCCATTCCCACTACGTTACGGGAATTACGGGGCTTTCTAGGGCTCACGGGGTATTACCGCAAATTCGTACAAAATTATGGCAAAATTGCACGACCCCTTACCGACCTCCTCAAAAAGGATAGCTTCCACTGGTCAGACGAAGCCACGACTGCATTTCGTAACCTTCAAGCGGTAATGACACGGGTTCCGGTGTTAGCAATGCCCGATTTCGCAAAACCTTTCACCCTCGAAATCGACGCATCAGGGTATGGTATTGGTGCGGTTCTTATGCAGGAGGGGCGACCAATCGCCTATTACAGTCAAGTGTTGGGACCACGTGCCCAATTAAAGTCCGTATACGAACGGGAATTGATGGCAATAGTATTGGCCATCCAAAAGTGGCGACCGTACCTCTTAGGCCGCAAATTTACGGTCATCACGGACCAACGCAACCTTAAATATTTACTGGATCAACGGGTGATTATCGGCGATCATCAGCGCTGGATTTCGAAGCTATCGGGGTATGAATTTCATATCATATATCGTCCAGGTCGCGAGAATGGAGCCGCGGACGCTTTATCCCGAAAGGAGAAGCTCCTGGAATGTCGTGAACTAATAATAAGTCGACCATGCGATCAACCGGGCCTCATCACGTAATTACAGAATGACCCGGAAATTATCACCATCCGTACACGGGTTGAGGCACGAGAAGAAGGGTTGCAATATTATACGGTGCAGGATAATAAATTAATGTACAAAGGGAGATTGGTGTTACCACGCTTATCACCTTGGATCCCACGAGTGTTCCAGGAACTACACACAGGGGTGATCGGCGGGCATGGAGGAATACAGAAAACTTATCACCGGGTGGCGAACGACTTCTTTTGGGTCGGCATGAAACGCGACATCGCTAAAATGGTGTCCGAATGCATCGTATGTCAAAGGAACAAAAATTCTAATCTGACACCGGCAGGGCTACTACAACCACTTGAATTACCACAACGGGTGTGGGAGGATTTATCTATGGATTTCATTGACGGGCTGCCCAAGTCGGAAGGTAATAGTGTGATCATGGTAGTAGTGGATAGGTTGAGTAAATCAGCTCATTTCGTGGCTTTAAAACACCCTTACACAGCTTCGTTAGTGGCGGCATCATTCATCCGAAATATAATTCGGCTTCATGGGGTGCCTCTGTCCATTGTATCCGAACGGGATCGGGTTTTTATCAGTCGCTTCTGGACCGAGTTGTTCAAATACCAAGGCACAACCCTTAAGCGTAGCACATCCTACCACCCTCAGACTGACGGGCAAACAGAGGTGGTAAACCGTAGTTTGGAGACTTATCTCCGTTGTTTCACTTCGGCTACACCAAAACAATGGGTTCAATGGCTACCATGGGCAGAATATTGGTACAACACGTCATATCATTCATCGATAGGTATGACACCCTTCAAAGTGTTATATGGTCGAGATCCTCCGGCACTATTAAGTTACGATAACGGTAATGCCACGGCGTTCGAGGTTGACAAGTACCTACGCGAACGAGATTTAGTGTTGGAAGAGCTCAAAATTCAAATGCACAGAGCCCAACAAATCATGAAGCTCAAGGCAGATGGACATCGTAGGGATGTCACGTTTGAGATAGGCGATAAGGTGTTTCTAAAGCTCAGACCGTACCGTCAGAAATCCGTCGCACAACGGGCAAATGTGAAGTTGGCACCACGTTTTTTTGGGCCATATGAGATTATAGCTAAAATCGGAACAGTGGCGTATCGCTTACAGTTACCAGAAACGTCGACTATTCACCCGGTTTTTCACGTATCCCAACTAAAAGTGGTCATAGGGAATCATTCGGTTGAAACGATGCTACCCACAGAAGTACCCTTGGGGTCTAAAGAAATGTGGCAACCCGAGAACTTGTTGGGTGTCCGGGAAGGCGATACGGGCATCGAGGTACTTATTAAGTGGAAAGAATTGCCAACGGAGGAAGCCACGTGGGAAAATGCAGATCACGTAACCGGGCAGTATCCAGAATTTCACCTTGAGGACAAGGTGAGTCTTTGGGGCGCGGGTAATGATGCGAACGTGGATTCGGCCAAGAGGTGGGGCCAAGTGTATCAGAGACGGAATCCAAAAGATCCTAATTGAAGTCTATCCGTTTGCAAGATTTGAATGCTTAATTATCTAGTAGGAAATATTGTTAGTTATTTCGTTTCCTTAGTCGATTAGTAATATTGGGGCCCGAACCCTATTTAAAGGGATCGGCCAAACCCCTTTAGGGTATCGATTATTTTGTGAGCTTTAGCTTTATTGTTTTAGGGAGAAACCTGGTTCTCCAATCCAGGATTATCAATTAAGCATTCGACTAACGATACATTGTCGTTAGATTTATTCGTTGTCTGTCCAATTCGTATCACATCTTTACTCAGCTCTTGTAGATAAAGGAATCTACACTTTCAAGGGCGATGAAATTGTTGGTTCAACCAACTCAACGGCTATGGAACAATCACGTTTTGCAAAAATCATATTCTCGAAAAACTGTGTGTCTTCATCCTGGTGCTTGGATGAACTGGAACGCATTTTGAAATGCATGGATAAGAGAGGGCTAACCATTTACCCCGTATTCTACGACGTGGATCGCTCAGAATTACGAAACCAAACAGGGGAACTTGGAAAAGCATTTGGTAAACATGAAATGGAGAACAAAAACCAAGTTGAATCTTGGAGAAGACCACTTACGAGGATAGCTGACCTTATGGAGCTTGTGGGATTGCAATTGGACTTGGCCAACAGGTAACTATTTATTCTTCTTTTGTTTCTTCAAAATTGTATTTAGTTTTCAAGAGAAACGTTCAAAAAGTTCCATCATTTTTGCGTAGTCCAGAGGAACAAATCTTAATTTTTGATCAATAAGATCTCATGGTCAAGATTAATCATATATTTTATACATGAAGGGATATTTAGGTCATTTGGCACTTAAAAAGAAATTTGACTTTTTTCTTTTTTATTTTAATTTTTTTTATTTTTTTAATTTGATAATTACGTGTAGTCCTTAATCCAATGTGATTTTAGTGTAAAATTACATATGATTGTATATTTAATCACATTTAATATTTTAGTACAATCACATGTGATTCAGTACACAATCACATGTGGTTTAGTATATTCAATCACATTATGTGTTATTAATGAAAAAATAATAATTTTAAAAAAAATAATTAAAGAATAAAAAATAAATAAATATTTTTCAAATAACTAAAATACTCTCTATATATAAAATAAGTGATTAATCTTGACTATTACTTATAATTAATCAATTTTTAAGATTTGTCTATTAGATTTCATAAAAATTAAGAATTGAACACAACCCTAGTTTTCAAAGGATATATACTACTAAACCTTTGATGATAAACTCACGTATTTACATAACAACCGTGCTTAAACTGAGATGTACAAAAATCTAGCAATAAGTCATTGTTTAGAGCATCCCAATGGTTAACCACACAAAAGCTTATTACTTTTGTCACATCAATCTTTCACTAACCAAAAAACTATTAGTAAATAACATCTCCAATGGTTAACCTTTTCAAAAGCTTTTTCTTTAATAATTTTATCTATCTTAAATGTTTCATAAATACCCCCTATATATAAATTGACAATTTTTTTGACATCTTATAAAACTTAATATTTTTTAGAAATATTTCATACAAAAATATTATAATAATTGACAATAATATTTAAATAGATAGAAACATTACATTGCAAATATTAAAAAAAGCAAAGAATTTATATATAATAATATATCTAAGGTTTAATATGAAAAGATATTAAACATTGATGGACTAAAAATGACAAACATAGATAGTTCATTAAAAGGTTAATTAGTAGAAAAAAAGTCATTGTAAAAAGCTTTTAAAAAAGCTACACATTCCAATGGTAAAAAGTCTTTCAAAAGCTTATTTGAATAGTAAAAAGCTTTAAAAAAGCTACCATTGGAGATGCTCTTACTACATACTTCCTCCGTATCAAAATAAGTGTATCACTTTCCTTTTCGGGGTGTATCAAAATAAGTGAATCACTTTAATAATTTACATTATATGGTAAGTTTTTATATTTAATATTACCCCTTTACCCTTACTTATCCCTCTTTAAACATCATTAAAGGTGTGGGCCCCATTCATTTTTTTCATCTTCTTATATTTGACTTTTTCACCATTTAGAAAAAAACAACAAAATAGTGAAAGGTGTGGGCCCCATTCATTTTAATTACCTCATTTAATTTCACTAAATGAGGAAGTATATGTTTTAGTTTTACTCAAAGTTCTAAAAAGCATGCCATGGTGACACCAAGGGGTGAGGTGTGACTCCACATTACGAAACAATTCGTGGCGGCTGGACAAGGCGTGACGTGAGATAATATATATAACGAGTTTTTTTAAGGTGGCTGTGAAAATTGAATTTATATAAAAAATATGATATATTTAATTATAAATTTGGATGTAACAGTTTCTGTAAACTTTATATATTACCTGTTATATAAATCAATAGATCTATATTTTTTTCTAATTTGATATACGTATATATATAAATTATATAAAAACGTTTCCGTCTTGAAAAACGTCATGGCTCGCCTTATCTTGAGCCTTGATGGTGCCGCCACGCTTTACGCTTTTTACAACCTTGGTTTTACTATACATTTTGAAAGTTTAGAGAATTAAATCTTTTGTGATATAGTTATGTCTTACTAGTTTATACCCCGTGATAGATCACGGGCGGCTTGTAATAATTTCATGATATTTGTTCAAAAAAACTTTATATGCGAGACGAAAATAAAATTAAGAACACAATATTTTGACGATAATTGCACATCACATTTTATCGTATAAAAAGTAGACAAAATTTATAGTAAAATACATATTGTTTACAAATATTTTTAAATCTTTTATAAAACTTCAAGGTAAAAATAACTTTGGGCAAAAATTCTTAATGTATCATAAATCATATTTGACTATAAAAAAATAATTAATATATAAGCAACACTGATGGTGATCATTTAAAAGTCTGATTAATTGAAAGTTTAATACGTTTTCATTTTGTCAATTCTTTAGGCCACAAGTTTATTCTTGAAATTGTAGGATTTCCACAACCTAATCACTGTTAACATATTCCTTAACATTTCCGGTCAAGTCGTTGATGAAATATATTTGGAAGACATTATCTACAAATCGTAAAAGGTTAGGACTTTCAAATCAAAGAGATTTGTTTTTTATTTAACTATACTAAATTTGTATAAAAAACATTATGTTTAAAAATTTAAAAAAAAACATTCAACCACTTACTAAGTTTAAAAAGATGTCAAGTTTTGATATATATTATAAAAGTCTTATAAAGAATAAAGATAAATCAGTTTCTTAAAAAATAAAATATTTATTATCACCGGCTTAGGAAATTGATTACTTTTTTAAATTAAGATATATATGCAATTATTTTAATAAATAACAAATACGTTTTTTAAATTAGTTTAAATTAGTTTGTAAAAAGTTGATGACAAAAAATTCAAATTATATTTATCTTAAATAGTAGTTATCTGAAATGATGGTATGTGGATTAGGTTTATCTCAAAAGGGTGACGTGAATGCTTTCATTGGTGGATGATTAATGACGTGGCAAAGATGACGTGACAAAGGTGACATGGATTAGTTAACGTGGCACGCTTTCATTTATTATAGATAAAGATAATTCATATCCTTTTTGTGTGAATATCCCATTTATATATGCAATGTGCAGGAATGAATATGCAGCAATAAAAAATGTTGTTAACGAGGTGCTTTACAAATTGCTTGGCTTAATGTCAAGTACTAGTAGTACTTTACAAATTGGAATATAGACCCGCAAGCAAGATTTAATATCACGTATAAAAGTCGGGTCGGGTGGTGTTGTTACGGTTGGAATATGTGGTATTTGGGGTAGTGGTAAGTCTACTCGAGCTCGCATCTTCTATATATGACGAAATAGGTCACAGGTTTGAAGGTTGCTGTTTTGTGAAAAGTATTAGTGCCGAATCAAGAATGCACGGTTACAAGAGAAAATTCTCTTGTGTGTATTAAAATCAAAAGTGAGCTTAAGGAGCGTCGAAGAAGGAACATCCATGATGACAAGAAAGTTAGGTAAAAAAACGTGTTGTAATTGTTCTCGATGATGTCGACCATCTAAAATTGTTAGCTGGGTCACACAAATGGTTTGGGGACGGGAGTCGAATAATAATCACCACTAGAAACCGAGATTTGTTGAGTTCTCACAATGTAAATGTAACACATAATGTGAGGATGTTAATGAGGTGTTGTAAAATTTATATATTCCGTGATTAAATAATTAGACACTTACGATATTAATACCGTAATTGATATTGATAATTCAATATCAAACCCAACAAATAAGAAAGAACCAAATGGAATGAACCAACCTGATTTTGATGAAATAATGAACCGCACGGAATTGTGATTCCTGTCCTTTAAGGTTTTTACGCGCTCTATATGCTGCAAGCCTCAACGTAGAACCCCAGGATTTGATGCAGTTTATCGGTATTATTCTACAGCACTAGAATTACCGACAACACAAAGTGATTACTTGGAAACACATGATGATATCAAAACACAACATCATGAGAGGGAGAGCTTATGCTTTTTGGTTTTGGTGTGTGAGAACTTTCACCTCAAATGTCCCTTTTATAGGCTCAAATCTTTACACAAATTTATGAAGAGCAAATAATAACTCTTATTATTTTAATGCTCACATTAGTGTCAACATTAGTGTAGACATTATTATCAACATAAGTGTCACCATTAGTGTCAACATTATTTTCAACCATTATGACATTTCAAGAGGCTTAACCAAAAAACAAAGCTCCACAACTCCCCACAACAAATAGGAAATTTGCCAACTTGCAAATACCATTGTATTTTCCAACAATCCCCCACCAAGTTGGAAAGTTTCCTTTCACTCAGACAGATGTTGACACCTGGGTGTCACGAAGATTAAACCCAAGTTTAATGTGAGCAAACAAGAAGAGACTGATTCAATGGTATCCTAATAGGTTTAAACCAAGAACCTTAATAACCTCCTCGGTTTACCCCCACACAACATATGTCATCTTTGTGTTCTCTCTGAGCACTAATATGGCCATGTGCTAAAATCCTTTTCATGATCCTTTAGAAGACAAACCAAAAGTCTTCATTTGAGGCGGCACCACCTCTAGATCAGATAGGCAAAATTTTACAACATATTCGTTGCTTAGATGTCTCCAAAATTTTGTTAAGAGTATTAACTCATCCTAGTTCACGGCAACGACGTACTATCCTACCTCACATGGATCTATCTTGATTGATAGTACCTTCTATCGTTAGTAATTTCGTTATTACCCATTAAACTTGAAAATAGGAGCACTAAGTTCAAGTTGGGTTTCCATTACTAACGATTCTAGTTTGGTTTTAGACCCATGACTCTCGCGGTAGATGTAACCAAATCTCTCGTCAGAGGTTTGGTAAACAGATCCGTCAAGTACTTTGCTGTCTTGACTTAAACAACTTTGATGGTACCACTATCAATTCGTTGTCTCACAGAATTATGTCGAAGACCTACGTGTCTCGACTTCCCATTATATTCATAATTATATACTTTAGACAGTGTGGCCTCACTATCACAGTACATGGGAATTGAAGGCATCGGAGTATCCCACAAACGGATATCCAAGAGTAGATCTCTAATCCACTCTGCCTCTTTGCCTGCATTGGCTAAAGCAATAGGCTCAACTTCCATCCTTGAGTGAGCTATACATGACTGTTTCTTGCTCGCCCAAGAAATAGCCCCACCAGCTAGTGTATAAATCCATCCACTTGTGGATTTAGTATCACTCATGTTATCAATCCAACTGGCATCTGAATACCCCCACTAGTATACTAGAATTTGACATGTAAGTCAACTCAAGATTACTAGTCCTTTTCAGGTATTCTAGTACTCTTCCTACTGCCTTCCAGTGCTCTGTACCGGGATTTACAGTATATTGACTTAGTTTGCTTACAACAAAAGCAATGTCATGTCTAGTACAATGTGTAGCATACATCATGCTTCTAGTTTGCACTAGCATATTCTAGTTAAGCCACTGCTCTACCAGAGTTCACTTCAAGTTTTACACTAGAATCGAAAGGAGTGTTAAATTCCTTAATATTCAAGTGTTGAAACTTTGTCAATATTTTCTCTATGTAATGAGATTGACTTAGAGAAATTTGACTATCTGTCCTTTTGACCTTAATACCAAGAATGGTATCCACTTCCCTTAGATATTTCATCTTAAAGTCCGAGGATAAGTATTCCTTCGTATCAAGTATACCTTGTAGGTGAGTGCCAATGATCAACATATCATCAACATAAAGACAGATAACTACGGTGTACGTATTCAGTTGTGCATTTAGTGTTGATACATCTATCAACACTATTATGCTTCAAACAAAATGCAGATACAGTGGTGTCAAATCTCTCATGCCACTGTTTTGGAGCTTGTTTCAAACCGTACAGTGAAACCTTCATGTTGCTCCAAGTATATCTCCTCCTTGAGATATCCAATTCGAAAGGATGTCTTCACATCCATTTGATGAATGTATAATCCTTTCAATGCTGATATTGCTATAAGAGTTCTAATAGAACTAATTCTAGCAAGCGTTGCATATGTATCGAAATAATCAATACCTTCTCTTTGTCTATAACCTTTAGCGACTACTCTAGCTTTATAGACAGATATTGATCCATCTGGATGATACTTCCTCTTGAAGATGCATTTAGATTCTATGGGTCTCATACCCTTGCGAAGATTAGCTAACTCCCAAGTTCCGTTTCCCATAATTGAATCCATTTCATCATTAATGACATCCTTCCATAAAGGAGCATCTCGCGATGTTATGGCTTCAGTAAAAGTCTTAGGATCATTATCTAAATTAATAGCTAAAATGACCTCTCTCGTCACCTTAGATTGAGATCCTTTAACTAAGTATGAAAGAAAACGTCTCCAAAAATATTTTCCCTTCTAACCCTTGTACTTCTCTTTGGGTCTTCTACAACAGAAGAATGTGGTTCTTCTACAACAGAAGAAGATGAGATAATGTCTCGAGAAGTACTGGATGCTAGAATATGATTAAAGCTGGGATTGGAGTTTTCATCATCTCCTATTAACTTATCCTCGAAGAACTCCACATCTCTGGATTCTACACGATACCTGATTCTTTATCCAACAATCGGTAGACCTTTCTATTCTGAGCATACCCGATGAATATGCTCTTCATAGCTCGAGCTCCCATCTTGGATCGTTTAGGACCAGGTGTATGATAATAAGTTAAACACCCCACATTCTTAGATAATCTAAATGTTTAGGATCAGGTGTAAGATAATAAGCTAAACACCCCCACACTCTTAGATAATCTAAGTTAGGTTTTCTTTCATTCCAAAACTCATATGGACTAGAAGGAATCACACTACTAGTGATTCTGTTGTGCACATAACATGCAGTTTACAAAGCTTCCCCCCACAGATTGTGTGGCAATCCCGATTGGTTCAACATACAATTGATGATTTCAATAAGGGTTTAACTATCTCTTTCAGCTAATCCATTCGGTTGGGGAGTATATAGTGAAATTCTTTCATGCTTGATACCATTCTCTTCACAGAATGTATCAAACTCATGATTAAAGTATTCTATGCCTCTTTCCAAGCGAAGAATGTTAATGTGTTTGTCATGTTGGTTTTCAACCTTGCACTTATACATTTTGAATGCATTAAAAGCTTCATCTTTTGAATGCAACAAGTAAACATGTAAATAGCGGCTATAGTCACCATAAATTGGAATGAAGTAACTTTTACCTCCACGTGTGAGTATTCCATTCAGTTCACAAATATCTGAATAGATCAACTCTAGTAATGATGTGATTCTTTTGACACGTGAAAAGTTTCTTTGTAAACTTTGATAAAATCTTTATTATTTACTTTTATCAATACTTTAGATTGTGTCTTTTCAATATTATTTAATGTTAGTGTGAGCTAACCTTTTATGACACAAAGAAATTGAATACGCAATATAATTTGAAAAACTATTTCATTAATTCGAAACTTAGTTACATCATCACTAGCGATATTGTCACTAACGCTGACATTATCATATTCTCACGATTACAAAGATCAACATTTAACACATAATCATTGGATATAGATACAACATTATCTTATCCACACCAACATTATCTTATCCACACCACATAGATCAAGCTTATACATTCCACCCATGTTGATGGTTAGACCCCAAGTAACCCATCTTTGGAGAACACAATATGACCATTTTTATTACCAACTTGTAACCATTTTTGTCAAAATTGTTCTCCGATATAAATCCCTTGGAGATTCAACGAACATGTAGGAACTCTCGAAGGGTAACCATAATTCCATTTCAGAATGTTAGCACCACCGTGCCAATATCATGAACACGTACTCTATGGCGGTCTACACATGTCACCACAGTTCCTTCTCGAACCATACCATAAATTTGGAAACTATCACGATTTCCACAAACATGAATGTTAACTCCAGAATCCTACATGACCCACACTTGCACCCAAGTGGGTTAGATTGCAACAACATTTGCAATTCCTTTTACATAAGCAAAATCCGAGCTCCCACCTAACACGTGGTACACACTCAATTTGACTTTACTCTTTTGATCTCTTATGATATTTTCCTTCTCAATAAGGTAGTGTTTCAACAAAACACCCAAAGAGTAGTCCTCAAATTTGTGAAACTCCAAGTATTTAACCACATTCAAGGAAAACATTATTTAGTCAACCCTTTTCGGTAGCTCTATTCGAATACAACCAGGAAAGACGGTGAGGGTAGACAGCGCTAGTGCGTATCGGAACCACCCCCATTTGGAGTCAGAAAAACCGCCTTTATCTTTCCTAGACATTGTAATATGAATAGGTGAGCCTATTTGGGGATGATTGATAATTTATTCCACTTATAGGTTCAATACAATGCTTAATGATACACAGCTGGAAAGATTCCGTTTAACACTAAAATTATTTAACTTGTATAATCATGATTTTTCAAATAGTATACTTTTCAAACATAAAAGTATCTTGAAATAATCTATATACAAGATATAATAATTAACTCAATTATAATGCTTCAACCATAAGCATGATAATTAATCTACCATCCACTCTATACGAGATTATATATATTTTTTTTACTAGAAAAAAACCTTTTGTTTTAACGTGTCTATTAGATTAAAATGGATATTTAAATGTGTCATAACAAAATAAGTCTATTAAATACCCATAATTTGAAAAAATGTAACTCATACAATTTAAACTAAATAGCCATTATAATCTCTTTTAAAGAATTAATCAATATATATATATATATATATATATATATATATATATATATATATATATATATATATATATATATATATATATATATATATATATATATATATATATATATTAACCATTTACATAATGTCTCATTTTCCATTTGTCTAATATTTTATTCATCACAGAATATATATATAAAGAAAATATGTGTATATATACACAATAATATATATCATTTAAAAACCTTAAAGATTGTTGTAAAATTTATATATTCCGTGATTAAATAATTAGACACTTACGATATTAATACCGTAATTGATATTGATAATTCAATATCAAACCCAACAAATAAGAAAGAACCAAATGGAATGAACCAACCTGATTTTGATGAAATAATGAACCGCACGGAATTGTGATTCCTGTCCTTTAAGGTTTTTACGCGCTCTATATGCTGCAAGCCTCAACGTAGAACCCCAGGATTTGATGCAGTTTATCGGTATTATTCTACAGCACTAGAATTACCGACAACACAAAGTGATTACTTGGAAACACATGATGATATCAAAACACAACATCATGAGAGGGAGAGCTTATGCTTTTTGGTTTTGGTGTGTGAGAACTTTCACCTCAAATGTCCCTTTTATAGGCTCAAATCTTTACACAAATTTATGAAGAGCAAATAATAACTCTTATTATTTTAATGCTCACATTAGTGTCAACATTAGTGTAGACATTATTATCAACATAAGTGTCACCATTAGTGTCAACATTATTTTCAACCATTATGACATTTCAAGAGGCTTAACCAAAAAACAAAGCTCCACAACTCCCCACAACAAATAGGAAATTTGCCAACTTGCAAATACCATTGTATTTTCCAACATGAGGGTATGGAGCTCTTTAGCACTCATGCATTTGGGGCAGCTAGTGGACCCGTACGAGGATGTTTCAACAAATATAAGGCCATCCGTCAGCAATTATAAGTTTGGGTTCTAGTCTACGTGGCAAAGATTTGAGTGAGTGGATTGGGTAGACTAGAAGGTTTCACGGTCGACGAAATTCTTGACAAGTTTAAACCTGCAGGTGATGATGGAGTAGTGAGAAATATATTTTCTTGATTTGTTACTTAATTGACAACATTTTTTATCTCCTTTTTATGCAAAAGGCTTCCTCTACATGACCATATTATATGCTTCATTTTGATCGAATATTCCACCAATACCAATTACAATGACCGTTGGGGAAAACAGGAAGATTCTACACTCCTTTAATCGTATATATATGTATTATCTTGCAATTCACACCTTCCTGTGTACTGTTCGACATCTTCCAGAATACAACAACAGTGTGTTTTTTTTAATTAAATTAAAATGGTGTTTGTTTAAGTTTCTAATCTGATGTAATTCAGTTTCTGTTATGGTTAAATTAAAGGTATGGTCTTTAAGTTTCTAACTTATGTTTATGTGTATAAAATTCTACATTTTAAATGCCATACCGACTTCAATGGAGTGAGGTTTGACCGATGGTTGACCAAAATCCGATCGATGCTTCCTATATATATGTTCCGGCGTCAAATTTACAAGCATCGGACGGAAGATGGGGTCAAAGACGAGACTCGATGAAGTTAAGCAAGTTTCCCGGATTTAGCCTAATCGGTAATGACAACTTGTACTGTACAACTCGATAATGCATCACCGGGTGTGAACCATCTTGCACCCTTGAAGCTCTCAAGTATTCATCATTGATCTCACAATCTGAAATTGATTCCAGTCATCTCCTTCAGCAGATATATTAGACAACAAGCTGTGAGATCCAGTATCACCAATCTTACATTTTCAAGATTTTCTTGAATAATTTTAATCATATCTACTCTCTATGAATTTGACAACCGCTTAATAACAAAACCCAAACCCCCAAATTCGGTAAAAACGGCATTGAATAACGATTTTGTATGCGTAATCAATACAACCTGATCGACTCAAAAGATCGATTAAACAAGAAAAATGTTCTAATTTCGGTTCACCATCGAAATGAAAGTTACCCAATTCAACATATCCAGCATGACTACGAGTAGATAAAATTTTCATAAACGTAATTTCATTAGGTTTTATTCCTGATTTAATCATCTTACTAAAAACCGAGATAGCATTATCGACTAAACCATGCATCCCGTAAGCATCTATCATTGCACTCCATGAAACAACATTTTTGTGCATCCCTGAGGCTATGGGGTATGGGTACCACATGTGGTACCCAACACCTCAGCAACCACATCACCACCACCACACCACATCGTCTATAGGAAATACCCACCACACCACACCACACCATTTTATTTCATTGAATTTTTAAATAAAATAAAATAAAATAGAAAATACCCACCACCCAATCACAACCCACCTTAGATCAAAAAGCAACCCCCAACACCCCGTGGCCTCCCGTTGTGCATTGCATGGCCCCTCCACGCCCCCCCCCCCCCCCCCCCGGCCGTTGGGGGGTGGGGGGCGGTGTTCCTCAATACCACCACGCCATGGCCCCTCCACATCACCCCCCACGCTGGTCCAAATTGGACCCATACCGGGCAGCCTAAGCATCGAGCATTATCTATGATCATTGCATCGATCATATATCCACAAATATTGTTTTCAAAATAGTTACTTTTCCAATTCAAAAGGGACAAGTGATGCAACTTGTTACCCGTTTATCTTCCTCGTAAAAAATATACTTCCTCCGATTCAAAATAAGTGATACATTTTTGGTTTCACGGTTTTTGAGTCAAAAGATTATAATGATGGTTAAAGTAGATTAATTAGATGGTTAGTGAGGAATGAGTATCACAAGTTTCGAATAAAGTAAGGTTAATTATGTTTAAAAGTAAAAAGTAAGGGTAAAGGTGTCATTTCACTTTTTAAAGTAGATAGTTAGTGAGTGTAGGTCCCATTATTTTTTGCCAAATAAAGTAATATTTCAAAGTGTATCACTTATATTTAATCACAATGTATCACTTATTTTGAATCGAAGGAAGTATATTTTTTTAATCATAAATACAATTAACTTAAAAATATAAAAAAAATCAATAGACACATCCATTATTTGTAAAGAAGGGGGGAAGTGTTAGCTGGTAGACAATTTCTACCCTACATAATGGCCCGTTTCAACCCAACCCATTTCTAACTTGTTACCCAACCAACCCATTTGCCACGCCAGGAGAAACAAAATCCTTAAAATAAAAATAATAAAATAAATTAGTAAAAGCGTGTGAAAACCAATGATTTAAAACCCGAATTATTACTCGACTTGGTAAAATGTTATGGTCCCGGTTGAATCGTTTCTTACATCAGATCACGGTTGAACCCATTGAACCGGACGGGTCAACCCGGGTTTTAAAATACTAGTGGAAACCTGTACTCTGACAAATCCAACTCATAAAATAAACAATATATATCTTCATCAGCGGGGCCGTTTTGTACAGATTAATAGTATGATTAATACATTAATCAAAACAGTGGCAACAAAACAAATCCAAATCACAATTAAAAGATGAAGCACAAAACTAGTAAAATGTATTAAACTAATAAAATTAGTTTTCTTAAACAAACAAAATAAGAAGTTGAAGCACAAAACTCTTTATTAGATACGATGATTATTTTTTAAACATCTACCGGTAGAAAACCAATTAAACAATCCTAACAAACATAAGTACAAACACACTCATCAGACATCATGCATCGACCATGTGCACGAGACCCTCGTTTAGCTATGCATCTAGCCTCACAATCGGACTCTGTACATCGATCAGCATATGACCAAGAATCTTCACATGCTTCACCAATCATTATCTCATGAGTCCCTAGATCAAATATTAAAAATTTAAAAGATATATAACTAGTAAATCATCAACAACACATATAAGCATTAAGCATGAAAAGATTACCAAAAATCATGAATACGAGCAGAAAAGCGACACATAGCTTCATGGATGCCATACTTTTTTAGTTTTGAATATTATACAAGGGCTGTGAAACAATGGTTTTATAAAGATCATGGTCGTTAATCTCATTTATGATTTAACCAAGAGAATTGATTTTGGTACCACAAGTTTTAATGGTTATACCATACAGTATAGATTTTACAACTAATTGTATAAGTGTATTAAGCATTGGATGTGGTACATACATTAAAAGTTATGGTAAGAAAATCATCCTCTTTTAACCAAGGGTGGTGCCAAGTTGGCTAGAGCGTGCTAAAAAGGTCAAAAAGAAATATAAAAAAGCCTCATTGTGCTCACGAAAGTTCACCCACGATGACTTTACCTGTAAAACGGGTAGTCGATTGAAATTAGTTGGGCTCGCAAAGCGTATCGGAACCTCGGCTCCTAGGAGGCCAAAGAATCAAAAGATCATGGTCATTATCCGTTTTGCATGTGAAGATTCTTGGTAATAAATTTAAATTTAAAATAATAAAGTTCGAGCCATAAATGTTGGTAATAAAAGTTGGTAATAAAAGATTTGCATTCATCAATTTATTACTATAAAAGTTAGTTTTTGCCATAAATGTTGGTAATTAATTTCGATTTTTGAATTCATTAAATCTAAATTCCAGAAAAAATTAAATACTCAAATAATCATGTTTTCCTATAAACTTGCATGGTATGTACCACAACTTTTAAGGTATGTACTACATTCAATACTTAATATACTTGTACAGTTAGCTGTAAAATCTGTATAATGTGGTATAATCATTAAAAGTTGTGGTAGCAAAATCAATTCTCCTAAATAATAGGACTAATAATAATTATCGTAAGTAAATGTCATTTTATTGAATAGTAGGAAATAAGTTTATTTATACTAAATTTATGTTAAAATTATTTATATCATGTGCATAAACAAGTTGTACTACTTTAATTATTTCTTATAAATGAAATAAATGTTTTATAAGTGGTATAGTGACAAAATAATGTTTTAAATTAATTAAAAAATAAATCAATTTTACAGATCAGTTTTTACATGTAGAGATAATTTGATATTAAACGCCGATCATGCCCTTAGTGAGAAATGTTTATACAAAATGTATTAAAGAAAGATGAAGAACATAATTGTCATTCGATATTAAAATTGTTATGAATTAGGCCTCTCTCAACCCTTACCCATCACTAAATCCATCACTAGCGTCATGTCATCACATCCTTACTGACACGCTATCGACACGGTCGTGTCAACCCTACCCATCATTAACCCATCACTAAACTCATCATTTCCACATCATCATTTTTAATTTAAATTAAATAATTATAAAATAAATACATTATATTGATTTAAAAAATACATTGTTTAAATTTATAAAACATGATATTAAATTAAAAAATTACATTTATTAAAATTTAAAAAAGAAACAAAACCTAATTTTTTTGAAAAAAAAAAAACTAATATATTTGTATTATTAAAACAAATATATATATAAAAAATTAAATTTAAAAAAAAACAGAAAAAAAAACTATTTTTATAAAAAAACATAACATGTACAACTTTTTCAGCCTAATATACAAGTCCCCAAAGCGCCCATCCCCTCTCTCTCTCTCTTCCTTCCCCTTTCCTCTCTCTCCCCCTTTCTTCTCCCGCTCAACGACGGCGGACCATTCCCGTCCTCAGCCCGACGGCTTCCTAAGGACGGCACCCACGACGCGCCCGTGCCAACGGCGTCGTGGGGCGACGGCGAAAAACGAGCCACGACGGGTGCTTGTGACGCACCGTTGGCAGGGGTCTTAGCCCCCATTAAAAAGTTATATACATAATCAATCTACTTTCAAAAAGATGTGTTCAAGCTACTCCTTAATTTTTATGTAGTTAACTAGTTACAAATGACAAATTTCAATCATTGATCAATATAATTATTGGTGAAGATTAAAAACATATATTATACATAGAGATGTATTTTGGTCATTTGACAGACACTTACATATTTTTTTGTCATTAATTTTTTAATTTTTTTTTTTTTTGTTAATTTTGTATTTTATTTTGTCATTAAAAAAGAAAACATCATGTGATTGTATACTTGATCACATTTGATTGTAAAAAAAAATTACATGTGATCAAGTAAACAAATGTGATTATACAAAAAAAACTCGATACTTAATCAAATGATATTATTATTTTTAACAAAAGAAATTTTTTAATTAAAATTAATAAATAATAATTAAAAATTAGAAAATATAAATGAATTAAAAAAACTAGATTAAAATTTATGTGGATATCAAATGATGAATGTATCCCTCCGTATACGATTAATCTTGAGTCTTGACTATCATTGTTATTGATAAATGATTGAAATTTGTCCCTTACACTTTAACCCAAAATTTATCATATTAGAGGATAAAATGTGGGAGCAAGTTATAGCTATATTAAAAGCTTTTTTGTTTCTTTAAATTAGTTTTAAGTTTTTACACTATCTAAAAATTACAGTTTTAACATCCTATAACACTTCCTTAAGACCACAAAAAATACTTCTAACCAATCACAATTTACAAAATAAAAAATAAAAATTCGTTGGCGGGAGTATAACACCACCACACCCAGCCCTTTTATTCTCAACTTCAGGAATCAAAGTTAACGTCCGGTGCTATTAATTTTTGGTCAGAAAAACAAATCCACGATCTTCAACGTAAAAGCAACGTAAACCTACATAATTAGTAATCAAGAAAACACAAATTTGAGAGTAAATAAAATTATATGTTAATCAATAGCGAATAAGAAACATGATGTGTTTATAGCCAACACTAAATGAAAATATAAGTTAATGTATTATGCAAAAATTAAGCGATTGTGTGAAATCAAACCAATACTATGTAAGACAACAATAAGTTACAAAACGAGCAGAAGAAAATAAACATTACCATTCAAATTTATTCAACATAATTTTTCCAAACAATAACAAATTCACAATTTGCATACAAGAACAAGCTAAACTTGAAAACTTTACATCCGTAAAGAAAAAAATCACAAAAACTAAATACATCACAATAAAAACTCGTCACGGGTTTTTGAGCCATAACATCGTCTTTGCAAATATGCAAATTAAAGATTTGTGCACAAATGTTTCTCTCACAAATTCTTGTGAAATTAAAGAGATTTTGTAAACCGTTTGCACGGGAAGAACATGATGATTAAGGTCGATGATATACATATTTTGTTCTTGGATCAACAATTAGCCCTTTTCCTCCATTTACTTCTAAGTCGTGCCTATATATATATTAAAAATTACAGATATAAGTGTTCGATTTATTTATTTAACTATAATCATATTTAATACATCAAAAAATTGGGGTCATCCTGGCCCGTTTCCAAACCCGCCTATTTTCCCATATATATTTCATGATCTCGTCTTATTTGATTAAAAAAAGGTAATTTTCAAAGAGAAAAAGATTAAGACTCAACTGGAACACGAAATCGGGAATGGTTAACTGCTCACGAGGAACGTATCTGAAAAGTTGAAGAAGACGATCAACATATACAGCCTTTTTCCACATCTGCCAATTAAATAATAAAAATAATTAAGGGTATCGTTTCTATTTCATAAATAAAATTATAAAACATTTAAACTATGTGTTCCATCAAATATTGCAAATTTTAATAGAAGGTATAAGAAAGGGAAAATTCCCTCTCCACAAAAGGATTTAATATTCAACTCTATGACAAAAAAGGGTTCAAATTAACAAATTTCTAACAATTGAGCTTTTACATTTTGTGAATTTTTTAGTTATATTTTGTGAGTTTTTAATTGAATGTCTATTATATTTTTTTAATAATTTTCCGATTAAGAAATAACAAGCATGTTTACATACCATGCCATCCACTAATAGTTGCAATGCAAGTATAGCAGCTTTTAGCCCAAATGTTGGGTGAAGAATATATATTGCCTGCAGTGTGCCAAATAAATATTACATTAATCACTCAAATAATAAATATTAAATCATTTTGTCGAAATATTGTAATATCTTACATGGAGATTTCTCTGGCTTTTCCTACCAAGTATTTGCTGTAATCTCCTCATAAATCCCAAATCTGGCTGCCTGTTAAAAAAAATATATTATTTATAATATTTATATGATAAGAAAATTAAAAAATACAAATATAATTTTTATTACAGAAATGAGAACTGACACTTGTAAAGATGCAGCAGAGTGAAAGTAAACAACGCTATAAGGTTTCTGAATCAACGGCTCAAACTCCTGAATAATTTTCAATTTCAAGCAGCAATTAACGTTAAAAAATCAGTAAAGTAAAAAAAATTGTTGACTTTAGTTTGACTTTAATATACCTTAACTATATAGAGAACAAATCTTTCAAGATCAAGACAACGAAGGAGAAAATGTGCTCCCACTACAACCATAACAGGACGCCCTTCACTATCTACACCTCCCCGATACCTAATTAAAAATATTATTATTAATTTTATTATTTAAATAATTAATTAATAATAATTACTTACAGAATCTTCATTTCTGCAATTTCTGAAAGATTTAAAGAATTAGCTTTAGCAAGATATCTAGAATGTAATGAATATTCTTCAGCAGCAGAAAGTGGTGGGCCCCCGAGTTCACCAAACCCTAACATTTTTGCAAAATTGAACCCGTTTTGTGCTCTTGCAGTTCTTTCCCATTGTTCTTGTCGCCTTTCATCAGGATCTTTAATTATAGACATAAATGCAGGATCTAAATATGATTCCAAATACGATGAATTCCTGTCATGACAAGATTATATTAATCATTTTTATTAAAAAAAAATTATAAAATGATTATTTTTTTATGTGACTAACCGTCTGGCTAGTCCTTGGTCACTGACGGGTACATCTAATGATGCTCTTGGGGGATTAGTAACTGTTTTTCTGAGATTTGGTAATGGTTTTATTCTGATTTTTCTTTCGTCAATAACTGTCTCGCCATTTTCATCTCCAACATCAGCAGGAAGCTTGGAAATTGCAATTTCTTCCTCTTTTTTATCACGGGGAAAATATAATGGAAGAAGTCTGCATATATAAAAATTAAAGTGCATGTGGTTACATCATTGTCATATGAATCAATAAGATTTAAATGTAACAGCATTACAAGAAGTATGGGTCAAAACGGGCCGGGTCAGATTAATTTGACTCAAAAACAACTTTTTGTTCATTTTTCACTAATTTTTTTATAAATAATGTGCAAGTATGATTAGTGATTACAAAAACATTATTATTACAATAATAATCTGAATCTTTAAATAAAAAAATTTAAAAGGTTATATGCATAATAAACAGCCTGTTCAACTTTTACCTAATTTTTATATGACCCATTTGAGACTAAAACACAGCCCAAATTGACCCATTTATTAAACGGGTCACACACTTACACCAGCTTACCTCTTATATATTTCAGTATCGTTTGCTGTTGTTAAGCAAAAGACTACACCAGTAATTTTGTCCTTTTGTTTCTCAAGGAATCGGCGAACAGTCCCTATTTAAATTAATACTTAATTAATTAATAAATATAAAGTAGAACTAAGTAAAGTTCACATTTTTATCTGCATTAGGTTCATTAAAAGCTAAAAAATGAGGACAATATAAAAATGTAATATATTTATATATGATTTAAGAATTAGGGATTTCTTACTTATTGCCACATGTGCAGCTGGTTCACGTGGGTAATTTTTTGCTTCTGTGTAAATACAACCCATAGCAATACTGCAAATTAACAGATTTCACTAAAAAATAAGCACAAAGGTTTGCATTTTTCTAAAAAAAAAATTAAAAATTAAAAACATAATATAAAAAAACCTTTGAAGCCCGTTCTCAATAAGGAGTTCTAGACAAGAACGATAACAGTGACTCAAAGCATTTTCTGCTGCAGTATGATATTTTACAGCATACTTAGGCCCGACTGTATGTATAACCCTCCTGAACAAAACAAAAAATATATATAATTTGTGTTTTTTTTTTTACTTTTTAAATATAAATTTTAAAGCTGACCTGGCAGGAAGATCATATGCATTAGTAACTTTTGCCATTCCTGTTCTACAGCCACCCTATACAGCAAAGAAAAGTTACCTAACTTTTTTTCCGTTACAGAAATTATTTATAAATATACTTAATTATATTTTATAACCAAAAAATATGTCATAAAAAATATGTTTGAAATAAATTTATTAACAGAAAGGCCATGTTACCAATGTTGCACATTCTTCAGCAAGACCAGGTCCAGCTGCAGCATGCAAACCAGGACTACAATGAGCTTCATCCAAGTTCTGTAATTAATAAGTATTATAAGTCATAAATTAATTATTTTTCCTAGTATATAAATACATACATATATAAGAATCAGGGATATAAACAGTAAATATTAGATGAACATAAGAATCAACTGCTTACCTCATTCGTGGAATTCACAACAGCATCTACCTCAAGATTCCATGGATTTCCTCTCCAAAGATAAATCTTCGAGTTAACTTCATGATCAAGAGGAAATCTAGAAACTTTTCCACTATTTTCTGCTCCAGAAGATGAAGCTAACGGATCAGGAAAATGCATATTTGGATCTTCAATTTCATAAGAATATCTAAAATCCCCATCACTCCATCTAGGAATTTGATCAAGTGTTACAACAGCATCTACACTATCAGTCGGTTGACCACCACGAGTTGTGGTTGCCGCCATATTCCGGTACATTGATTTTCTATCAAATCAGTCGCCCTAATAATCCACAATAAGAACAATTTACAGTTAAATAGTTAATTAATTATTAATCTCAAGTTCGAAAAACAGCTTTTGAGCAGATGAATTAAGCATTTAACCACCAAAATTTTCCTACGGTAAAATTTAGCCAAAATAGGGTTGTAACATACTAACATGTGAGCGGATTGCAGAATTACATCGTAATCAATCTACTTGATGCAAAATTGACAGGAGTAATCAAAAACAGAATCATCAATTGCTAGTTTTACATGAACTAATCAATTGAGGTTTCAAAAATTTCGGTAAATTAACGAAAACGGGATTTTGCATCATATCATAATCATATGAAAACGTAGAACAAACAAGCAAAAAGTGAGAAAATTTTGAGATTATAGCAGCTGAATTAAACAAATAAGACGCATAAACTAAAATTACGATATTGAAATACATACCTGCTAATCGGTGAGAGATTTGGGGCACAGCTTATTTAGAATTGGAGAGAGAAATCAACGATTATTGGCTGGACCAGGGTAGAGCTTGTGTCAAATTACGTAAAATTAATTTAAAAATAGAAAATAAAAACACCTCGAACTTCATTGTCGTTTTATATGGTTTTAAGTTTTAACGGCGGTTTTAGGTTTATGTATGTTGACATAATCACCCTCCGTCTTTTTGCTTGTTTCCTCTATGGTCCCTCTCATAATTTTATAACCATAGAAATCGTAAGTGACGATTGCATTAGACGTAAAATATTTGCAATGTTTATGAAAGTTGTACGTTTGTGGTGGAATATTCTCATCGAATCCATTTTCCTCTAAGCATATAACAACGTGCAAGTTTCAAATTGAGCACATGATAGCATATATTTAATAGTTGTAAAAAAGGGGACCAATTTTTTTTCCTAAGATTTTGTCATTTATAACGGTATCTTCGAGGTAGTTAATATTTGCTCATGATTTATGTGGTCTGATTGTTACCATAATCATCTTCGAACCTTCTAGTGTACATGTGATAATTGTTTATTTAGAGATGAGATCAAACTCGTGATCTTTGTAAGATTATTTCAGACTTTTTATATTGTTAGACGGAGTTAATAGATTCAATGGTCTTTTAATGAATAGGACCCAACGAGCTGAAAGAGTCAATCTCATCCTAAAAGAGCTAATGAAAGCCTGAATTCAATGGTTAATGAGTGACCAAATTCTAATCAATTCAAAGTATTATATATTGAAAATATGTCAATTTAAGAAAGACTTTTAGCCAATCCAAATCTATATACTTGTAAACTTTTATTACATGCGTAGTAAACTTTCAAATTTTGCTATATCGTTTATTTAACCTAACGACATTTTACTACTTTCAAATTTTGCTATATCATTATTTAACCTAACGACATTTATCGAACCTTTTATATGGCCGCCACTTTAGAAAAAAATATTTCGAAAAAATGAAAAAAATAGGGGTTACTTGATGAAGTTGTCATTAGTTAGTAGTTACAAACATAAGATCTTTTGGAAGTACACTACATATAATCCTACTAGCTTCATAACCCGCCCGATGGGCGGGTATGCTTCAAAATTTAGTATGTAGAAAAATACCAACAAAGATTAATAATTTTAAAAATGACATAATAATGTTGTAGTTGTAATGATGAATTGGTAGAAAAATCGATACATGAACAGATGTTACATAAAGTTTACAAACGAAATAAGACTTCTTTGTATCAACCAAAAATTTTACAGACAAAATTTTGTATCAAATTAATCACAATAATGGTTTGGCCAATTAGGGTTACACGTGAAGGTTATGAATAAATCAGGATAACCGTAAAATTTACAAATCGTCATGGCGTCTAAATAGTTCTGCATCATATACCTTGGACTTCCGGTAAATGACGACGGTAGCACGTAAGCCCTGTTAACAATCGCCTACCACCGAACCCGCCAACTCGCCAACCCGAACCCATCAAGCCGAACCCGACCTAAATTGCCACCCCTAATAACAACATAAAGATCGCCAGGCTGATTGCCATCTGGATCTGCTCCACCACTTCTAGACATCCTTAATTCTTCACTTGTTTCAACTCCTGCATATTTAATAAATCAAAATACTTTTAATAAAAATATAAACATATAATGTTTAACAAAGACAAGACAAATCATAAATACATATATACCAGGCATTATATTTACTTTCACAGATTTTGGGCCTCTAACCACCCTCAGTCCATTATGATTTGCAGCTCTGTAGTCAACCACCATTATAAGTCAAAGTCAACTACTTCAGAATAACAACCTTAATTAACTAATTTGTAAGTGTGCCAAAAAAATATATACTTAAATTTCTATAATTAATATACGAATTATTTTAATATACCTTGACATATTTACCACTTCCATCGCCTTGAAAGCAAATGGCTTCCATTCTAAAACGACCAGTTGACTGATGCAAAATGACATGTTAACTTACATAAATAAATATTACAAAATATTAAAAATGAAATAGCAAAAAAACCAACCACGCCTGCTCCTTTACACCGTCTGCAAGTTTCCGGTTTTGTTCAAGGAGGACACAGTTCCACCTGTCAACCAGGATAAATAACTTTAATGAATTAAAACACTTTAAAAGGCCAAAAAGGTAGAGAAAATATTAAATTATTTGATAAAAAAAAGGTACTCTCTATCATACCACAAGTTTCACAAGGCAATTCATTCTGGAAGACTACATTTTTGGTACAACCCTGAACAGACTCCATAAATGAAAGTTCAAGGGGTACATGGGCATGATGACAGGAAATAAGACTTCAGATGATTATTCAAATGTATAAACAGCAGAAAAAAAAGTAAATAAATAAATAAATAAAAATAAGACCTTGACGTCCTTGCCAGTGAAGTTCCGAGCAAATGGCCCAAAACCAAATATCTGAAAAAAGAAAACAAATATGCAAGTGTTAAAAATCCAATTTCACATAAAATAAAAAATAAAAGAAATCGATGAGATCCTGAAATGGATTGCCCCAATGACCAGCATCTGGACCAGGCCCACCATTAGCACTTGCTTCAAAAGTCTCGTGCCCGAGCTATACATACATGAATTCAAAGAGAAAACATACCATTTCGGGTTTATATTTAGTTTCGCTTTAATGTTTGCATTTGGTCACTAACTCGCTTAATTACAATTTCTAATGTACAAAACACTGATAGACATTTACTTGCATCGTTCACTAATAATACATAGTGTGCGGATTTTTGCTAGACTTAATAAGAATTTTATTAATTACACGAAAATATTTTAATAAAATGAGTGTGATGATCAAATACCCATTTTCAAGGGTTGTCACAGGTTAGGACCAATCCGACCGATCAGGGATTTCCCAGAGAAAACTCGACTTTTACAATATATTTCACTTGTTGCATCATCTTCCTCATCACACAGCTGCAAAAGCCTGCTTATATCTTGTGAAAATGGCCCAAAACTTCCACCCTGCTTCAAACAATAATACCACCATATAAACTGTATACGTTAAACATCATATGGTATGGTTGGTAACTGCAGCCTGTTTTATTAATTACACGGAAAACGATTTTGATCCAAATTTGTCACTTTCTGATGTCAAAATTAGTACTAATCCAAATTTTGAATGTGCAAATTTGTAAACTTTAACCGAGCTAATATAGTTCCTCCCAGAATTTTATCCTTCGGGTTTTTCTTCGTTTTCGATCAACAGGGTTGGTGGCTTTCGTTGACTGGGGCACGGGCCTTCCATGATGATTTGGTTTTGACTGTTTACATATGAATGATGATGCAATTTGATGTCCAGATTTACTGTGAATGATAATGAGCCCAATTTGTTTGCTGAGATTTTGGTTACAATGATGTAACGACCCGAAATTTTGAATCAAATAAATTATGAAAAAAAATATGATAAATAAGGATAAATCATTTAAAGAACGTAGGAATTGGTTTCGTGTCATTTGGACATCGTATGAGAAAGTTATGGACGAAATCGGGTCAAGACTTGGTTGGAAACAAGTTTGGAAATCAAAATGGTATTTATGGGGAATTCTCGTGAACACGAAGATTGGACTCGTGTCACGAAGACCCATCTCATGAACGCGAGAATGGACTCGCGAACACGAGTAAGTGGAGCAGCGAATCGGACTCACGAACGCGAGTTTGGGATTCGCGACACGAGTTCGCGCGGGGTGCAGGTTCACGAACGCGAATTGGTAGTTCGCGACGCGAGTTTTGCCTGGAACAAGTTAAAATCGGGATTTTTGCCATTTCTCTCATTTCTAAACCCTAGAACTTCCTCCCAAGTGTGAGTAGACGATTTTGAGTGTAAGGAGGCCATTGGAACCGATTTTCACACTCAATCTTGAAGATTCTCACTCCATTGTTGAAGTATAAGGTAAATCTCTACTCCTTTTAGTTATGGATGATGTTTTTGGGTGAAAATGGTGATGTATGCAAACCCTAGTTGGAGGGTTTGTAATGGGTGTTGAAATTGGGTTTATATAACTTAGATCTACAACATATAGTCAAGGAATATGTGTTCATAACATGGATTTGATGTTATCTAGCTAGTTATGAACTTTATTTGGGAAAAATGGTGGTTTGGGTAACCTACCATGTCATCTTTGGGGAAGATGACTAAACATGGGTGTAGAACACTCATTGTAAGCTTGTAATCGAAGTGTACAAGTTGGATTTCGATTTATTGATGGAAATCTTGAACTAGGGTTTGAGATTTCACCAAGTTGGATGAACTTGGTGGTTAGGGTATTAGATATGGATTGATTAGTGATTAGTTACGGATAATAACTAGTTATTGTGATGATATTGATGGTAGGTCAAGAAGACCTAAAGATTGGTGACATTTCACAAGTTAGAAAGCAATGATTCGTGTTATTAGACACGATTTGGAGTTAGCTTGGCTAAGGTGAGTACATGAGACTTTTTCTGAGTACATAGCAACTGATTTTGAAAACTATGATGTGTTAGGAGTCTTTATTAATAAACGTTTTTAATAAAGATAAGAATGATATGATGAGAAAGTGCTAGTAATACACTATTTGAGTATGTCTAAATGATTAATAATTTGAAAGAGATTATGATAATGAAAAGTAATTAATGAGTTTTTATAAACAAGATGTATGAATAAAGATAATGATTTATAAGTGCTTGATAATCGGTTTATTAATAATATGTATTAATAAAGCTTGAGACAATGATTTTTAAGTGATAAGTATCGGTTAGTATATTATACGAAATAAAGTAGTTATCGATTTACTAAGAGAATAAGTATAAAGTGACTAGTAATAAACATGTATGCTAGTCATAGAAGAGTCAAAGTAATATGATTTTGATAAAAAGATAAATATGTTTTGAATTTGTAAAGGACTTGGTAAAGTCGAGATTGAAACTGAATAAGTAAAGAGAATAATATGATAAATTAGAATAGGTGTATTCTAATAAGTGATGAATTTGATGAAAGGAGCTAATGCTCATATTTTGATGAAAGGAGCTGAGGCTCATAAGTGTTAATGAGATATCCGGAATAAGACCGCCCAGAAATGGGGGAGCATGAGACGTCTACTTGGGGTGGTACCTCCCTGCGCAAAGAGTAGAATGTCACAGTTTACGACACCCAGTGTTGGGTGAGCATGACAACCCGTGAACGGGGAGAGCTTATGAATCTTGGTAAGATGGGGGTTCCCAATTACCTTGATAGTTTACCTATGACGTCCCATATCGGGAGAGTTGGCTTCGGAGAGGTCCGTTGCATAAGTGATAAAGAAAGTGTAAGCTTGGAGTTAGCTTACAAGTATGTGATTAGATGATGAGTAAGCTTATGAAAAGCTTATTAGTTGATACGGTTAAATGAATAGAAGATGAATTGTGAATTAATAAGAAATGATAAGGATAAGTATTTATAATGTTATAAATATTATTTTTTTTAAATCTTTTGAGAATGGGTCGAAAACCCATGTATCTCACGAGACTATTTTGTCTCACGTACTAGTTTGTTTTTGGCTATGTACTCAGGTTCAGGATCGAAGGATTAGAAGGTCGCGATAGAAGTGGCCTAGTGTTGATTAGTTCGGGAGCTCGTAGGTAGATCCCATTTATCCTATGGTTATGATATTGTATTTGTAACACCGGTTTTTATACTCTGATAAACTTTTATTGGTTTTTATTAAACCGTATTTTGGGAATATTGGACTTGTAATATTTTTATTTAAAAATATGATTTAAAAAGTGTTTTAAAAATTGAGGTGTTACAAATGACTTGATCTGGGTATGAAGAAAAATGTTCTCTTGTGAATTCTATTTCGTTGACTGAGTATTTGACTTTTACATTTGCTGTATTTAAATCAGGTTATGGTTGAAAATTGAAATAGTCCACTTTCAATGTGGGTCACATTGAATTCTGTGTGCATGAGTTCGCAAATAATTGGCTCAAAACAATTCTGGTTAAATATAGACTTAAGGTGCATGATTCCACGTGATATATTGAATTGTAGTGAACCTCTTCCGAAAAGCTTAAGAGTATTACTGCAATAAAAAATAACACATTTTATAAACTGTATGTTCAACAAAACAAACAAAAAATTCAACATCCCGATTAATTTATAAAAGGTAAATCACGTACAATCTTAGATGAGTCTCTAAAAGTTGGATTTTTGTCTCGTTTAAGTTATTGAGTAAATTGGTGATCGGTTCACCAAGGTAAAATTCATTACGTGTAGGTCGGCAATCAGTAAATAAATCTACATTGATTGTTAAAACCCATTGAACATTAGTGCCCGTAGAATCACACTTTGTGTTCGACATAAATCCAAAATTTTAATAAATTTCACAACAATCAAATTAAATCCAAATCCTAAATTAATCTGAAAAGTTCAATTAAATCAAGAAAACCATAGTTTCATAACATATTTACGCGAAACTAGCCGCAAAAAATGAAAAGTAAAATACCTTGCATGCAACGTATTAGGGCTGAAAAGCAGAGATCGTTGATGTAAATCCGCTGTAATTAAAATCGAAGATACTTGATGTAAATCGGCTGAAGATTGAGACCGAATTGGGGTTAGTTTACCAATTTGGTGCTCGTTGAGGGAGGGAGAATAGATGAAAAAACCATCGGAATGTAAGAAGATCTAGATTGTAAGAAGACCAAACTGTTGAATCGCAATCTCAATCGCATAAAACCTAATCGCATAAAACAACAGATTAATCAGAAGGATGAAGCAGCACATGGAGGAGAGGAGTAGAGGAGGAAAACGGCTGGAAACTATCACTCCAAAAATCCAAAACGGCAAAAAAAGGTGGAGAGACGGCTGTAAACCCTAATATCTGTGTAGAGGGAGACAGAGGGGGAGAGACCGAGTAGGAGAGTCATCACTCCAAAAATCCAAAACGGCAAAAAAAGGTGGAGAGACGGCTGTAAACCCTAATATCTGTGTAGAGGGAGACAGAGGGGGAGAGACCGAGTAGGAGAGTCATGGGATGTCACGTGGACGAATGGGGGAATTACACGTGGAATAAAGCACCAATCATAGAGCTGCGTTGTGGTGACATGTCAAAACCAAATCGTATGTAGCTGCATATATAGGGGAAGATTATCATTTCCCTATATGTGATTACCTATATGTGATTAGTTGCATACATTTTCATGCAGAAAGTCTAGAAAAAACACACATTCACATTTCCTATCTTTTCACTTTGAATTTCCATCTTATGCATTATAATTAAACTGTCAATCAAAAAACACATATATATCTAGGCATGTGCAAATTGGACCGAAAATCGGTTGAAACCGCCGAACCAACCAAGCTATACTGGTTCAGTTTTAATCTTCATGCAAACTTGATTCCGGATCCAGTTTGGTCCCATCCAAAACCGAAAAAACTTGGGGACCCCGGTTCTCAGTCCAGTTCAGTTCGGTCCTAGACGTCAGCGGTTCAGACTGACCGAAACCATTTTCTCAGGTCTCGGATTTGTACATAGCGGTACGGTTTGGTTATTGGACCGTGCAAAGGCCTAGCTCTATCTATTAAAATAACAAAAATAAAAAACAAAAACAAAATTTCAGATCAATCCATCTGTTTAATCAAATTCACCAAAAGTGTATGAATCTCTTCAATCCGATTATTCGTTTTCTCACCGGCAACAAACTCATTAACAACACCACCAACTTCAATCAAACTACACCCAGGTACTTTATCCACCCCTCGGGTTTTCATCAAATTTCTAGTTCGTTGCAAGCTATCAACATCACTCACACTCGAATATAAATTCGACATAATTACATAAACGCCACTATCATTTTCCAATTCCATCAATTTCTCAGCTGCAATATGTGCAATTTCTATCTCTTTATAACTCTCACAACCACTTAATAAAGCTCTCCATGCAACTGCTTTTTCTTTTGGACTACAAGAATTTGCCATTTTTTTAATTAATTCTTTTGCTTCTGTAAATAAACCGGCTCTAGAAAGCAGATCGATTATGCAAATATAGTGTTCGGTTTTTGGGGTGATATTGTAATGGTCACACATTTTGTTGAATAATTTTATTCCTTCATGTTCCATACCTGAATAACTGCAAGCGGTTAAAACAGCTATGAAAGTAACATCATCTGGTTGAAATCCGGTTATTTCCATTTTTGAAAATAGGTTTATTGCATGTAATCCTTCCCCGTGAATTGATAAACCCGAGATCATAACGTTCCAGCAAATTGTATCTCTTTCAGGCATTTCATCGAACACTTTCTCTGCAAGATCTAATTTCCCGCATTTACAATACATATCCATTAATGCAGTACCTAATTTGATACTATATTTCAATTTTATCTCATTAATTAGTTTATGAATCCAGATCCCGATCTCGAGTGTTCCAAGATGAGCACAAGCACCAAGAACGCTCACGAGTATTGCTTCATCAGGTATGATGTTTGTTAGTTGCATTAATCGAAACATTTCTAAACCCTCTTTAAAACAGTTATTTTGTACATAACCTGAAATCATAGAACCCCAAATTCCTAAATCCTTAATTGGTGCTTCATCGAATGCTAATCTTGCCACATCAGCATCCCCAATTTTAGCATACCCGGATATCAAAACTGTCCATGATGCAAAATCATGCATTGGCATTTCATCGAACACCTGGCGCGCATCTTCCATTTTACCAAAGTAACAATACATCATCATCAAAGTATTACCCACAAATCTATCAAACCAAAACCCTAATTTCAAAGAATGTCCATGAACCAGTTCCCCAAGACGAATACTTTCCATATACACACAAGCTTTCAATGCGTACGGAAGTGTGTAATTATCAGGAAACATACCGTTCTCGAGCATTCTTTTGTATAATAAAAACACCATTTCTAATTCGTTTCGAAGTAAACAAGCTTTGATCATGGTGTTATATAGCAAAATTGAGGGTTGTTTACTGTGTTGTAAGATTTTTAAGCCGTGTGGTAAGGTGTTATGATGATGAGGTTGTGAACAGAAAGCTAATAATCTGCTTACAGTGTAGTGGTTTTGTTCGAGACCACATGTAATTGCTTGACCATGAACTTGTTTTAGTTGCTTCATGTTCCTGCATTTTTCTAGCAGATAGAGGCATCTTTTGGTTGGTGACATTAGCAACCACTTTCTTCATCGAACAAGATTAATCAATTTATGTGTTGGAACAAAAGAGTGTAATTATTTTATTATTTTAACGGTTATGATAAAGTGGTTCTCAAATGATTTTAACACACCCAAGTTCTTTTTCTTTCCTTTTTAGTGTTTACGCTTACGCCTTATAACAAGGTCTCTTAATTTGTCGAATTTTATTTGTAACGTATGTGATCTAATCATTTATATATCTATTGTTTCTGAACATTCGCATGATCATTTGATATTTATTTACCCAAGGAAATAATTGAAATCATGAACTTTAGAAAATCACTTGATAAGCATTTATTGTCCCATATAGTTAGATTTTAAGTTTAAGCACAAGCAATATAAGAAATGATGGAAAAGATGTGAATAGCATTATATTAGACATGACAAGTTAAAAATAAGACATCAATTTAATAAAGTTAATTGTTTAATAAAACAATTAAGCTAATAAGAAAATTTTCTAAATCGTTAGTTCGTTACACATAGAAGATAACATCAAACATGTACTTTTTTACGACTTTGAGTCAACGTAAAACTATGATAAAGACAGTAGATGGCTTTTGGTCAAATGATATCAAAGTCCTTGAAAAGCATAAATACAAGTATATATGTTTGAAATTCTTGAATCATCAGAGAGAGTCATGGATAAATGCTTGTTTTCGTGGGGGCAAAATAGTAAAACTAACTAATTACTAGACATATATCGAGTAATGAAAATGATTAAAACAAGAAATCGGAGTCTGTGAGTTCAAGTACTTTGTGAATACCAACCGGATTCACACCTGGCTTAAATGCATTTCCTTCAATGTACCTGCAATATTAAATTGCAATATCATTAGAAAAACTATATTATCACAACAACAATTAACAATCTTTTTTTTTTTTAATATACAATTTAGGAGACTGTAAACATCAACAACAAATTGTAACAACTTCTGACCCTTGACCCATTGACCCGTTTCATATTTTTATTTTAACCATTTGACCCATTAGAGATAAAATATAACCCAAACTTACAATTCTTTCAAATATGGATGTTTGTAGAAAGCATCAGGAATCCTTCCACTAAATTGATTGTGATCCAGATACCTGAAATTTCAAAACCAGAATTTAAATACTCATACATTCAAAATTAGTGTTATTAAAACTTTATATTAACCAATACAAATTTAAATTAATTAGTTTAATAGATTAGGAGAAATGAACAGGCTTACAGGTAAGTTAATTTGGGAATATGAGCAAGTCCAGAAGGTACAATACCAGACATTTTGTTGTAAGACAAATGCCTGAAACCAATACAATTAACAATAAATTTATAAGACAATTGCAGTTGTTTTAAAAATAGATTTGAATATTAAATACTCACAAAATTTCCAGATTGGTCAAGTTTGCAAGCTGAGCTGGAATACCTCCCGTTAGATAGTTGTTATTTAGATAACTGCAAATAACGATTATAATTGGGTAAGTAATAATATATAATACAAGGGTTTGTGGTGAAAATATACATACAGATTGCGTATAGCTGGAAAACATCCTTCTATACGTATTAGTTCCCTTATAGTTCCAACCAAATGATTGTCACCAACATCCCTACAAAAGCACAGTTAATTAATTATTAATCAGAGTCATTTACTTAGGAACTGATTGATATGAATGAGTCAAACAGATGAAATGAGTTGACCGGGTCAAACAGATGAGAAAAATGAAAAAAATAATAATTACAAATGGCGAAGATTTTGTAAGGAGCCCAATTCTGCTGGAATACGCCCAATAAACCGATTTTGGTGCAGATGAAGATATTGCAAATCTGGAAGATTAGCAAGCTCTCTGGGTATTTCTCCTTTGAAGCTATTGAAACTCAAGTAACTGTAATTATATGAGTATGTAATATAATTAAAATTTCATCTAGTAAAAGTATTTATTTATATATAAAAAAAAACTCACAGGTGTGTTAATTTCTTCAATTCACCTATTTCAGGTGGAATGACATCCTGCAGCTTATTCCACCTCAAATTACTGGAGAGAAAAAATGTATGTTTAACACAGTATTTTAAATGATAAAATGGAAATAATGTTAAGCATAATACAGTATTTTAAGCCGCTTTAAACGCCCGATTTGAGGTGGAATTGGTCCAGTCAATTTATTGTTGTGTAAATCTCTGCCAATACGAAAAAAAAAAAAAGTAAATATAGAAAACAGATCCAAATTTCAGAAAGTAAATTAGTAAAATAAAGAGTCTTACAGCCTAGTAAGATCCAGTAAATTGGTTACAGCAGTAGGAAAAGGTCCAACAATTGACACTGCATATACTTCCCTGCAATTTAGAGAATTTTTAGTGACAGATCGGTTGTACAATTTTCAAAATTCAATAACAAAAACATGAAATATGGTAAGATAAACAGTGCTTATGAACACTTACAATTCTGTAACTACTCGATAATCACCAAATGTGGAGCATTTAACACCAGACCAAGCTGGTAAATCACCATCTCCACATGGATCATCACCAACCCATGCATAAACCACTCTCCATCCTAAAGATGCTTTAATTTCATTAAGAGCTTTCACTACAAACAGTAAAAAATAAAATTAGTTCTCTCAAGAACACTTTAATCATACTTCCAGTTTCATAATCATCACTATGCAATCAAATTAAACTAAGAACTCATCAAACATTTTTAATGTAAGCCAGCATCTTCCAAATTCTGGAACTAAATTCCGTAGCTTAAAAGTGTAATTGGATTAATAAGTTGACATAAATCGAATTACCAATTGGATCCAAGTCCTGATTCAACTCGATCAATTAATATCTACAATTTCCCTAATATAGTGAGATCTAAGAGCAATTGAGGATAACTAGATTAAGAAACAAAATCACAAACAATCGAGCTGAATTCAAATCTAAACAAACGCGAAAGCAATTGTCGTATATTCTGGATCTAGGGCATGAACATGAGTCACTACGGAAAATGCAACATAAAATTGAGAAATTACCGTCTCGTTTTAGTGTCTTGCAGTGCACTGTAACGTTGATTACGCAAAAGAGTAGTATAATCAATGAAAATACTACAGATACTCGAAGATGCATCATTATTGATGTGGATTTTGAAGTTTGATTCACAGTTTGCTTGCGGAATATTAAAGTATCATTCGTTTGTATCGAATGTGTTTGAATGTGTGTCTATATCAAGTAGATACAGATACAGATACAGATCAAAGACTGTTGTATTCAAGTACGAGCTCGTGGGGAGTGGGAGATTTTTGATAGAACGCGTAAACTTGGCCTGTTATCGTCGGTGGATCTTGTGAGACTCTATTTTCTCCTGTTTTCATTATTTTAAATCATTCTTTGTACTTTAATTTTTTTCATTTTTCATGTTCCAAATTAGAAAGAATTTTTTTTTATATTGTGTGTTCCAAAATGGAGAAAGAAAAATATTACCCCTCTGTCCCTTAATAAAGTTCTCATTTCTCTCAAAATATTTGTCCCAAAATAAAGTTCTCATTTCTCATATTGGAGGGACCCACTCAATATAATAATATTATTACAATGTACCTTACCACTAACTATCTCTTAAAAACACTTTCTCTCCAAAACAACCTTATATTTTAATCAAATTTATTACCATTGACCCCACCACTATCTATCTCCTAAAAAATTGTGCCAATGAGAAATGGGAACTTTATTAAGGAACGGAGGGAGTATAAAACTCTACAATTTTACCTATCAAATTAAATTTAATTGGTGCGGAATCCCTTTCCCTCTTTTAACTCAGTTGTAGATCTGGGTTCGATGCGTGTTGGGGGAATTGTGATAAGAAGAAGGTGCTAACAGCCTAACAACAATAGCACAATCAACGATTTGGTGTATTTGGAAGACGATAAATGATGTGGTTTTCAATAATATTCATAAGGCATATGCAGTTATAGCTGGAGAAATCATTTCCACTTATTTTTTGTGGGTGAAGCGTAGGAATAAGATTTCATGTAATTAAGTTGATTGCAAAAATAAACATATAATCTTGTAAATGTATCTCATAAGCAAAGGATCAATTTACAGCCACTTTACTGCCTTTCAAAATAATATTGTGTTAGCAGTAACTATTGAATGCCTTTTGTATTTTAGGGATAATAATGTACGTTGTACAACAGGGGTGAGCATTTAGATCGAAGAAATCAAACTGAACTGAAAACCAACCAAAACCATACCGAAAACATGTAATCTGTTTGGTTTCAGTTTTGAAAATTCATCGTTTTCGGAATTATCGTTTTCGGTTTGGTCTGGTTTTGGGAAAAAAGGATGAGCATTTGGGCCAAAAAACCGGACTAAAACCAAACCGAACAAAAACCGAAAACATGTAATCGGTTCGGTTTCGATTTTAAAAATACATCGTTTTCAATTTCGGTTTGGTCACTCCTACAATGTACAGCTAAGACATACATACTTTCAGAGTTTTATATTTGTTACCCTTAACTATCATACATAAACATAAGTAATCCGTTTGTTCTTGCTTATTCTTGTTGAAGGACAAAGGTTGCAACATTCGCATGAATAGACGTGTAACAAAAAATCAGTTTTTTTTATCCGGCCACGTCTAAAAACCGGTTTGATGCTTGTCGGTTCGGATCAAATGATAAAGTGGCTGTTTAAGATCAGTGTGCACTTCGAAGCTAAAACCGGGTTTTGAAACCGGATCCTCGGAAACCGGTTTTTAATCCGGATTTGAACATTGGACCTTAAAGACCTGTATTTAAACCGGTTTCCAAAGGGGTTGCGAATGTAGCGGTTATATTACTGTTAAACTAGCAATTAGTTCGAGATCTGGCCGTTTATTTCTTGATTTTACACCCCAAACCGAACTGATTTTGACCTTCGGCCGGTTAAATAGAACTTGTTTTACAAAAAAACTGATATTTCACCTGTACACTTGAATAATTAATCTGATCCGGAAATGATGACTTATGGTAAAATGGGCTAATTGAGTATATAACCATAGCTTCAAAACCCGCCCGACTGGGCGGGCATGCTTCAAGAGAGATATTAAAGAAAATTAACAAACACATTAATACAGTTTAAATGACATAACAATATATAGTTGTAATGATAAGTTTGTACAAATTTTGATACATGAATAAATGTTAAAGTCAATTTATAGCAAAATAAGACTTCTTTGTAAATGACATTTGTTGTTGAATTAGTGTAATTTTCATCTTTATCAAAACAAATAACCTTCAATTTGTTCTTGTTCTTAACTTGTGATATAACGACATAAAGCTGACCGTGTGAGACTACTGGTTTTTGAAGAAACAAACCAACTTGAGACAACGTCTTACCCGGGCTTTTATTAATAGTCATAGCAAAGCAATCTTGAACAGGAAATTATCTCCGGTTCAATTTGAAAGGCATCTTGTTGTCGGAAGGGCTAATTAACCATGCGAGGGATAGCGCAAATTGTACCAACTTTGCCGCCATATATGATTTTACCTTCGATTATATTTATCCACATTGGTAATATCTGAAGTCACGTTCTGTTGCACAATCCAACTTTCTGATCAATATTTCGCATACACATTACCGGAGCGCCGATCTATAACTTCAAGTTATGTTGCGGGACACCAGACATTTTTATAGTGTTCAAGAAATTGGTGGTGTAAAGATATGAGATTTGATTGTTTTGAATTCAAATATCCGGATTTTAATGTGAATTACGTTTTTTTAATGTATTTTTTGGAATGTTATTAAATTAATGATTTTGTTTGCAAATTCGGAAAATAGGGAAAAGATTCCCGAATAATTTGCCAAAAATGGTTAGGTTTTAAAATAAGAGGGTTTTGATAATGACAACCCTAAGGGCTGTCAATAGACATGCATCAGAAGGTTGTACATCAATCTATAAGTACCTCTGAATTTTAAGAATCACTTCATCTCATTAATTAATGTACAACTTTTATGCGCTTAGAGACAACTGTCATTGTCAAAACACTTAAACAAATTCAAATTCGGATTTTAATGTGAATTACGTTTGTTTTAATGTATTTTTTGGAATGTTAATAAATTAATGATTTTGTTTCCAAATTCGGAAAATATGGAAAAAATCCCCGAATAATTTGCCAAAAATGGTTGGGTTTTTAAACAAATGGTTTTGATAATGATATCCCTAAGAGCTGTCAACAGACATGCATCAGAAGGTTGTACATCAACCTATAACTACCGTTGAATTTTAAGAATCACCTCATCTCATTAATAAATGTACAACTTTTATTCGCTTAAAGACAACTGTCATTATTAAAACACTAAAACAAATTCAAATCCGGAAAAAATCAAATTAATGATTTTCTTTTAAAATTTGGAAAGTTAAAATCATCCGCAAATATGGTTGTGTTTTGAATTTGAGACTCGTTTTGGTAGTCCGAATTGTTTTGAATCAGTTACAAATGTAAGGATAGTTAGAATATTGTGTTTAAATTAATTGTGTATTTACTTGTTTTGACATCCTTTCGTTTAAATTGTACATGCTAGGTGGCATTAAGTGTCAATTATATGTGGCATTGGGAGCCAATGAGAGTGTTCTAAATTGATGAGTTGTCAAATTAAAATCAAATTTAGGCCTCGTATATAAAGGTAGATTATAATACCCACGACAATATAATCCAAAATCTAACTTGATTCAATAATGCCACGGAATTGGTCTTCAAAACATATTAACACATAACACAAAAATTGGGAGAAAAAACTCAATTTTCATAAAATTCAGAACTAACTCTTTCAAAGTCTAAAAAAAAACATTATACAAGCCTAGAATTCGAACGGGCCATTAAACTCAAACGGATAAAAAACATGGTCTAAAAACAAAGTCTAAAAGATAAACAAAACAAAATAAATATGCAAATAACTTCCCCGAAACAGCGTTTTTTGAGCCTGCCACAAAACAGCTTCGGAATTATAGTGGCTACAACTGTCATGTCATTTATAGAATGTATATTTGTTATTATTCTCAATATGTTACCTTAGAATAGATCCGTAGATTGCTCCTCTCATTTATCTATTTCCTTATTGTAAATGCTCTATATTAAGCCTTGTATATTCTCTAATTGAATTATCAATCAATACAATAATTCATACTTTCATATGGTATCAAGAGCCTTCTTACTCCTCTGAGTTTTTTTTTTCTTTTTTCCTTCGATCCAAAAGCACTCCCTGTTTTCTCTTCATAATGACTGATTCCAAGATTGTTGAGCTATCAACCCACACCCACTTTCCAATCAAACTAACAGCAAACAATTTTCCCTCATGGCGAAAACAAGTATTATCCACACTCATGGGTCTTGAACTTGAAAAGTTTGTCAATGGTCAAACTACAACACCATCAGAAATCCTTGACGGGAAACCTAACCCGGCCTACCGTCTCTGGTTTCGACAGGACCAAATCCTCCTCGGAAGTTGTTCAGACACGATCCAACCGATCGTTTCCTCGGTTGAAACATCCCACCAGCTCTTCAAACGCCTCACCGATAGCTACGCTAGTGTCTCGAGATCTCGAATTATCTCTCTCCGATCCAAACTCGCTACCAACACTAAAGGTACCAAATCTGTTGCAGAATATCTCAACGAGATGAAAACCATTGCTGATGAATTAGCATTGGCACAAAAGCCGATTGATGATGATGATCTCATTGTTCACATACTCACACATCTAGGTGACGATTACAAACAGATTGTTGCAGCCCTGAAAATAAGAGATACACCAATTACCTTCTCTGATTTGTATGAGAAATTGATCGATCATGAACGCTCGATTCAAGAGTCTCAACCTCCAACTATAATTGCAACGGTTAACAGTACCCAAAGGCAAGGGCCACACCAATATTCACGCCCAAATACAACAGCTCGCAACTCAAACAGACCCAATTCCTTTGGTCCAAGACACACTCAATCAACAAATCACAACAGTGGACACACGCCACATATTCGTACTAATCGTAACAATCTTTTTTGTGAATATTGTAGCATTCCAGGACATGCCACTAAAGATTGTCGGAAGCTCGCACGGTTTTAACAAGACAACAACATTACTATCTCGGTGACACCATCTACCAACCCGATTGTGAACTCGTCAATGGCAAATACGCCATCATCATTAATGTTTGATACCGGGGCGTCTCACCACGCCACACACGACCGATCCTTTTTGAGCAACCTCTCAGAATATGGCGGTCCTGATGAGATCGTATTAGGAAATGGTAAAACTCTTTCCATTTCTCACACCGGTCATACATCCATTCCTACTATATCTCGTTCTTTAAACTTAAATGATGTTTTAATCGTCCCTCAATTACGTAACCATCTTATCTCAGTAGCCAAACTATGCAAAACTAACAAAGTTTCGGTTGAATTTTTTCCTTTTCATTTTTTTGTTAAGGATCTTCTCACGGGGGCGCGACTCATGCGGGGAGAGAACATTAATGACGTCTATTATTCATCTCCTAGAATAAAGCAGTCTTTCTTGCAACTCAATTCAAGCACCAAGACATCTGGATCACTTCTCTCATGGCATCACAAATTTGGACACCCTTCAATCAAAGTCTTCAAATTTTTACTTCTAACTTAGGACTTGATTATAATAAACTATCAAAATTTTCATATCATTGTGATGCTTGCTCTTTAAATAAAAGTCATAAAATGTCTTTTGGTGAAAATTCATTCAAAGCTACTAAACCTCTTGAACTCATCTATTCAGATGTTTGGGGTCCGATCCATACCTCTAATGATGGATACGCGTACTATGTCATTTTTGTTGATTTCTATTCTAAATACACATGGTTATATCCCCTTAAAAGAAAATCAGATGTCTCCATCTTATTTCCTCAATTTAAAATACTAGTTGAAAAGTTCTTTCAAACACCACTTGTATCACTTTTTTCCTATAATGGAGGTGAATATGTCGGGCTCATCCCTTATCTTCAAAAAACTGGTATTTCTCACTTCACCACTCCTCCACACACCCCGGAACAAAACGGTGTTGCGAAAGGCGTCATAGACATATTGTTGAAATTGGGTTATCCCTTCTACATCATGCCAACTTGCCTTTAACTTTTTGGTCTCACGCGTTTCAAACTGCTGTCCATCTCATTAATCGGCTTCCAACTCAAATCTTGGATCTTGAATCGCCTTATGAGAAATTGTACAAAATTCAACCAACTTATACCAAACTAAAACCTTTCGGTTGTTTATGCTATCCATGGTTGCGTCCATATGCTCCATCTAAAATTCATGCTCGCTCGGTCAAATGTATATTTCTTGGCTACTCATCCCTCTAAATCAGCATACAAGTGCTACGATCCCGAATCTCATCGTCTCTATCACTCGCGTCATGTGGAATTTATTGACCACATTTATCCTTTCAAAGTAGAGGGTGCCCCTTCACACTCTCTTCCTACACCTGACACCCTCACTCCCCCACCCGCTTCTACACCTCGAACTTTCCCAAACAACACCTCTCAAACTCATATACCACACACCGTTCACAACCCTTCTCCATCAATCTCGCCACCAGCTCCCTCCAATTCCACAAACCCTACTCTAGATACCTCACCTCCTTCTGCCTCCTTTTCTCCTCCCCCCGACACCTCAACCGTCACTGCCACACCACCTTCCAACCCACATTCTGAATCTACCACCGACACATCACCATCTCCCGCACCGTCCACTGCCCTTCCACCTTCTCGTTCACAACGAACCCGAAAACCCAATCCTAAATATTACAATCTGAATGTTGTAAATACAACCACTCTTCACCCTATACCACTCACACTTGAGCCTACCACTCATACTCAAGCTTCAAATGACCCACAATGGAGAAAAGCCATGGATTTGGAGTTTAATGCACTTATCCATAATCAAACATGGGAACTTGTACCATCCACCTCACACCAACCGATTGGTTGTAAATGGGTCTTCCGAATGAAACATAATCCGGATGGTTCCATCGACAAATATAAAGCTCGTCTCGTGGCAAAAGGTTTTCTCCAACAATACGGGAAAGATTATTTTGATACATTCAGCCCTGTTACTAAACCCATCACCATTCGCACCATTCTATCCATTGCTCTCTCCAAAAATTGGTCATTACGTCAACTTGACGTCAACAACGCCTTTCTCCATGGCACCCTTCATGAGGATGTCTTCATGACACAACCACCAGGCTACATAAATCCAGATTTCCCTCATCACATCTGTAAGCTCAAAAAGACCATATACGGACTCAAACAAGCTCCACGTGTTTGGTATATCAAGTTAACAAACTTCCTTCTTCAGTTTGGTATTCATAAATCCTTAGCCGATGCATCGCTTTTCATTTATCAAGCTCCAAAAGTAACTTGCTACCTCTTGGTTTACGTCGATGATATTGTTCTTACGGGCAATGATTCTGAGTTCCTGGATCACTTTGTCAATGCCTTAAACACAAAATTCTCCATTAAAGATCTTGGTATACTTCACCATTTCCTAGGCATTGAAGTCATCCCTACGTCAACCGGTCTCTTCTTGTCTCAACACCGTTACATCCAAGACATTCTTCACCAGTTTAAAATGGATGGTGCGAAAGATGTTACCATTCCTCTTAGTGCCACCGAACCTTTGTCTTCTTTTGACTCGTCTCCTTCAGTTGAGGTTACACCATATAGAAAACTTGTAGGATCACTCCAATACCTTTCCTTTACCCGTCCAGATATTTCCTTCGCAATAAACAAGCTCTCTCAATTCATGCATAATCCAGGTGCAACATATCTATGTGCCAATCCCGTCTACCATTCGAGAATGAAGCATGTTGCACTAGATTATCATTTTGTCAGGGCCACCTCTGAATCTGATAAGAAAATTCGGAAAATATACAAAAGACAAAAGCTCGACTAATTAATTAATTAATTAAGTAGTAGTGAGACGTCGGTACGGAGTTGCGTCAGCTGTCAAGTTTTAGTTGGTCAACTACGAGTTCTACACATCAGCTCACAAGACCAACTTGCTGATATGCTCACTAAACCGCTTACGAGAGCGCCATTTCTCCGCAATCGGTCCAAGATCGGTGTATCCAACGGATCCTCCATCTTGCGGGGGCGTATAAGGAAATAAAAATTATAGTGGCTACAACTGTCATGTCATTTATAGAATGTATATTTGTTATTATTCTCAATATGTTACCTTAGAATAGATCCGTAGATTGCTCCTCTCATTTATCTATTTCCTTATTGTAAATGCTCTATATTAAGCCTTGTATATTCTCTAACTAGCTACATAACCCGCCGATGGGCGGGTATGCTTCAAATGTTTTTATTTAGAAAATTCCCAACAAAAGCTTAATAAAATAAAAAATGAGATATAATAATGATGTAGATGTAATGAAGAATTGATAGACAAAACGATCTATTAAAAAATGTTACAAAAAGATTTACAAACGAAATAATACTTCTTTGTAAACTACATTTGCTGTTGAATTAGTGTAATTTCCATCGATGTCACAACAAATTACCTTCAATCCATTCTTGCTCTTCAAAATAAATAATTAAACAATGTATGTATGTAGTTTATTTACCTTGGGTTGTTGCAATGTTAACAGGACTTTGTTGTGAATTTTCAGTGACGGAATCTTCGGGACCCTATTGATATACCCGAACTTGCCAAAGGCCTCATATTTCCGCCGGAGGAATTTGGTGTTTTCTGGTAATTAAGCTTCGCTTTCCCTTTGTCGTTGTTGGTATTCATACTAAAGTTAGAAATATAAATTGCTATTAGTAAATAAACATTTAAATGAGATTCCAATTAAAAAACAGTAAATAAAGTGTGGACATTTTAGAAACGAAAGTTAAATACAGTTTTAATTAAAAATACCAACAAATTTAGAATAAAAAATTAAATACAGTTTTAATTAAAATACAGTTTTACTATTAAAAGTCAAACTGGATAGTTTGACTATAATTAGTCAAATTGTGGTTTGGTCAAATTTATTGATTCAGTTTGACTTTTATTAGTCAACTGTGATATTTTTAAAAAACAGTAAATAAAGTGTGTTAAATATTTAAGAATAAAATAAAATAAATACAGTTTTAATTAAAATAAAATTGATCAAATATTTAACACACTGTTTTATTCAAAGTTTTAACTGTCTTTAAATAATGTTTTAACTGGACAGTTTGACTATAATTAGTCAAATTGTGGTATAGTCAAAAAGATTTTCATAATTTGAATTAAAAAAGATTCACAAAATAGAAGGCAGTTTAAATTCATTAAATTTGTATAATGCAGATTCGTATTGTGATTGATGCAGTCAAACAGAATGAAGACAAATATTTCTACAATGGTTGTGTATAAAAAAACAGAAACGCAGAAGATGTACCTTCAATACCGTATTGTGAATGCAGGTTTGTTATTTTGTAGGTATTTTCGTATGGTGTGTTAACTTTATATAGGGGCGGATGGGTATATGAATATAAAATACGGTATTGGTATTTGATTTGACGAAAATAAAGGAAAAGATTATGATGGAATTTGGTTAAAAAGGAATGAACATTAATATTTTTTAATCTTTGCCTAAAATACAGGGATTGAATAACATGCGCAATATGGACTAAATACGAATCATCAACTTGGAATGCTAGGTTTTATTCTGGGATCCGGATATGTGTTTTATTCGGCATAATACAATAAGTTATTTGTTACTAAATATAAATCCTTAATTAATTCTTTTTGTTCTTTAAAAATAACTGATTTTTGAATTCTTGGATTTTGAATTGATGCAGATAATAAATTACTCATATATTTGCCTGAATTAACAAATTCATCAACTTGGAATGCAAACTGTATACCCAAAAATAACAGATTCGGAGAATAAATGGGACTTAATTGAAATTGCGGGTAATCGTAATGGCTTTGACTGGACGTTCTAGAAGGTTGACGAAATCAATGACAGGTGGACGAATAGGTGATTTACACATGGCATTTTCGGCCAATCAAATTCGTTTGTTGTGGTGAGGTGGCAAGCAAAAGTCATGTGTAGCCTCATATATAGTTTAAGATTGAATTATCAATCAATACAATAATTCATATCTTCATACTTACCAAGATGTAGTTCTCGTCGCAAGCTTTGATTTAACTGGTTCCACGCCTGAACTGAAGACTCGAGGTAAAAGTTATGCTAAATAGTGCAACATCTTTCTGCATATGGTCATAGGCTTCGAGAAACGAAAAGTTTAAACCTCTTTTTCTACTTGTAATATGGAGATATAGCATGACTTTAAAGGTCAAATTAGCCCAACCCCAACCTGACCCGTTTCAACTTCCACCCAAAGAAAGTGTTAAACGGAAATCTTCTCAAATGTGCATTTTTTTTTTCTTTCCTTCAATTGATACAGATTATTGTCTCAATTAAATCATAAACATAGTAATTATTTTCTGTTTTCCCAACCAATTTAGCTTCATAATCTTCCTCGCATAATATTTTATTACGAATCAAACCAAAAAAGGAAAACCAAATAGAAGATAAACTATACAAGAGAAGATGAATTACAACTTATCTGAGTGATAGCGATATCTGGATGAAGGTAATTGCCACAAAGCAAAACCCTAGGTTACTATAGAGTCACGTTTCAGGTATGGATTGCTTCTTTTACCTGGTTGACTCGATTAGAACCATATGAAAATTATATTACACATAAAGTAAAGGAAAAAAGTTTCTAGACAACGCAACGGATATTATCATATTTAATGCTTTAGTGTTACAAAGTAATCTATTTTGATATCAAATAATTTTTTTATAAATTATTACTGCTTCTTTATTTATTTGATCAAAATTTAGCTCAAATTTATAACTTAGTAAACACCAATTAGTATCGTATTTGCTATATTCCATTTACGCTTGTTATAGAAATCAATTAAAATCAATTTAAAAGAGTTACAAATTAAATTACTAAATAAGTAACCCATTAAGTAATGAGGTTGTTCAGGTACAACCTAATAAGGTCAACGATAGGGTCACCCGACCAACCCGATTACTTTTACAGGTTAGTTTTAAAATAAGTGAATGCCGAATAATCTATTTTGATATCAAATAATTTTTTTTTTTTTATAAACTATTACTGCTCCTTTATTTATTTGATCAGAATTTAGCTCACATTTATAACTTAGTAAACACCAATTAGTATCGCATTTGCTATATTCCATTTACACTTGTTATAGAAATCAATTAAAATCAATCTAAAAGTGTTACAAAGTAGATTACTAATTAAGTAATGAGGTTGTTTAGGTACACAACCTAATAAGGTCAACCCGATAGGGTCACCCGACCAACTCGTAACCTGACTAACCCGATTCCTTATAGGATCGAGTTATGAGTTAGTTCTAAAATAAGTGGATGCCGAATAATCTATTTTGATATCAAATAAAAAAAATTATAAATAATTACTGCTCCTTTATTTATTTGATCAGAATTTAGCTCAAATTTATAACTTAGCAAACACCAGTTAGTATCGTATTTGCTATATTCCATTTACGCTTGTTATAGAAATCAATTAAAATCAATTTAAAAGTGTTACAAATTAAATTACTAATTAAGTAACCCATTAAGTAATGAGGTTGTTTAGGTACAACCTAATAAGGTCAACCCGATAGGGTCACCCGACAACCCGTAATCTGACCAACCCGATTCCTTATAGGATCGGGTTACGGGTTAGTTATAAAATAAGTAAATGCCGAATCAACCCAACATATAAGGCTTATAGGGCCGGGTCAACCCGATTGACACCCTAGACTTACACCTTTGATGAGGTAATTAAAAGTTCTGGATGCAATTTCATTGATGGGAAATATTACAAAGATCGACCTTGAAGTTGTTTGCATATATATAATGCAATTTATTGATATACATATAAAGTATTAAAAAGTATAGATACAACAAGAGAGAATGAGAATGAGGTGGATGAAACATCTATCATTTCTGGACCAATTTACGAGCACGATTGTTTGCACCTTTGACTCGGTTGTTTAGCTCGTCAACGTCCTCTGAGAAATTATCAAGAGCTTTGTTTTGCCTGCGTTTTCTTAAAAGTGTGCCCGTTTAGATCCAAAGTTATGGACTTATATATGTTGATCGATGCGTCAAAACAATTGTATTTTGGAATGGACTGACCGCCGATATAGGGTGGGCTAACCTATACCTGGCAAAATCAGACACGACACGACAACCCGATACGAACCCGACACGGAATTAATGGGTTTGGGTTAGAGGTTTCGACACGTTTAAGTAAACGGGTTGACACGACATGACAAGAAAGTTAAACGAGTTAAGTTAGTGTCAGTTTTTCAACTCGAAGATAACACGAATCACCCGTTTAAATATGTGTACATATTAATAAATTTTATATTTTTAAATATATTATACTACATATGTATCACTATGATACATTGTGGATTTCACGGATTTTTACCAAAATATTATAATGAGGGTTGCAAAAATTAAAGTGAATATTTATTGGAGGATGAGTCTCACTTCTTTTGAATAAAATGACGTTAATGGTGTTTAAAAATAAAAGTAATTGTAAAAAGTTATCTCACTATATTAAAGTGATAGTTAGTGGATGATAGGTCTCACTTAATTTACCAAATAAGATAAATTTTATAATATATCACTTATTTTGAAACTGCGAAAAATAAAAAGTGTATCACTTATTGTGATTGTATATAAATATTATAGAATTTATGTGTTTGTATTTGTAGTAGAAGTTTGAACTGTCATTTCTGATTGGGCCAAATATCTAATAGATTTGGGCTTACCTAGACTTAGTATTTTTATGGTTTTGATATTTGTTTAATTGATATATGCTAATCTACCGCTCAGGCAAGTTGCACTTCTAATAATATTGTCACATAATGCGTATATATTATTAGTTTATCTTTTTATGTTTATGAAACAATAACTTTTGTATGCTGATTGTATATATAAGTAATTCCACAACTTAAACGAATTAATCAGATCCATCGGGTTTAGTTTCACGGTCCGTGTCAGGTTAACACAAATTTAACTATGTCGTGTATGGGTTTAGGAGTCTCGACATTAGGGTTGTAAAAATCTGTTTATGTCATATATGTGTTTACATTTTGAACATGTTTATTAACGTGTTGATATGGGTTCAGGGATCTCAATGGCAAGGTTGTAAAATTTTGCCGGCGGCACCTATGTTGTCAACCACCTTCAGGTGATTAATCGATCTCGATAGCGATTAAACGATTTTTAGGCGGGTACTATAAATATACAAGAATTTGTTTTTGTATAAATAAATATAGGAATATCGTAACAAACAAAACTAATCAGTTAATAACTATATAAATTTTTTTAACAATGTTCAATATAAAAAGCATAAGTCCATAACAAAATAATTAAAAGAGTCAATAAAATTCCTATATTGATTTTTAATTTTTTAAGTAAGTTTAACTTTAATTGATTCAAACGATTTTGACAAATTTTGACCTTGACTAATAAATTACATCAATTAGTAGGTTGCCCGTCAATAAACGTCTAGGCGCCACCTAGACCGATTTTTACAACACCGCTCGACACAACATGAACCCGGCATGGCACATCTATTTGCCAAGTCTAGGCTAACATGGAACATTTTTTTCCTAAATACCTCTATTATAGCATTTTGGTTTCAATCTAATTTTTTGGAATATCACTCCATGAAAAGTCTCATCTATTGACATATATGTACTAGTGACAAATGAAAACTGTCAATATGTCTGAGATTTTACTATTTTAGTGACACTTTTTCAAAAGAATAGTAAATGGTCTTTCTTTTGACCTACAGTTTGAAGGAGTGATGCTAGTTCTCGGTTTTTTGTGACACTAAAATAAGTCAAAATATATTCGCACACTCTTTTTGTGTCAATATATTAGGCTTTTACCAACGACAACTTTACCCAAACTTTCCTATCATGTAAAACATGTGGGCACTTTTTTTTATCATCTTTTTTACTTTAGTGACATTTATTTGCTGATTAATGACACTTTTATGTTGTGTCATTAAAGGACATTTTGATACGATTTACGAGGTATTATGGATTAAAAATAATGCATGGTGTGGCCCATTTTCTTTATATCTACTTTCAAAAATAAAACTAACCTGTCGAGCTCTGTTCCCATATCGCCAGCCATTCCCTTCAAATCACCCAAAATATCGCTTAATTCATCCAGTGCATCATCTTGCTTTTCCTTCTCCATCTATTTCAGAAAATCCGATAAAAATTAATTTAAAATCCAAAACTTATACAAATATAACAAATAGTACAAGAAAAATTACTTCAAATTATTATGTAAATATTAAATGGTGAATGATAGTTTTTAAGTTTCATACTAGTTAACTTCGTAAATGATCCTTTAACCGAAACACATTACAACTTTGGTTCCTTTTTTTTTTTCAAATTTTCAAACTCAGTCATTTATTTATCATTTCATTATATGAACAGTCTTTTTAACAGAAAAAGAAAGGGATAAAGTTGATCTATGTGATTACTTAAAAGACTATTTATAAATTTAGTAACAACTGTCCACAAAATAAAATGATAAATAAATGAATGAGTTTAAAACTTTGAAAAAGAAAACACAAAAATTGCAATATATGATTAATTAGATGATCATTTTGTTAAATTAACTCTTAATATAATGCAACAATACATACGTCAACTTTTTGCATGGCGTCTTTTGGTTGACCCGAACCTCCTTTATTGGCCTTTTTCCCTTTCTTATCCAAGCCCAATTTCTCCCTTTCCTCCTTAGTTGCTTTCTTTCCTTCTTTCCGATCTGGTGAAACAATATACACCCGTTGTAAATAAAGGGCCAAAGTATGTGGCTCGGGTCACGGGTCAACTTGACCCCAAAACACTTTCTTCCTTAAAATTCACATTATATATACTTCCTCCGTATCAAAATAAGTGACACACTTTCCATTTTAGGGTGTATCAAAATAAGTGACACACTTTGAAAACTTTCCTTATTTGGTAAAAATAATGGGACCCATACCCACTAAATATCCGTGAAATTACCTTTATACCCTTACTTTTACATTTAAAACTCATTAATATCACTTTATTCAAGAAAAGTGAGACTCAATCTCCACTAATATGTACTTTAATATATTTTAACCTCTACTTTAATCTTTTACTTCAAAAAGCGTGTAAGGCAATTTGTGTCACTTATTTTGATACGGAGGAAGTATAATCATAAACGGGTTGACTTGAGTAACGAGTCAAAACAAATAACTTTTTAAACAGCTTGACATAACTAAAAACACATTTTGTTCAATTTTTCTACATTTTTATCATAAAAATAGTAAAAATATATTTTTTCACGCGCTAACTTGACTCGAAATACCTTTATCCAAAAAAGTTTATATTATTTACTTGAAAATTGAAATTTTTTGAATAAAATGGTTTACGAGCTTTTATCCAATAAGTGGATATCAATTGGTCTAGATTAATTGGCCATCAATGATAGCCTTGAGGTTTTTTCCTTCAAGAGGTCTTGGGTTTAAAGTTTTTTGGAAGCAAAATTTAGAGATTAAAAGGTGGCGAGGTTTATTCTCCATATGTGGAGCCACTAATTTACTAACTTGACGTTCAAAAAAAATAAAAAAATTAAGTGGATACTTATTGCCTCGGGTCCTGTGATTTCCTTGCCCTTCTTTGGCTTCCAAGTCGCGGAGAACATGCCTCCAAGGCTCCCCAATATCTTTTCACCCTGTAAATAACATTAATTTAAAAAAAATATATTCCTGAATATTATGTTCAAAAATTACTCCACACATCTATACAAGAAACAATTAGTAAACTAGATAGTTTTTCATTAGTTGATGATAAATCGTCTCAAAATCCAAATATTTGAATCAATACCACATTTTAAGTGCAAACCACAAGATAGTTTTCTATCTAATAACGTATCACCTTTCCGAAACATTGCATGCCCGAAGGCATGCTAAGTAATAGTTGCGGGACGATCGAAACGACGACGTGGGGTACGAAACCCGAGGGCATGGGAAACATAAGCGGATTCTCGGGGTCGTCCGCATGCGCATTAAATGCGAAACGGCGCAGAAGCACGTAGCGAGGTTTTACCCAATGGATTATAAGGGTGCAGGAGGTAGTTTTGTCCGGAGGATATTAACAGGGCACGGACCGAAGGACGAATCCTCAGATGTCCCGCCAAAACTCTTCGTCCATAAATAAGGTACCTTCGGATTGGTAAAACGGATAAGATACACAACCCTCACTTCGCAATTACTCTCATATTGATTACTCCCATCGTTCATACCAACTTACCACTCTTGCATTTAATACAGTTCACCCCTCACTTCCCTCACGAATATATACTGACTTAAGCTTCGGAGTGTCTTCACGAGGTGATCCTCGTGAGGCTTCTGACATAGGCTTTCCTTCGTGTTTGAATCGCAGGTTTTCCTACGGAACGAAGGACGGTTCGTTCTACGGAGGTTTTGGGATTCAACATTTGGCGCCATCCGTGGGACTCAGAACAAAATGGTCCTCGAATCGACGTCGAAAGGCGGAGATCATACCCCCCAAACACACCAAGACGATTCTACCCCTTTTCCTGCATCCGCTATAGTGAACACGACGTTATGCCCACCCCCTTCAAATTCCGCGAAGGATGACCCCTCAAGAGAGGAGATCGAGGAGTTCAATCTTTTCTGTAAGTTTCGAAAGCTACGAAATTTGGAGAAAAGCAGGAAGAAGACGGTGGAGGGCATGAGCGGAACTAGAAGAACTTTAACCTACTCCAGTGAAGAATCTACCCAAGAGGAGTCTGCAGAGGAAATCTACAAGGAGAGAACCCCTTCTGCACGAGCTAATAGCCAGGAGTCAGAGAAAGGCAAACGAACCCCGGAGCGAAGGAGTGAGCGAACTCCAGAGCGAAGGAGGAAACGAACTCCAGAACGAAGAAGGGAACGAACCCCGGAGCGAAGAGGGGTACGAACCTCGGAACGGCGAAGGGAGCGAATTCCAGAAAGGCGGGGTACGCGAAGTCCGGTAGAAAAAGGAAGACAGTCCTCAGACAAAAGAAGAGAGGAATCTCCCCCACAACACTCCTCGCTTTCTCGAAGTTTCAGATCTCCGTTCACCGACGATATCAACGAGATGCCGATCCCTGTAGGCCTTAAAGGGCCTCGGGTCAAGTCCTATGACGGAACGGGAGATCCAGATGACCATGTAGCAAGTTTCCGTTGGGCCATCAAAATGATACCCATGGACCAAAAATTATGGTGTTTATTCTTCGCAGGAACGTTAGAAGGGTCAGCTCGGTATTGGTTATCTAGCTTACCTCAGAGAAGCATCACTAGCTTCGAAGAACTCGTCGCTCAGTTCAGCCATAGTTTCATACAACAAAAGAAATACCAACAGAGATCTCAATCCATCATGGCTTGTAGACAGAGGGAGGGTGAGTTAAACAAATCGTATTTTAAAAGATTCAACGAACAAAGCAGGAAGATGCCTGTTCGTGAAGACTCACTTATAATTGCAGCCTTCACGTACGGCCTTCGAGAAGGAGAGTTGTTCAGGGAGCTATCTAAAAGAGATTTCGTCAAAGCGGACGATATGATCAACGCTGTAAACAAAGTATTGAAACAAGAAGAAGAGAGCGCGGAGAAGTTACGATTCGAGGCTCAGGAGAAGAAAAGCGGTCAAGTTTCTAACCTGCACCGAGGCAACGACCGAGGAAGATTCTTGGGGAAGCCCCCGCAGGTTGGAAGGACACCGTACGGAACGAAAGGAGGGGAGGGAAGATACCGAGGAGACAGGTACAATGCCCATAAGCAAGAGGTCTTTATCACCGGAGAGGATAAGAGATTCAATGACGGAAGGGTAATAAGAAAAAGGTATCCTCGAGACCCTAATGCCTATTGCGAATTTCACAAAATTATGGGCCACACGACAGCAACCTGTGAAAGTTATAAGAGGGAGAAGGAGGCAAAGGGCAAAGAAAAAGCGGACCTGCATATGGCGGAAGTTCCCAAAGCGGGAGGTGTAGCGTACAATACGGAGATCTTCGCTTTGGAAGAGGAAGGAACGACGCAGCCTCTCCGGGGGAAAAGAAAAGGAAAAGTGGAGTGGACGGAAGAAGCGGACAAAGCTTTCACCAGCTTGAAGCAACACTTAAGAACCCTCCCGACGATGGCAAGTCCGATAGGGGGAGAACCTTTGATAGTGTATCTCTCAACTAATCGTGAAGCCGTTAGTGCGGTGCTCATCGCCGAACGGGAAAAGATTCAAATACCGGTGTATTTCATCAGCAGGGCACTTCAGGGAGCAGAATTAAATTATTCAACTGTGGAAAAGCTCATTCTGGCATTGATATACGCTGTCCGGAGATTAAAAAGATACTTCCAAGCTCACCCTGTTACCGTATTGACAAACCAACCTGTCAAGAATATCCTCCTTCAGCCGGAACGATCTGGGCGAATGACAAAATGGGCGATCGAGCTGGGCGAATACGACATAGCCTTTAAACCCAGGGTAAGCATTAAGGGGCAAGCTCTTGCGGATTTCTTGGTAGAAATGCCTGATGAAGAAGCGGTGATGAGTGTGGAGGAGGAGCTTCGTCCGGGTAGCGTGAACGTTTGGAGGATGCATACGGATGGAGCTGCAGGAGCGGACGGATGCGGAGCAGGCATCGTAATTTCGGGACCGAACGAAGAGCGTATAACATACGCTCTTCGTTTTGATTTCAAATGCTCCAACAACGAGTCAGAATATGAAGCACTTCTGGCCGGTCTGAACCTAGCAAATAGTTTGGGAATACGAGCTTTGGAGGTATACACCGATTCTATGCTGGTTGTTAACCAAGTGAACGGTGATTACGAAGCAAAGGAAGAGCACATGAAAAGGTATCTGGCAAAGGTGAAGGAAACAATACGAAAGTTCGAAGTAATCAAAGTCACCCAAGTACCAAGAACCAGGAACAAGGAGGCAGATGCGTTGAGTAAAATGGCATCGATGTTATATGGCCACTTAACCAAAAAGGTCCTTGTAGAGATACTCCCTAAACGGAGTATAGAAGAAACGAAGGAAGAGTTGGCAGAAATAGACTATGAAAACGATTGTTGGATGACGCCAATTCTGCGGTATATCGAGTGCGATGCTCTCCCGGAAGACCCTCGTGAAGCCAGGAAAGTAAGGATCAACGCAGGAAAGTATACTATCAAAGAAGGAAGGTTGTATAGAAAGGGCTACTCCACACCTTGGTTGAAATGTTTAAACCAGGCGGAAGGTGAAGCAGCTATCACGGAGGTACACGAAGGCCTCTGTGGTTCTCACACCGGAGCGAGAGTTCTTACCCAGAAGCTGTTCCGTTTAGGGTATTTCTGGCCTAAAATTTCCAAAGACGTGGAAGAATACGTCAGGAAGTGTCCGAGCTGCCAAGTCTACTCTAATATACCGATTGCGTCACCTGCTAACCTTACAAGCATCCATAGCCCATGGCCATTCTGCCAATGGGGTATTGATATAGTCGGGCCGTTCCCAAAAGCTCCCGGAGGTTTAAAGTTCCTGGTCGTCGCGGTGGATTATTTTACGAAGTGGGTTGAGGCAGAACCAATGGCGTGCATCTCAGGAGCAAACATAGTGAAATTTGTCTGGAAGCAGATCATTTGCCGGTTCGGCCTCCCCCATACGATCATCAGTGATAATGGCAAGCAGTTCGCCAGTAATCCGTTTAAAGGCTGGTGTGAAAGGTCGAGCATTCGTCAAAATTTCACTTCGGTGGCTCATCCCCAGTCCAATGGTCAAACGGAGGTTACGAACAGAACGATCGTCAAGGGGATCAAGAAACGCCTAGACAAGTCGAGGGGGAGATGGGTTGATGAGCTACAGAGCGTGTTATGGTCATATCGAACGACACAAAGGACCGCAACAAAGGAAACGCCATACAACCTAACATACGGATCCGAAGCAATCATCCCTATAGAAATGATCATACCTTCTCCACGCGTAGAAGCCTTCCGTTTGGATGGTAATGAAGAAGCGTTAAGACACAATTTAGACATTGTGGATGAAAGAAGGGAGGAAGCTGCAGATCGACAATCCATGTACAAGGCCCTGACAGAGTCATACTACAACAAAAGGGTCCGTCACATGAGCTGTAGCGTCGGAGATTTGGTGCTCCGGAAAAATGAAGCTAGTCTTCGTCACCCTTTGGGTAAGCTAGCTCCCAATTGGGAAGGTCCGTACCGGGTAAAGGAAGCTCGACGAAACGGCTCGTACGTATTAGAAACCATGGCAGGAACGCAAATCCCGCGAACGTGGAATATGAGGAATCTACGTAAATTTCATTTTTAAAAGTTCAGTCGTAGTAATCGAGTTGTAATCCTATGAGTTTTGTTTTTGGGGAATCGTCCCCAGAGATCATATGTACGGCAACTCAAATAATGGTATTAGCCTTTCGAGAAAGGATTCGTAAAAAATTGATGCAATTTTCCTTTCAGTATTTCATATTTTCTATCTTACGACTAAGAAAAAATATAGAGATTAAACAACGACCAGATAGAAACGCTCATAGCTATGAGAAGGGTTATGAAAACCGGGAGGTTATCATGACCCTGCGACCGGACGAAAACCGGATTAACGAACGAAATCGAAGTTTTTTCCTTCTTAACTATGTGGGGGACGCCCTACTAAGTAAGAAGATACGAAGCAACAGCATTGTACGTAAACAAATACAAAACAGAAAAGAACATTATATTTCAAATAAGCATACTGTTACAAAATAAGGAGTACACTCCCATTACAAAAAAAAAACAAGCAAATAAAACAACCCTAGCATCTAAGGATTAAGATTACGACCAGAGCTCTCCCCAACGTCCTCCGGACCGGAGGGTAGGCCATTCACCAAACGTTTCACCTCGTCTAAGCTAGCGTTGCCCTCCTCCAACGAACACATCAAATCGTAGTCGGGCGCAACCAACTGCTGGAAGAGAGTCATGATGTTGTTTTCTGCATCTGGGTGGTGGTGAATTAACGGGCGCGAACCAAGCAAGTCCTGATACTCCTTATGAGTATCCAAGCAACCCTGGTAGCGACCTAAGTTCATGCTCTCCTCCTGCAGAGCCACGTTCCGGTTAACAAAATCATCGGAAGACAGAAACACCTGAATCATTCCGGAGATACCCTTCTGCATCACCCACAAGAAATTTTCACGATCCGCATTAGCAGACCTTTTCTGAGCCTCAGCTTCGGACTTCAACGCTTCATAATCAGACACCATCTTAGCAAGTTTATTCTCTGCCTCACGAAATTGCAAATCCTTCTCAACCGCAGCACCTTCAAGCTCAGCAATCCTAGCTCCGGAGGAATTCTGTTGCTCCTCTAACTCTTCAATACGTTTTTTCAACCTCGCATTCTCTGTAGAAATACGATCGAGTGACTCTGACAGCTGTTTCTTACTCTCAGCTTCTTTGGCATAAAGGGCTTTACATTCCGTCATCAGGCCCTCCAAACGATCAAAATCCAAATTCCGCTCAGCAATCACTCGTTCACGACGAGCTTGGTCTTCTTGGAGTGTTGATAGCATTTCAACAGCGCTCAACAAGTTGCCCTTCATTTTTGCAAAAATATCAGGTTCAGAAACCCTCTCTGGGACTGCAATGGGGGAAGGGGTTGAGGTGACAGTAGGAACAACAGGAGTTGATGGTTCGGTGATAACAACATTAAACTTGGGTGGAACGTTAAAAGAACTGCCCCGGATGACCGGAGCCTGAGCCTTGGTAGCGGAAGAATCTCTCAAAGGATCGGAACCGGTAGGTAGAACGCCTCCTGCTTCGAGAGATATAAAAACACGTAAGCATATAAACTAAGAAGAATATACGAAAAACAACGATGCACACACACCAGTGAACGGAGGGTTCGGAAGTGAAGCATGGCTCTTGGTAGGACGAGGAACGTGTAAGCTTCGGGTAGATGATGGTCCGGTACTGGCACCAAGCAAGCGACTGCTAAATCGGGCTAAAGCGGGTGACCCAAATGATATGGGAGGAAGTCTGGAAACAGGTACGGAGATAGGCTGCAGGGCGTCCACATCAATCACGGGGGATACAGTTGACGTAGGTCCCTCGCCGGAAGCAGTAACATCAACCGATAAATCTGAAGCAAAGCAATAATAGCTCAATATCGTTAACTATAGAAGAGACAGTATATACTGCTTACCTTCTATAAGCACCCTTCGACGTTTCGGAGAGGAAGATTGCACGTCTTCGGCGACATTCTTAGGACGAACAACTTTCTCCACGGAGCTAGGAGGGTTTGCAGACCGCTTCCTACGAACCCTTAGGGAGCTCGATTGGGGCTCCGGAGACACTACGTCTTCAATCGCAAGATCTCCACTAGCAGGAGGATCGATCCCTTGAACAACCACATGTTCAACAAGGATACAGGGTGACCGTCGATTTGCCAAATGGGGCGGATGTTCTGGCTAAGGTAAAACGGGCTTAAATCAGCCATACCCAAAAACACTTCGTCCGGATCTTCCCAGACAAGCCTGGCAGAGGACAAACCCCCGATACAGCTCTTCTCCTCGAGTGTGAGTTCTGGGAGAGGATCGGAAGGTCTTTTTGTAACCACCCCCCAGGGTAAAACAACGTTGTTAAAGGCGGATCTTTTTACAAAAAGGAACCCGAATTTCCAATCGTGGATAGAATCTTTCAAACCCGAGACACAATCCACCTGCCCTTGACGGTGAGCAAAGGTGGCCCAATCAGATCGACCTGCTACAATATACAGATATCGGAATAGTTTCACAGAAAGAGGAATCCCAAGAGCACGACATATCATAATAAAGCCAATAACCTTACGGAGGGCATTGGGCGCGAGTTGTGCGATATGAAGGCCGAGATCTTGCAAAAGGGTAAGAATGAAGCTATCGACGGGGAAGCGAAGACCGCCATAAAGAAATTGAAGGTATATGGGTTCGTAACCCTCGGGAGCGGACTTTATGGTGTCATCCTCACCCGGGATACGGAGATCGAATCGAGGATCAATATGAAACTCCGAGATGATTTGAGGAAGGTCGGAGGGTTTTAGAGAACAAGAAGTATTCATAGCAGTTCGCACAGATCGAGCGGATTTATCAGATTTTTCTTTTTGCTTGTCTTTCCTCATAACGTCAACAAAAAGCAAAAGGGGGAAGGAAGCAGAGTAAAGTGAGAAGGAGTGAAGGGAGCGGAGATGAAGAAAGAGGGTTATATATAAGAACGGAAGGTCAAAAGGCGTGGTATACACCAAGGATAGTCTAACGGTTGGAACGTCACCTCAACAAACGGTAATTTTTTCAAAAGTTTTTCTTATCCTCTAACGGTAACTTTTTATAAAGTAATTCGTGACGACGACCAAGGTTTCTAGTTAAAACAAGGTAACTACGGTTAAGCCTCATTTCAACTAGAGGGACTTAATAACGTATCACCTTTCCGAAACATTGCATGCCCGAAGGCATGCTAAGTAATAGTTGCGGGACGATCGAAACGACGACGTGGGGTACGAAACCCGAGGGCATGGGAAACATAAGCGGATTCTCGGGGTCGTCCGCATGCGCATTAAATGCGAAACGGCGCAGAAGCACGTAGCGAGGTTTTACCCAATGGATTATAAGGGTGCAGGAGGTAGTTTTGTCCGGAGGATATTAACAGGGCACGGACCGAAGGACGAATCCTCAGATGTCCCGCCAAAACTCTTCGTCCATAAATAAGGTACCTTCGGATTGGTAAAACGGATAAGATACACAACCCTCACTTCGCAATTACTCTCATATTGATTACTCCCATCGTTCATACCAACTTACCACTCTTGCATTTAATACAGTTCACCCCTCACTTCCCTCACGAATATATACTGACTTAAGCTTCGGAGTGTCTTCACGAGGTGATCCTCGTGAGGCTTCTGACATAGGCTTTCCTTCGTGTTTGAATCGCAGGTTTTCCTACGGAACGAAGGACGGTTCGTTCTACGGAGGTTTTGGGATTCAACACTATCTCTAACCAATTAATGCAACATTACACCGTTTTTGTACCATGTTAGAGTGTAACAAAGTGCATAATCTAATACAAATTCAAATTATATCGCATTAAATTGTTTAAAAAAAGTAAATTAGTAAAAATAGGATGTAACATTGCATTTTATCCTGTTTGCCACCGCCATTATCTATTACTCCGTATAAGGATAAACTGCAAGAAAATACAACGTACTATTCACTTTTTAACTTTTCATCGATAGATGCAGCGTACTTCTTTTTTACCATCTAACGCAATAAATTGCATGATCTGGTAAAGAAAATGATAAGTATGCCGTCTTAAATGGTAAATAAAACAATTACGTAATCGGATTACGCTAGTAGGTTCGGGACTTCGGATACATTCGAGTCTTATGTTAATATCAAGTTTATTAACCTGACCCAACAACCTGTTTGACACGACACCTATAGGTACTAATATTTGAAAATCTTTTTCCATAATATTTAAAGTTACAAAAACTCACCCTACTCAAATCTTTTTCCATTTCGGCAGCTTTCTCATGAGTCCTATGAATTTGTTCCCCTTGAGCATTTAAAGTGTCAAGAGTCTTATGAGCATCCTCTCTAATCCCCTCAGCAATTTTCAAGCAATTATTGACACTCTTAGTGGTTTCTTCAGCTTGATCAACAGCATAATCCTCTAACTGTTGGTTAGACATGTTGTCTAAATCAGCTTTACCCTTTGGTTTTTTCTTAAGTGTCTGAGTTTTCTCTTTCCCGAAAAAGTCATCATCGTCATCATCAATTCGGGCCGGTGCTGCTTTCTTTTCGGGCTCGGCAGGTGGAGCTCCTTTTCTAAACCCAAACATGTTTACAAATATAGATTATATCTATAGTCTAAAACTAGGTTTCTTCAGCGGGATATATACCTGAAAATTTGTATAATACATTTGTTTAGTCGATTGGACTTGAAATAAGCCAATTGTGCAAACTGATATTCCAAATATATATAAACATGCAATAAATCAATATAGGATCGCCATCAAATAAAAAAGATAGATGGTTTGTAGCAGACTACTAGCCTGTACAAATTGGACCGAGAATTGGTCTGAATCAACGAACTGGACTGAACCGAGCTATACCCGGTTCTAATTTTCATTCAAAATTGTTTCTCGTTCCAGTTCACTCCGGTCCAATACCGAAAAATATCGGAAAACCGGGGTTCTCAGTCTGGTCCAAGACGTCATTGGTTCGGTCATAGGTTTGCCCGAAACCACAAGGATGGTGACCTAGTGATTAAATTGGTCTCCTAAAAGGTAGAATTCTTAGAAGTCCAAAGTTACTCCGTAAGAATCACCTCAGGTTTAAATGATGGAATTGAAGGTGATCAAGATTGATGCCCATTCTATTACAATGATATGGTTTAAATACTACAATGATACAAGCATATTCTCTAGAATTATGCTCTATTCCTAATTACACAAAGGAAGGTAATAAAGACAATTAATGGGTATTTACTAGGGTCAATATTCTATTGACTATTCTATTGACTAATACTCCCCGACAGTTGGAGCAGGAGGTGTCCGAATGCACAAACTGGTTTTGAAACGTTGAAAAAGTTGCCGAGGAAGACCTTTGGTGAAGATGTCGGCATACTGTTGATCGGTGGGGACGTGGAGGACCCGTATGCGACCGATTTTTACAAGGTCTCGAACAAAATGAATGTCAATTTCTACGTGTTTTGTTCGTTGATGTTGTACCGGATTGTCGGATAAGTACACAGCCGAGATGTTGTCACAATAAACGAGCATGGCTTTTGTAATTGGTACATGGAGTTCGAGGAGTAAGTTGCGTAACCAACTTGTTTCGGCGGTTGCATTGGCGACTCCTTTGTATTCGGCTTCGGCACTAGAACGGGAGATAGTGGGTTGTCTCTTTGAGGACCATGAGACCAGATTGTCCCCAAGAAACACGCAATAGCCCGAGGTGGACCTTCGAGAATCGGGGCAACCTCCCCAATCGGCGTCCGAGTAGGCGGTTACGTTGAGTGTTTTGGACGCATTTATGTGAAGCCCTTGAGTTGATGTGCCTTTTAAGTAACGAAGAATTCGTTTGAGGAAGTTAAAATGAGGCTCTCGAGGGGCATGCATGAAAAGACACACTTGTTGAACGGCATATGTGATGTCCGGTCTTGTGAAGGTGATCAAGATTGATGCCCATTCTATTACAATGATATGGTTTAAATACTACAATGATACAAGCATATTCTCTAGAATTATGCTCTATTCCTAATTACACAAAGGAAGGTAATAAAGACAATTAATGGGTATTTACTAGGGTCAATTAATGGGTATTTACTAGGGTGGTTGATGCATATACACCGTTTCGTTTAAATTCCCATGTAAGAATGCATTCTTTACGTCGAGTTGATGAATCGACCAAGAGCGAGAAACGGCTAGAGTGAGAACGGTCCGGATTGTTGTAGGCTTGACAACCGGGCTAAACGTTTCATCACAATCAACGCCCACTTGTTGAGATTTACCGTTAACCACAAGTCTTGCTTTGTGCCGAGATAAAGACCCATCGGATTTAAATTTGTGACGATATAACCAAAGACACCGAATGATGTGAGCATCGGTGGGTCGTGGAACCAATTCCCATGTTTTGTTGTCACATAACGCTTTGTATTCATCCATCATTGCATCTTTCCAATTTGGATCTAAGAGTGCAAGGTGAGGGTTTTTGGGTAGTGGTGATATAGTGGTGGTGTGAAGGTTTAGTCTTTCCGGTGGTCGAATAGTGTGGTTGCGGGAGCGGGTTGTCATGTGGTGGGTGGGTGCGGGCGGCGGGGGTGGTGGATGTGGTGGGGATGTGGGTGGTGCCGGGTTCGGTGGTGTCGGGTTGGGTGTATGTGGCATAGGGGATGTAGGTGGGGTCGGGTTGGATGCGGTTGGCGGAAGGGTGGCGGATGGAGTGGTTTGTAGTGATGGGTTGAGGTTTGGAATGTTATTGGTTTGTGGAGGGTGGTTTTGAGTATTGTAATGGTTCATGGTGGATGGTAGGTTAGTATCGGGATTAAGGAACGTATAATCATTGGTAGTTTGGGTGGGTTTGGCAAAGGGAAAGACGGTTTCGTCAAATGTGACGTGGCGGGATATATGGATTTTGCCGGTTGAAGGATCAAGACACCGATACCCCCGGTGGTTTGTTGGGTATCCTAGAAATACACATCGTATGGATCGGGTGTCAAGCTTGTGATTTCTAGTAGCGGATAAGTTTGGGTAACATGCACACCCAAAAACACGAAGGTGGTTATATGTTGGTTGTCGTTGGTAGAGGATAGAGGTGGGTGTTTGGTTTTGTAATGTTTTGGTGGGTGTGATATTGTGGAGGTATGCGGCGGCATGTAAAGCATCCACCCAAAATGTGGTTGGTAGTGAGGCGTGAGCCAAAAGAACAAGAATGATTTCATTTAAACGTCGAATCATTCTTTCCGCTTTTCCGTTTTGAGGGGACGTTTGGGGGCATGAAAAACGAAATTGTAACCCATGAGTGGTGGAAAATTCGTGAAAATTTTTGTTATCAAATTCACCACCCATGTCACATTGAAAACTTTTAATTTTTGTATTAAATTGTGTTTGAACAAAGTTATGAAATTGTGTAAAACGAGTAAAAGTTTCCGATTTGAATTTTAAGGGATAAACCCAAACGTATTGTGTGTAGTTATCAATCAAAACCATGTAATATTTGTAACCATTGGCGTTGGTGATTGGGGACGTCCAAAGGTCACAATGAATTATGTCAAAAGGTAAGAAAGTGTTAGATGTGGAATCGTGAAAAGGAAGACGTTTGTGTTTAGAAATTTGACACGAATGACATAACGAATGAGTGTTGAAATCACTCTTATTACACACAATACTAGACTTATTACGTAAAAAATTAATGATATTTCCGGCCGGGTGACCGAGACGGAAATGCCATAAATCGGGTGTTGCCATGGTGTTGAGAGCAAGATGCGGTGGAGATGGAGTTGTGAATGGATAAAGCGGACCGGTACTATTGTGGCGGGAGATGATCTTCCCACTCTTGTAATCCTTCACAAAAAAACCAAACGGGTCAAATTCAAGAGATACTAAATTATCGATTGTGAATTGGCGAACGGAAACAAGATTTTTAATAATATTGGGTGTATAAAGGACATGTTTTAATTGAAGGTGTTTCGGGTCGGTTTGTAAGGTATGGGTTCCGGTTCCGTTCACCGATATATGGTTACCATTACCGACAAAAATCGATTTGATACGAGAATAGTTAGAAAAATGTTCAAGTTTACCAACGTCACCCGTGAGGTGAGATGTGGCCCCCGTGTCCATGTACCACTCGTTATCTTCTTGAGGATTGAGAGATACGGCTTGAAACGCGGCTCCAATGTCTGTCGGGTCTAGTGCATCGTAAGACCCGGCAATGTTTGCTTGACTCGAATCGTTGGGTTGAGAATTGTTGGGGCGATTTGAGTGGCGGTTTTGGTTTGACCGAGGGGGCTGCGGGTACCACGGGTAGGGCCACCCGTTTTGAGATGGGTACGGGCATGGAGGAGGAGCCATGGGCCACCATGGGTGCGGTGGAAACGGGACTCTTGGACCAGAATTATGGCTACTGTTTCGGCGATTTTGAGGCTGATTTTGATGCCGATTACCCGAAAAATTGCCACTGTTGCGATAGTTTCCTCGGGACTGATTTGAGTTCCGAGTATTGCGAGCAGGAGGGGGGGTTCGGATGTGATATTGGCTTCACCAACGGTGGCAGCGGGTTTCGTGTTTTCCCGAGCAGTTTGTCGATTCTGCTCTAGTTGGAGCATGCTACGGGCCGTGTCCCAATTAGGTAGGGTTTGGTTGATGTAAGCGGCGGCCGTATCGTATTCCGAGGGAAGACCACGAACTAGTTGAAGAACTAGACGTTGCTCGTTAACGGGATTATCAACGTCATTCAATTGATCGGCTAAGTCTTTTAGTTTTTGACAATAGTCATCTAATGAAGACGATGAACGTAACGTGAGATTGGTGAATTCATGTTCGAGGGCCGCGGCACGCGAGCCCTTGTTATTCAGAAATAGATCTTTAATTTTGACCCATGCGTTGTACGCGGTTGTATCCGGTTCAAGCACACGAGTAAGAAGATCATCGGAAAGGGATCCGTAGATCCATTGCAAGACGATGGCGTCTATTTCGTGCCACTGTTCGAGTTCATGAGGGTCAGTCGGCGGTGTGGTGCCGTCGATATGGGTAAGGACTTTGTAGCCCTTGGCGTGAAGACGAAATAGTTTGACCCATGACGAGTAGGTGACTTTGATTCCGTCAAGAACCCGAACCTTGTTTTGGATATTGGTAACCGTATAAACGGGATGTAAAGTATTGGTTTTTGGTGGGTTTGTGTTGGGTTCGCCCATTGAAAGGAGAGGGAATAGCCGAAGCTATTTGATGTTTAAAAAACAAAGGTTTGGACGAAGGCAGTAAGGGTGGCCGAAGCACACAATTGATTGGAAAATATGGAGAGAAAGAGAAGGCTCTGATACCATGAAGGTGATCAAGATTGATGCCCATTCTATTACAATGATATGGTTTAAATACTACAATGATACAAGCATATTCTCTAGAATTATGCTCTATTCCTAATTACACAAAGGAAGGTAATAAAGACAATTAATGGGTATTTACTAGGGTCAATATTCTATTGACTATTCTATTGACTAATAGGAATGTTGATTAATCCTTTTGAATTCAATAAATTTCAATCAGGGTATGTTTGGGAAAGTTTATACTTCATAAAAGGAGCTTATTAGCTTATACTATTAGCTTATATTTGTAAGCTTAGTTAAACTTATATAAACTAATAAGTTTATAAACACCTTATAAAAGTTTTCCAAACATCACATAATATATCTTCTAATAAACCGATCAAAATTGGAAACATTTGAATTTGATTAACAAATTAATAACTCTAATTGACAGTTTACAACATTTGAGAAACGAACATTTAGCACAAAGAGCAGATTACACAAAAGGTCTATGTGGTATATCACTAATTACAACCTCAGTCCTTGAACTTTGTTTATTACACTGGACGTCTAGACGTCCCTGGTGTATACACTTTGTTACACCCAAGGTCCCCGCTGCCCTTAAATTTTTTTAAATGACCAAAATACCTTTTTAACATTTTGTTATAAAGTGAAAATGTAGTAAGCGATAAACTACAAGGACCATTCGTGAAATTTTACTCTATTAATTTTATTTTTTTCTCTCTTTTATTCATATTTTCACCATATACAGACTCAACACACACCTCTGTCTCTTTGAACTCAAACCTCAATTAATAACCATTATCGTGGCGCTACCGAACTTCGTGAAAAGTCGATCCATCCCCAACCCCCACATTCGGTTGCCTTTTCCAGTTGTTCTGCCGTTGAGGACGTTCTATTGACATGATTGTGCAAAACACCAACTCCTATGCGACGTGCATCAGTTGTCTTAGTCAATTCAGGTCGATAAAACGCCACCGGCAGTGGAACAACCGGAGAAGACAACCAGAAGTAGGGTTTTGGAATAAATCGACTTTTCAAGGGGTTAGGTGGCACTGTGACAATTGTTATTGATTGGGGTTTGAAACCAAAGAAATAGGGGTGAGTGGTGATTTTGAATATGGTGAAAGAATATGGAAAAAGAGCGACAATGGTTATTGATTGAGGTTTGAATTCAAAGAGACGGAGGTGTCACGTGGGTGGTGAGTCTGAATATGATGAGAAAAATATGGATAAAAGACAAAAAAAAAAAAATCAATTAGTAGAGTAAAATTACATGGATGGTCCATGTGGTTTATCACTTATTTCATTCACAGTCATTCATCTTTATTTTATTACAAAATGATAAAAGAGTGGTTTGGTCATTTTAAATAATATAAGGGCAACATGGATCATGGGTGTAACAAAGTATATATTCTAGGTAGGGTGATAATTTCAGACTCGACACGAAACCCGACCTGAAACCGACACGAAAATAAACAGGTTTGGGTTGAGGTAAAAAATAATTGAGTCAGTCTCGAGTTGAGTCAGCTGACCCATCGCCATTAAAATATATATTTTAAAAAATATATATTTATACTTAATTTATAGTTTACTAGTTAAAACGTAATTAATAGTTAGATAAAAATTAAAAATGTTACTTAGTAATTTGGTGTTTAGTATTTTGTTATGAATTTGTGTAATAATAACAACATTTTGACATGTTTGACCCATTTAACTTGTTTAACCTGATAACCTGTTTAACCCGTTTTATTAAATGAGTTATATGGGTTAGGTTTGGGTTGAAGTTAAACAGATTAGGGTTGAGATATGTGACCTGTTTATATGAACATGTCGGTTTCGGGTTGAACGTTTCTGACCCGCCAACCCGCGAACCCGAACCGACCTGAATTGCCACCCCTATACAGCGCGTACGTCAAGTGTAATAAACGAAGTTTAAGGACTGAGGTTGTAATTAATGGTATACTACATAGTGGTATACCACATGAACCTTCCGTGTAATTTGCTAGCACAAATTCACGTTCAGCACCGATATCTCACACACGCACACACTAAACATAAAAATAACCAGAATCGGAAATTGCTAGCGATATAGAAAACAGAGTAACAATTACCTCCGGCCGATGAAATTTATTTAATCTTTAAATGGCGATGGAGGGAGAGAAAACAGAGAAAGAGTCTTCTCTCCGATGAAGAGATAAATTGAGAGATGGAAGTGCGATAATACATAAAACATTTGGGGATTTTGAGGTTGAGATGAATCGGCCAAAAATCACGGAAGATAATTCAGAGGCATTGCGAAATTTCATCTTCGCTTTAGCAAAATTTGTTTGTTCGCCCATATTTTGAGGTCGGCCGTTCGTGTTCATTTTGCATGGGATTTTATCTATTTTTAAATATTAAAATTAATGGATTTTATCCAGATTGTTGCTTTCAAAATTCGAGATATGAACCTGGATTTCTAACCATTTGGAATCTGATTTTGTTGAAAATTAACTGACATATATCTTCAAATACCTATATAATTACCAAAATACGTGGATACTTTAAATTATTTGGATGGCTTATTATGTGTTTAGAAAAATTAATAGGTAATTAGTAGTTAAAAATGTGATTTTGAAAAATATGTATGGATTTCATTATATTGTTTGAAATCAGAATACCTAGATAATCAGTCTTTTTGATATTTAATCTGATTATTTATTTAGTTAATACAATATGTAAAGTTTTCAAAACGCAATATATACCTTAGTGTCTGTTTTTTCAAAACCGCGTTTGAGTCATAAAAACGCAAATCATGTAAACAGATATCATATTAATATATAATAATAAGACTAACAATATTATTATAATATGATATCGAATCATGTACGGTATGGGTCATATCGCTTGTGATGTGCTTCTAGGTAACACTCCACCACACCGTAATACACATGGGAACATCGACCCTATGGTGTGGTCCAATTCTGAGGCCACTATGTGGCTGTGAGAGAAGGAGTAGGTCCTTGGTGGGGCCCTCCATGTTTGGGTGGGTACGGTAATATGTGGGTATATTTTCAAAAGTAACGTGGTGTGATTAATTATATAACATTTGATGTGTCAAAAATTTTGATATGGCTAATGTTACACATACCTACTAGCGTAAACTAGTAAATGGTTTAAGTAGGCATTTGAGGAAGTCGAAGACATTGGCATTTTAACATATCTCATTTTAAAAAATTCCTTAAATGGTGGTATAAGATTCAACAATCTTATCACCAATAACTACATGATCATGAGATCATACCAACTATAGTATTAGTAGTGGTGGTTATGATCATTTTGACAAGGTTCAATGCTCCTATCCTTTCTTTTACTTTCATAATTTATGGTTATTATTAATTATGTATATAAAGTGTCGGCATAACTTATTGTATATCTTTTACAAAATCTAGTAGTGAGTTATTCACAATCTACTTTTGAAAAGCAACAAGAGACATAAGTACGTTTTAGATATTCGGTTATTATTGTTAATAGTTTCCTTCTATTCACCGACTAGTTTAATTTTTTTTTTAAATGGCAAATGAAATAACGGAAGCCTACTTGTTAAAATATTGATATTATTTTAATCTAAACTTTCCTTCTTTTATTTTATGATATGTTACTTAGTATGTGATTAGTCTTTTACAGGTTGTAGCTGTAAATGAAGAGGCTGTTAAAGTTGAGGGACTATTTCTGGACATCTTAGAAGACTTGTGGCTAGGTGGTGAAGATTAATACTTCGGTGTCAAGGGTCTGGTTATTTGACTATAAATAGAATAAGATGGCTAGGGTTTCAAGAAGAAAATTCATTCACTCAAATTGATCTGTAGTTTTCTCTCTTGTGAGAGAAATCGTTTCTCTCGTCTTCTGAAGAAGATTGTTCTTCTTCTTATTGTATTTTAGTCTTGTATTCGTAGTTTGTGAAATAGTTTCATCATACTGATGAACTGATTCTTATTCTTGTAAGTTTTGAATATTATTCATTGGTTGTTTGATGTTAATATAGAAAAACGTTTTGTATTTGTTAGATTTATCGTTTTATCACTACTCGTAATTTTTCAGCGAGCACCCTGAGTTCGAGCTCCGCATAAGCGGGCAAACCCAGCCCCCAAAAGGATTTCCAAGGAAAATTTCCCATATGTGCCCGTGTAAGGTGTGAGTAAAAGTACGCTAATGCAACGCTTGCAAAGGGATTCGAACTTACGACCTGCAGCCCACATGGGTATAAACCCAATGCTCATATGAGTTTAATTGAAAGAGATGTGAGTTGCATATGAAAGACATTGTAGTGGAATTTATATGATATAGAACTATGTGGGAAATTAAGATCAACAACGATACGTATTCATTGGAAAGAAATAATATGGGAATATAACATATAAACTGTCATATCTCTATCAGAGGTAGGATGACTGCTTTTAAAAAAAACATCCGCAATATTGCAAGTATATGTGGGAATTTAACAAAAAAATGACACTAAGAAAACAATATGTAAGATTTTTTTTATTGCAAGAAAAAATATGTAAGATGTGTCTAATATATTAACAAATATACGTTATAATCTGACTTTAAATAAAATTATACTTCCTCCGTATCATTATAAGTGAGTTACTATAAAGTTTACGTTTTTGAAGGCATAATAAGGTAATAATAGATTAGTGAAATTAAATGGGGTAATTAGAATAGATGTGCCCACACCTTTTACTATTCTGTTGCTTTTTCTAAATGGTGAAAAAATCAAATATAGGAAGATGACAAAAATGGATGGGACGCACATCTTTAATGATGTTCAAAGACAACTAAGTAAGGGTAAAACAGTAATTTTAAATATAAAAAACTTATCAAATAAGGTAATTTATTATAGATGTGCCCACACGTTTTGTACGTTTCCTTTTATAAAATTACATTGATTCTAACCCTTCGTTTAAAGCGAAGGTGTTTCTGTAACTGTTTTAGAGTTTTAATCTTGACAAAAGGTTTTTCGTATCTGTTATAGTTCTGTCAAAAAAAAATCAGTTAAGTTCCGTCAGATCTAATAGGATTCTGATCGGCCGTTAGGTTCTCGATTAGAGTTCTGATTCTGTTTATTTTCTCTATGTCTGTGTTCATTATTAAAGATAATAAACAATAATAATCAACAGTTAATAAAAGAAATCTATTATTAAATTTTTGTTGTATTTTGGGTTCGTATCAAAGTCTGTGGGCTTATATTGTTAGTGATCCATTTCCTTCCGCTGCAGGATCATCCAGTCCACATCTAATCGTGGATAACTCACTGTAAGTCTCCTTTAATCTCTAGTTGCTGTGTTTATAGAGATCGTTTGGTTTACTTGTTGTGACGCCTCTGGTAATTTCTTTTATATTTTGTTTGTCTGTTTGTTATAATCTGTATTTTTTGTTGTAACTGCATTGTAGTTATATCATCATGTCTGATACATCAGGTCCTTTAGATAATAATAATGATGACCCATCTGTTCCTGACCCTATTACTATGATTAATAAACTTGATTTTTCTGATCCCCTTTATCTGCATGCTAGTGACACATCAAGTGTAATGTTAATTAGCTTTAAACTAAAAGGAACTGAAAACTATAGAGTTTGGTGTAGGGCAATGGAATTAGCTCTTGCAACAAAAAATAAACTAGGATTTATTAATGGCACTTGTAATAAACCCATTGATGATGATGTGTTAGCTAGACAATGGGATAGGTGTAATGCTGTTGTATTATCATGGATTCTTGGTTCTGTAACTGAAGAGCTTTATCTAGGACAAATTTTTTCTGATGATGCGACAACTGTTTGGCTAGAACTTAGGGAAACATATGATAAAATTGACGGGTCTGTTATGTTCAATCTGCACCACAAAATTAATTCTGTGTCTCAAAATGGTTCTACTTTGTCTGAATACTATCATAGGTTAAATTCTATGTGGAAGCAATTTGATGCTCTTGTTAAGCTGCCTACATGTACTTGTTTTTCTTCAAAAGAATTCTTTGAACATAATCAACTTATAAAATTAATGCAATTTTTGATGGGTCTTGATGACATTTACTTGCCTATTAGAAGTAACTTGCTAACAAGAGATCCTCTTCCTAGTGTGAAAACTGCCTTTTCTATTATATCTAGGGAAGAGTCTCATCGAGGCATATCCTCTAATGAGATTAATTTTTCAAAAGGACAAACTCAAGTTTTCAACTCAAAATTTAACCAAAATTCAAGTTTTAAAAAGGTTAATAGAGGACCCAACCCGAATCTAAAGTGCACTAAGTGCAATAGGTTGGGTCATACTGTTGATAGGTGTTTTGAAATAATCGGATATCCTCCTAATTACAAAACGAAACCTCAATCTCAAGGAAATAATTCTTTTTTAAAAACCAATTCAACCAAGAAAACTTCCAATGACAGTGGAAGTTCTCAACCTTCTAACAATTCTTCTTCTGTTAGTTCTTTTTCTTTTACAAATGAGCAGGATCAAGTTGATGAATCTTATTAATGAAAAACCTGATCTTAATTGCATGACTGAAAACATGGGAGGTAATTACTACAACTCAAATGTTTTTTTCATGGCTAATTTCAAAAAATTCTTTAATACAAATAGTAAAATTTACAAACCAAAATTTTCTAAAAGTTGGATTATAGATTCAGGTGCTAATCAGCACATGACTACTACTGATAAGCACCTTGAAAATGTGGTAAATGTTGAACATTTAAACTTAACTGTTGGGCATCCCAATGGCACGTTTGCAAAGGTCACTAAAGTTGGAAATTTGAAACTAATTGAAAATGTAACTTTGTTTGATGTGCTTGTTGTTCCAAATTATTGTGTGAATTTGCTTTCTGTTAATAAGCTTGCTAGTGATAGTAGGCTGTTTGTTGGTTTTGATGAACAAAAATGTTACATTCAGGATTTGATGCAACACAAAACATTGGGGATTGGTAATGTCTCTGATGGCTTGTATATGTTTGAAAGTGGTAAGTTTGTTTGTAACTCTACCAATATTTTGTATGCGTCAAATGATATTTGGCATTCTAGACTAGGCCATCCATCTAATCAAGTTTTAAAAGTCCTTAAAAATTGTCTAAATTTGAAAAATGAACCAAATGAATCCCCTTGTGAAATTTGTCATATGGCAAAACAAACAAGAGAACCATTTCCATTAAGTGACCACAAATCTTCAAAAATAGGTGATTTGATACACTTAGACTTATGGGGTCCATATAAAATTACTAGTAGAGATGGCTTTAGGTATTTCTTAACTATAGTGGATGATTACTCAAGGGCTGTTTGGCTCTTTCTTATAAAAACAAAAGATGAAGTTGCAAATCATGTTATTGTTTTTCATAAACTTCTTAAAAATCAGTTTGATACTCATATTAAAGTTCTTAGAAGTGATAATGGTACTGAATTTTTCAATAAAACTATGAATAATTTCTGTATTGAAAATGGTATTGTTCATCAATCTTCGTGTTCTTATACACCTCAACAAAATGGAATTGTAGAAAGGAAACATAGGCATCTTTTAAATGTTGCTAGATCGCTTATGTTTCAAGGGGGGATACCTCTTAATTTTTGGACTGATTGTGTTCTAACTTCTTGCTATCTTATTAACAGGTTACCTTCAAAAGTGTTGAATGGACAGTCACCTTTTGAAAGGGTTTATGGATTTAAACCTAGTTTTTCCCATATTAGGAACTTTGGTTGTTTATGTTTTTCAACTATTATCAACAACCATGACAAATTTTCATCTAGAAGTAATAAATGTGTTTTAATTGGTTTTTCTACCGTTAAAAAGGCTTATAAATTGTATAATTTGGATACAAAAACTGTTATTTTTTCTAGAGATGTCAAATTTTATGAAAATATTTTTCCTTTTAAAACAAAAGAATTTTCAATAACAAAATCATATTTATCTAATGAAATGGTTGCGTTAGACAATCTGAATTTTTTTGATTTTGTAGACACCGAAGTTCCTAAAATTCCCGATGATGAAGGAAAAAAATCAACTAAAAGTGATGACGAGCACGCTTCCTTTTATAAGAATGATGAGCTAGCAACATCTATAGGTGATGGCAAGGACATACTTGCAACATCTATGGGTGATGGCAAGCACACTTCTTTTATAGAGGATGATAGGCTAGCATCATCTGATGTAGTTGAAGAAAGTTTTTCTGTCCCTGAGAGTAATCAATTTCAAAATGAAAATATACATAATTTTGAAAATATTTCAAGGAAGTCAACTAGAAAATCTGTTTTACCAGCAAAGTTCAATGAATATGTAGTTGAAGGAAAAGTAAAATTTGGGATTGAAAAAGTAGTCAACTATAGTAATTTGAGTCCAAGCTGTTTTTGTTTTGTGTCTAATTTGAATAAGATAATTGAACCAAAAAATCATGTAGAAGCCTTAAAAGACAAGAATTGGGCTGAAGCAATGAATCTTGAAATGGAGGCTCTATATAGGAATAATACTTGGAAGTTAACTGAGTTACCTAGGGGTAGAAAACCTATAGGTTGTAAATGGATCTATAGGGTTAAATACAAGTCCACTGGTGAAGTTGATATATTTAAGGCTAGACTTGTTGCAAAAGGGTATAGTCAAAAAGAAGGTGTTGACTATGATGAAACTTTTTCACCCGTTGTAAAAATGACCACGGTAAGATGTCTTATTAATATGGCAGTTAAAAAAGGGTGAAATTTATTTCAACTAGATATAAACAATGCTTTTTTATACGGTGACTTGGTTGAAGATGTCTACATGTCTTTACCTCCTGGTTTTTTTGCTGAAACTGACAATAGAGTATGTAAATTAACAAAATCTTTATATGGTCTTAAGCAAGCCCCTAGACAATGGAATGCTAAACTCACCTCTGCTCTTATTGAAAATGGTTTTGTTCAAAGTAAATTTGATTACTCCTTGTATGTTAAAAATGTTGGAGATTTGTTTATTGCTTTATTAGTATATGTTGATGATATTGTTATCACTGGCAATAATGAAAATGAAATAACAAAATTTAAAGAATTTCTTAAAACTAAATTTTTAATAAAAGATTTAGGAAAATTAAAGTATTTCTTGGGAATTGAAGTTCTTGAAACAAGCAATGGTCTTTGTTTATCCCAAAGGAAGTATTGTATGGAATTACTTAGTGAATTTGGGTTGTTAGGAAGTAAACCATTAAATTCACCTCTTGAACAAAATTTTGTTCTTTCAACATTTGAATCTGATACTGATAAGCTTTTAAGTAATATTTCAGAGTATCAGAAACTTATTGGTAAACTCATTTATTTGACAATTACAAGACCTGATATCTCATACTCTGTTCAAATTCTTAGTCAGTTTATGCACTCTCCACTTCAGTCGCATTTAAAGGTTGCTTTAAGAGTTCTTCGTTACTTAAAACAATCGCCTGGAAAAGGAGTCTTAGTTAATAACTCTGATGAATTTGATCTTAAAACATATGTTGATGCAGATTGGGCAAAGTGTTTAGCATCAAGAAAATCCGTTACTGGTTTTTGTGTTTACATGGGTGGATCATTAATATCTTGGAAGAGTAAGAAGCAACCGACTGTTTCTAGATCTTCAGCTGAGTCTGAATATAGAGCAATGGCTTATGTTACTTGTGAACTGATTTGGTTAAAAAACTTATTGGGGGATTTAAAAATTGATATTAAATTACCTATTAATATGTATTGTGATAATAAAGCAGCAATTTTAATTGCTGCTAATCCTGTTTATCATGAAAAGACAAAGCATTTTGATGTTGATCTTCATGTGGTAAGAGATAGAGTATTATTGGGTTTTATAAAAACCGTTAAAATTGAGTCTTTGAATAACATTGCTGATATTTTTACAAAAGGTTTAAGTGTGAGTCAACATAAATTCTTGTGCGATCAATTGGGTATGAAGGATGTTTTTAAAGTTCAGATTAAGGAGGGGTGTTAAAATATTGATATTATTTTAATCTAAACTTTCCTTCTTTTATTTTATGATATGTTACTTAGTATGTGATTAGTCTTTTACAGGTTGTAGCTGTAAATGAAGAGGCTGTTAAAGTTGAGGGACTATTTCTGGACATCTTAGAAGACTTGTGGCTAGGTGGTGAAGATTAATACTTCGGTGTCAAGGGTCTGGTTATTTGACTATAAATAGAATAAGATGGCTAGGGTTTCAAGAAGAAAATTCATTCACTCAAATTGATCTGTAGTTTTCTCTCTTGTGAGAGAAATCGTTTCTCTCGTCTTCTGAAGAAGATTGTTCTTCTTCTTATTGTATTTTAGTCTTGTATTCGTAGTTTGTGAAATAGTTTCATCATACTGATGAACTGATTCTTATTCTTGTAAGTTTTGAATATTATTCATTGGTTGTTTGATGTTAATATAGAAAAACGTTTTGTATTTGTTAGATTTATCGTTTTATCACTACTCGTAATTTTTCAGCGAGCACCCTGAGTTCGAGCTCCGCATAAGCGGGCAAACCCAGCCCCCAAAAGGATTTCCAAGGAAAATTTCTCATATGTGCCCGTGTAAGGTGTGAGTAAAAGTACGCTAATGCAACGCTTGCAAAGGGATTCGAACTTACAACCTGCAGCCCACATGGGTATAAACCCAATGCTCATATGAGTTTAATTGAAAGAGATGTGAGTTGCATATGAAAGACATTGTAGTGGAATTTATATGATATAGAACTATGTGGGAAATTAAGATCAACAACGATACGTATTCATTGGAAAGAAATAATATGGGAATATAACATATAAACTGTCATATCTCTATCAGAGGTAGGATGACTGCTTTTAAAAAAAACATCCGCAATATTGCAAGTATATGTGGGAATTTAACAAAAAAATGACACTAAGAAAACAATATGTAAGATTTTTTTTATTGCAAGAAAAAATATGTAAGATGTGTCTAATATATTAACAAATATACGTTATAATCTGACTTTAAATAAAATTATACTTCCTCCGTATCATTATAAGTGAGTTACTATAAAGTTTACGTTTTTGAAGGCATAATAAGGTAATAATAGATTAGTGAAATTAAATGGGGTAATTAGAATAGATGTGCCCACACCTTTTACTATTTTGTTGCTTTTTCTAAATGGTGAAAAAATCAAATATAGGAAGATGACAAAAATGGATGGGACGCACATCTTTAATGATGTTCAAAGACAACTAAGTAAGGGTAAAACAGTAATTTTAAATATAAAAAACTTATCAAATAAGGTAATTTATTATAGATGTGCCCACACGTTTTGTACGTTTCCTTTTATAAAATTACATTGATTCTAACCCTTCGTTTAAAGCGAAGGTGTTTCTGTAACTGTTTTAGAGTTTTAATCTTGACAAAAGGTTTTTCGTATCTGTTATAGTTCTGTCAAAAAAAAAATCAGTTAAGTTCCGTCAGATCTAATAGGATTCTGATCGGCCGTTAGGTTCTCGATTAGAGTTCTGATTCTGTTTATTTTCTCTATGTCTGTGTTCATTATTAAAGATAATAAACAATAATAATCAACAGTTAATAAAAGAAATCTATTATTAAATTTTTGTTGTATTTTGGGTTCGTATCAAAGTCTGTGGGCTTATATTGTTAGTGATCCATTTCCTTCCGCTGCAGGATCATCCAGTCCACATCTAATCGTGGATAACTCACTGTAAGTCTCCTTTAATCTCTAGTTGCTGTGTTTATAGAGATCGTTTGGTTTACTTGTTGTGACGCCTCTGGTAATTTCTTTTATATTTTGTTTGTCTGTTTGTTATAATCTGTATTTTTTGTTGTAACTGCATTGTAGTTATATCATCATGTCTGATACATCAGGTCCTTTAGATAATAATAATGATGACCCATCTGTTCCTGACCCTATTACTATGATTAATAAACTTGATTTTTCTGATCCCCTTTATCTGCATGCTAGTGACACATCAAGTGTAATGTTAATTAGCTTTAAACTAAAAGGAACTGAAAACTATTGAGATGCAAGCAGTTTGCGGAATAGCTAATATCAAATCCTAACTAAACTGCTTGCATGTGATAGACAACAACAAATATTATCTAAGACAAGTTTTTGATCAACAAATGATCAAGCACAAGACCAGACACCTTTGTTATGAAGATTCAATTCTCGAATCAGATAACTAAGGTTAACTGGTGGTTTACACTCTGATCAAGGAATAAAGTTCTGGAGTAATTTCAGCATCGTGTAACCTTGTTGGGACTTGGGTGCACATAGAAATCGATCGCTCAAGTCCTCAATTTATAGCATCGGGAAACGTAGTGCCAAAGAAATCATCGATCGATTCCACATGTGAGAATTCCGTTGGTGCAGAGGATATTTCATGGGACGAGCAGGACTAACGATGTAACACCCGTATTTTTAAAACCTCATTTAAAAAATTTAAAATACAATTTCCCAATATTTGTCACATTGTCCAAAACACAGTATAACAAAAAATTTAAAACTTATATCAGAGTTTACAAAAATACGGTGTCACCAAGTATATCAAAACCATAGGCAACGGGATCTACCTAATAGCTCCCGAGCTAAACATCTCTAGGCCACTTCTAGTGCAACCTTCTAACACTTCAAACCTGTACCTGAGTACACAGCCACAAACAAACGTAGTACGTGAGACAAAATAGTCTCGTGAGATACATGGGTTTTAGACCCCAATAATAATAGTCATTTCATAAATATATAAACATATATGGTAACTACATAAATACCGTCTAGTCACCCTATTGTGACTCTAGCTACCTTGCTTTCCTAGCAAACATATCTAGTACCTAAACATATAGGTACCAGAAGCCCAATCATATCTAGTACATAAACATATATGTACTAGAAGCACAAACATGTCCAATACATAAACATATATGTATTAGACCTAATATACCTAGTACCAAACATATGCGTACTAGAAGCACCCGAGTGCTTAGTGTATAAACATATATACACTCGGTGTATAAATATATATACCACCGCTCAGTGACCGGGGATCCCCCGTGTCACCACCATCTATCTCTTATCATAACCTAACAGTTATGCCAGTCAAAGCCTTCAGCTATCACATCAAACGTCAACCAAGTTAGTCATCTAACAATAACGACATATAATTAGTTCAACACAGTGTGAACGTACCTGTATGGTCCCATGGACCCGATCATAAGCAACTCGCATTTACTTCTACATCTATGAACCCAGGAGGTCCATCCTTACTTATTCTCATAAGATACATTTCTTTTTATCGATATCAAAATACTTTTATCTCTTCTTGACTATAATACATATCTATTACTAGTCGATTCATATTCATTTACATACATATTCATTCCTCACTTTTATTAGTAATTTTACCAATTAGGTACTCATTACTATGAAATCATTATCAATTGCTTTACTAATACATATTTATTAATAAAGACTCACTATCCATTCATTTAATCAATAATATTTATTATTATGGTTCATTAATAAGGATTTCATAATTACCTTAGTTTATCATATTTACTTCCAGTATCATCAACCATACTAGACACATTCTAGTATCACAATATACCTACTTTCTTATCATTTTCAGTCACTATCTTTACCAAACATTTATAAATAACGACTTATAATGTATCACATGTATTTTCAAAACCATTTACTATGTACTCAGTTGGAAAGTCTCATGTACTCACCTTAGCAATGCTTTCCAGATCGCGTCTGTTAACGCTTCACAATTCGGTCAACCTTCCAAGACCTCACCAAATGCCTAATACAATAATCACAAGATTATCAACATCACATACTACTACTATTGTGTCCATCTATCTCTAGATAACATTTATTAACACATTTCCCCCAATTATGGTGATTTACCAAACCCTAAGTTAACCAACCCTTAAGATTCTTACAAATCATAATCATACACTTGTTTCCTTTGTTAATATACCATCTATTAAGTGCATACATAACTTATATCACCATAACCCATAACCCCAAGAGCTAGGGTTTCAAACCCATACATCCAAATACATAGATCTTAAGCCACAAAGATCAAAGAGTGAAGATATACCTTTAATCTTCAACTAGGAGTGAAATCTACCAAAGATTTGTGAAGGATTCGACCTCAATCAGTCTCCAAGCTCGAAAATCGCCAAAGAAGGAACTAGGGTTTTGATATGGCATCAAATGAGCCAAAACCCGACTTAAAGCTGCTCGACCATAGTTCACGACGCGATCTATACTTCGCGTCGCTAACTTTCCCTACTCGCAAACTTCGCGATCGCTAACTGGTCGTGAACTACTTCACGCACAAAAGCCCAACCTTCAGTAGACAGTTCCCGATCGGGAACTTATCTTCGCGTGCTAACTCCTTGTGCAGCCAAGGCTGCACTTTTTCATCCTTGTCTCGGCTTGGTTTCGTCCATAACTTTCTCATACGGTGTCCAAATGACACGAAACCAATTCCTACGTTCTCTAAACGATTTATCCTTATTTATCCTAATTTTTATAAATTTATTTACAAATTTCGGGTCGTTACAACTATCCACCCCTTAAAAAGGATTCCGTCCTCGGAATCGCTAAGAGTTCCAACCCACATACGACCGAGCATTCAGCTCTCATTCCCTTGTGGTTATTACCATCAAACTTTCCTCATTCCTGTTCCATTACATTACATATCCAAACGTTCACTTAACTCCATTAAGTCCGAACGGTCAATACCCAATATTTAAAAACTCATAATACTCAAACGGGTCAAAATTTCACAATTTGACCAAAACACCGACATTCTCTCGACCGATCTTTTCATTCTCATAACAATGGTATGACACAATCATACCATTAACTAGTTGATTTAAACGAATGTCAAACTCTAGCTTTGACCCAACCGATATATCCCGACATTGGTATATCCCCACATTATCTACCCTTTGGCTTAAGCACAAAGTCAACTATACTTTAACATTTTCCCTTCTCGTTAAAGGTTTCATTAATCGTCCATTCCTTTACTATCGTCTTTAATTTCATGATCTTAACAATAATCGTATAATCGGTTCCCAAAGTTCAACCCTAAACACCCAACGGGTCAAAGTCGCACAATCCGACTATAACTCTTTTAATTATCCCATTAACCTTTTTCACGCAAATACCATCGACACATTATGCCCTCAACATTCACTAATCGTTCATAACGGAAGTCAAAGCCCATCTTTGACTAAGTCAACCAATCACAAATTGATCAACCTTGACTTTTGCGTGAAGTCAACCAAACTCTTTCAAACTAACAAATTTCATGCTCACGGGGCACCATCACTAATTTATCACTTCCGGTTTTACTCATTATTGTCCCCTTAACAATTTTCCCTGTTTTTCCACACTTTCATTTATTCCCCAATTATCCGGGAGTCGTACATTCACATATGGCCACATCGACCTTTACCGATTCTTGACCAACATTTGGTCACTCACACCATCACTTAGTTCTCTTTCAACCATCTTGCGTCACATCAAGCAATTTCATAACTCTTATTTTCAATTACCGAAATTAGATCTCCTATCGCAACATATTCCACGATTTCATACAAGTTTACCACGTCTTGGTTACCAAATAATAATTTGATCACTAGGAGTTTCTCTTTCCTCCTCTTCTATAAATCGTAGGCATCTGCTACACATACATGATCTAAATGCAACCCGCATTTCACACCAAATTCTCATTTACCATAACATAATAGCAATACTCATTAACCACATGGTTCTAGATTTATCATATAAACACATAAACATATACACACACATATATATATATATATACACATATATATCACGCCAATTCAATCTAAACACCTTTATGGTGCATATATACAAACATATGTATATGTGACACCAATACCATTTAAATATCTCTATTGTGAACATATACAAACATATGTATATGTCACACCAATACCATTTATACATCTCTATTGTGCACATATACAAACATATGTATATGTCACACCAATACCATATGGTATCCTTCTTTTCACATCATGTAGCTTTGCTACTTTCTCACTCGTTCAATCGTCCAATTATTCATCGTGCATTCTAGCACCATTCACATAATATCACATTATCGTTTTCTTTCATATCTAACTTATTTCTCATTTGACATGTTACTCAACACGATCCACGTGACACCACCTTTTCATTGTCATATGCCTTTGAGGGCCATCACATAATGCACATGCATTGTATCCCGCGGATAACTAATAAAATCTCGTTTCTCTTACACATTAACAACCATTAACAGGTTCATTTCCTTATTACCAAATTTCCAAATCTTTTTGTCACTACGGGAGTAGCTATCACTCCATTCCATTAACCATAACTCGCCGGTCATCCTGGTCATCTTTGAGTCAACCAATCGACTCCGGTCTACACTTGCAACCCATGACTTAGCACCCAATGGCTCAACACTCGATTTTTCTACTTTCATACATCGTGGGACTTAGGACTATTCCTTTTCCCAATCGTAGTCTTACACTACACTACGTCATACATTATCACGCTATTGTTATGACACTTTTACCGACAATCTTCTTCTCACCCTAGATTATCGAATCCATCAATCCTGTCACATAACTTGCTATGGCTACGCGCCAACTTTTACGCGATTGTTTTCAACGATTAAATTTCGTCGTTCCCGACACTTATTCTTTTCCACATATTTTCCATTTATAAATTCTAAGGCATCACTATACCTTAGTCATTCTTTCCCTTACCGTTCACGTATAATATTACATTACTTATCCGGATTCCCGCCGAACATCCAAATTCCATTTCCAAGTATCCTATTCCAATAATTTTCATCCATACTAACAATTCTTATCAAGACTTAGTACTTCATTGTACTACTACACTTCTGTTAGAAATACTCACCATATCTCGTGTCTCATCCTTTATACTACATATTAGTATCAACCCTTATATCCTTACTACATGCGACACACTTGTCTATAATCCTTTCCAATACATACTCCCACGCACATCACTAACCAGGAAGACTATTCCCAAAAATAGATCCCCATGTCATCCGACTCGTCTCAAATTTCTAAAAGCACCAATTCGTGCAACAACCAAACAATTAAGCCATAATCACATAACATCAATCTTCACCTAAGATCTCCGAGGTTGCATCATGAACCCCCCCCCCCCCCCCCCTCTAGATTTCCTTCCGGGAAGACTTCCCTTTTCAACTCACTCGTGAGTTCCTTTCACAACATATTGTACCGCACTCTCTTTCCCAAAGTTTCATACTACACGTTCCACCGTGTCAACGCCTCACCCTTTAATTATATGGATGTCAAACTCATCATATCTTTCTTTCTTCGCTTGCTACTCCCTAGCACTTGCTCAATCCTCCGAATCCACCAATCGTGACCTCCGGTTCATAACTTCCGAATTACTCAACGGTTTTACATGCTATGAAAACCCTATACAACATCCTTCCATTTCTTCCGACTAGGTCTTGCTACCTCTTTATGTAGACACTTCCCACTACGGGATTCACCATTTGATTACTCTTCCTTCATATGGGTATTGGAATCATTCCACCGACCCTTAATTATTCAATTATTCAAAAATCTTGTTCATATCCTAATTCACAACTCTTTCCAATTTACTGGAGCTCGTCCACTTTTCAAATTCATTCCTTCTCCATACCAACGTATTCAACAAACAAGATTCAAACAGTCGACTCGACAGTAGAAAACAATACAATTAGATGAAAACATGGCATTTCTCATAGGGGTCGACCCTATCTTACCAATGCCCTACGGTCTCAAAAGACTTCACATTGCACATTTCATAACAACTTCTATAGGTCCCCTAGGTTCAACCCTAAACTTAACATAAAGTCTCAAGGTCAACCTATCGATCTCAAGGAATCTTACATTCCTATTGCTACAGTCTAAGACTAGGATGGACATCCAACCTAATTCACTTAAACTATAGCTCTGATACCAAGTTGTAACACCCGTATTTTTAAAACCTCATTTAAAAAATTTAAAATACAATTTCCCAATATTTGTCACATTGTCCAAAACACAGTTTAACAAAAAATTTAAAACTTATATCAGAGTTTACAAAAAATACGGTGTCACCAAGTATATCAAAACCATAGGCAACGGGATCTACCTAATAGCTCCCGAGCTAAACATCTCTAGGTCACTTCTAGTGCAACCTTCTAACACTTCAAACCTGTACCTGAGTACACAGCCACAAACAAACGTAGTACGTGAGACAAAATAGTCTCGTGAGATACATGGGTTTTAGATCCCAATAATAATAGTCATTTCTTAAATATATAAACATATATGGTAACTACATAAATACCGTCTAGTCACCCTATTGTGACTCTAGCTACCTTGCTTTCCTAGCAAACATATCTAGTACCTAAACATATAGGTACCAGAAGCCCAATCATATCTAGTACATAAACATATATGTACTAGAAGCACAAACATGTCCAATACATAAACATATATGTATTAGACCTAATATACCTAGTACCAAACATATGCGTACTAGAAGCACCCGAGTGCTTAGTGTATAAACATATATACACTCGGTGTATAAATATATATACCACCGCTCAGTGACCGGGGATCCCCCGTGTCACCACCATCTATCTCTTATCATAACCTAACAGTTATGCCAGTCAAAGCCTTCAGCTATCACATCAAACGTCAACCAAGTTAGTCATCTAACAATAACGACATATAATTAGTTCAACACAGTGTGAACGTACCTGTATGGTCCCATGGACCCGATCATAAGCAACTCGCATTTACTTCTACATCTATGAACCCAGGAGGTCCATCCTTACTTATTCTCATAAGATACATTTCTTTTTATCGATATCAAAATACTTTTATCTCTTCTTGACTATAATACATATCTATTACTAGTCGATTCATATTCATTTACATACATATTCGTTCCTCACTTTTATTAGTAATACTTACCAATTAGGTACTCATTACTATGAAATCATTATCAATTGCTTTACTAATACATATTTATTAATAAAGACTCACTATCCATTCATTTAATCAATAATATTTATTATTATGGTTCACTAATAAGGATTTCATAATTACCTTAGTTTATCATATTTACTTCCAGTATCATCAACCATACTAGACACATTCTAGTATCACAATATACCTACTTTCTTATCATTTTCAGTCACTATCTTTATCAAACATTTATAAATAACGACTTATAATGTATCACATGTATTTTCAAAACCATTTACAATGTACTCAGTTGGAAAGTCTCATGTACTCACCTTAGCAATGCTTTCCAGATCGCGTCTGTTAACCTGAATCCTTGCTTCACAATTCGGTCAACCTTCCAAGACCTCACCAAATGCCTAATACAATAATCACAAGATTCTCAACATCACATACTACTACTATTGTGTCCATCTATCTCTAGATAACACTTATTAACACATTTCCCCCAATTATGGTGATTTACCAAACACTAGGTTAACCAACCCTTAAGATTCATACAAATCATAATCATACACTTGTTTCCTTTGTTAATATACCATCTATTAAGTGCATACATAACTTATATCACCATAACCCATAACCCCAAGAGCTAGGGTTTCAAACCCATACATCCAAATACATAGATCTTAAGCCACAAAGATCAAAGAGTGAAGATATACCTTTAATCTTCAACTAGGAGTGAAATCGACCAAAGATTTGTGAAGGATTCGACCTCAATCAGTCTCCAAGCTCGAAAATCGCCAAAGAAGGAACTAGGGTTTTGATATGGCATCAAATGAGCCAAAACCCGACTTAAAGCTGCTCGACCATAGTTCACGACGCGATCTATACTTCGCGTCGCTAACTTTCCCTACTCGCAAACTTCGCGATCGCTAACTGGTCTTGAACTACTTCACGCACAAAAGCCCAACCTTCGGTAGACAGTTCCCGACCGGGAACTTATCTTCGCGTCGCTAACTCCTTGTGCAGTCAAGGCTGCACTTTTTCATCCTTGTCTCGGCCCGGTTTCGTCCATAACTTTCTCATACGGTGTCCAAATGACATGAAACCAATTCCTACGTTGTCTAAACGATTTATCCTTATTTATCATAATTTTTATAATTTTATTTACAAATTTCGGGTCGTTACAAACGGAATTCTGACAGTACTTTCTGTCGTCTTGTGATCGCCGATATCTTCTAGAAGATTTGCAAGATATTCTCATAATCAGCGATGCACAAACTTGTGTTTTATTTTAGTTTGTCCCAAAATAAGTGTCAATTTTAAATTACAACCAATTATATGAATTATAAGTGGTTAAATATGAGATTATATTGGTGGACAGTGCAATAATTGCATTTTTCTTAAAATTATGTTTCTTTTGTCTAGTGGACAATTAATTTGAAAGATGGAGTATTATGATGTATAGAGCAAAATATATGATGTAAAAATCACAATCGTTAATGATCCATTTACCCCTTTTTTTCATAAAAATGTAGTTTTGTTGCCCAAAAAGAAAAGTGTACGGTGGTTTGCCGTTTGGCAATGGTGGGCCAGAGCACGGGGCATGGGCTTAAATATCTGCCCCTTTCTATCATGGGTCATGTCTAAGTAGTTCCATCACTATTATTATGTTAAGTGTATATAATGGACGACTCTTGTGTTTTTTATGATCTTTGTTTGAGTAAAGTATATTAGCGTGTGGGCTTACATGAATATGATTATATCACTGATAATGAACATGTTGACGAAAATGAATATGGTTTTTGTACTACATTATACTTTGAAAATTTGTTGAATAGACCAAATCCTGATTACGGGCTAGTGACCATATACCAAAAATTGTCAATGATTAGTGACAAAACTAGAGCCCTAACTCAATCGGTGATGAAATAAATATTGAAAGAACCAACTCGATACAATTAAGTAATTTTAAGTTTTGTATTACACATTATGAATCATGCAATGACATCAAAATTTAACATAAATGGAAGCTCTGGTTGCTCTTTAAATCGTTACCACCAAAATCCAAAACTTTACATATATCACCACCGATCAGTGAAAATATATAATTTTGTTTTGGTATGAAGATGTACAAAAGAGACGTCCCTATAACTTGTTCCCTTTACATTATATGCTATAAGGATGATTAGACAAGGACTAGCTAGTCTTGTCAATATTTGGTTGACAGATATAACTCGGTATGTCAAATGTTTCTTTATTTAGGTGTTAGCATTTGAATGATTAATATCCGAATGATACATATATGCGAAATATATAATTCTCTTAATCACAAGCTTACTGTTTCATACACAAACATGCCTGTAAACGCTACCTTATTATGTCATACCTTTTTAAATTTTTGATATAGTTTTTAAAATTGTAAAAAAATATTAATAGTTTTATAAGTCCCCCTTTTTATATTTAATTACACAAATTAAAACAAGTTTCAATTTTAATGATAATGTAATGCATATAGTATGTATTAAAAATAAATAAAAGTAAACTGTTATAACATAAAATATATAATTGTATTTGTTAAATTTTATAAATGATTATGTGAGTTGCGTTCAAGGAGGTCCACTATTTTTACGAAGTCCCGAATAACAAATTTCAACCATTGATCAATAAGATCATATGGTCAAGATTAATCACATATTTTATATATTGAGGGGTATTTTGGTCATTTTTTCAAAAATAAAAATCTTTTTTTAATTTTTTATTTTAAAATTTTATTTTTTATCTTTTTATTATAAGGGGTATTTTGGCCATTTGGCACTTAAAAAAATTTCAATTTTTTTTAATTTTTTTTTTAAAATATTTTTATTTTATTTATTTTTTATTAATTTTTTTTGTTAAAAAATAATATTTATTTGATAATTACGTTTATGACTTAATCACATGTGATTTTAGTGTAATTACATGTGATTTACTGTAACCACATGTGATTTTAGTGTAAAATCACATGTGATTGTATAATTACATTTGATGTTTTAGTTCAATTGTATGTGATTTCGAATGCAATCACATGTGATTCACTATGCAATCACATTCTATGTTATTAATGAAAAAATAATAATTTTTGAAAATATAATAATAAAAAAATTTAAAAAAATAAAAATTTTAAAATAAAAAATAAACAATAAAAAAATATTTTTTTCAAAATGACAAAAATACCCCTCAATTAACAACTAAAAAAATAAAAAATAAAAAATAAATCAAATTTTTTTTAGTACAAAATGACCAAAATACCCTTTATGTATAAAATAAGTGATTAATTTTGACCATTAGATCTTATTGATCAATGATTAAGATTTATTTCTCGGTATTTAAAAATAATGGACTTCTTTGAACGTTTCCCATGATTCTTTATCATTTTTATTTCTTATTTTAATAAATTATCGACACTTGAATTTACGCGCGTAATGTTATATTGTTTCGTAATATTTAGAAAGATTACGGTTGCTTTAATTAACTTTTGTTTTTGTTTTCATATTATCTTTTTCTCCATTTCACTTGACGTTTCTCATACGCCAGAGAACCTTTTTCTACGCGTTATCTTTCTCTCTCCTAAAACCCTAGAACACTTTCTCTCTACAAATTAGCTTCTTCAGTTCCCATCTTCACCGGTGTATGGATGATCACACCAATTCCAATCCGATCACCGGTGGTTTCTCCACCGACTTTACCTGGACACTCACCGACGATTACAACTTATACGGATTCAACGATAACAACAGCCTATTGAGCGACTTCGGATGGAACCTCCATCGTCCACCGCCGCAATTCGATCAGATCGATTCCGTCCGTCGTTGTGATGTACCGGAAGAAACGATTCCTTCTACTAGTGTAGTTACGGTTCAGCCTGAAGCCGGATCCGTTGACAATGCAGGGGATGTATCTATCTCAAATCCGTTAGGTTCTTCCAGCTCTTCCGATGATCGACCGGAGTCTTCTGCAGCTTCTGGAGACGTTGTTTCTAGTGGTAAACCGCCGTCGTCGGAGACAGGGTGAGTTACCGGTAGTAGTCAGTAGCTGAACCGGAAATTAACAATGCCAATTAACTAGACATTTATACTCAATTACTCACATGTGTATACTTATATTACTTTAATGGTCTTACTTTTTCAAAATATCTAAAAAATTACCAAAAAATATATATTTTCTTTTTGCGGAAAAGAGAAGATTAAACACTGATTTTTATTTTCTTTTTGAAAAAGTTTAATTACTATTATTAATTAGTTTAAATGAATATGAAAGCTGGGTTCGTACTCGTTATTTAGATGGCACCCACCACAATATTGTTCGTTAGCCATTAACAAAAAGCTGTTAAGTTGTTCACGCAAGTTGTGATGGCATTTTTGTAAATTCACAAGTCAATGGTCTTTCTTTTCCACCGAACACCGCCGCTATTGCGGCGGAAATGGCGTGGGTCTGCCGTTGGCGTGCTGTTTGTGGTACCATTTTTTCACATAAAATGTCACAACTGAATCAAACTTGCTGATTTTTTAATAATTTATAATTTGAGTATATTTTTCATGTTATTTTTTTTGCAAATTTAGATTATTATGAATGACCTGAGCTGACTCGAATGGCCCCTGAGAATTGCACATAAGATGCTCGACGTAATGCGTCTAAATCTAGACTTGTAAAGTGTTTGTTGTCATATTTTTACGCCAACCAAATTTTGCTTCCTATATTCTACTAATGAAGATGAAAAATCCACATTAATATTACTGAATATGGAATTTACACCATGCAATGATATAAAAGTTGATTGAAATGATTTACAGGGGCAAATTTAAAAGGAAAGGCCCGAAAAAAATCAGGCAACAACGAGTTGCATTCGTGACCAAGAGTGAAATTGATCATCTCGAAGATGGTTATCGATGGAGAAAATATGGACAAAAAGCCGTTAAAAATAGCCCCTTTCCAAGGTTATTTTCATTCCCTTAATCCTAAAAATCATACTTGGTTTCACTATAACAATAGCTTATTTTCTATCATGTATTGTAACAAAAATGTTAGAATATAGAAAAAGTTAAACTTAAGTTAAAGATGGTAATTTTTTTATAAATAATTATTTTGAAGGAGCTATTACCGCTGCACAAATGGCAAATGCACGGTGAAGAAACGAGTTGAGCGTTCATCAACAGATCCTACAACTGTAATTACGACATACGAAGGCCAACATTGTCACCACATTGTAGGGTTCCCAAGAGGACTAATGCATGAAAGTGCATATGCAAGATATTTAGCACCTTCTTCAACCTCACAACAACCGTTAATATATCCGAGGACCCAATTGCCTCAAACGGTTGATCATGGTTCATCTCAACCACAACCACAATTAGTATCTAGTAAAACTAATGACCACAGTTCTCGTGAACAACCTCAAACATCATTTCAAGATTCTCGTGCAGATCAAGGTTTGCTCGGGGATATTGTGTCCCCAAAAACGCGCAACTAACAAATAGTAGGTACGTATTACTTTAAATTGCATAAAAAGTTACGAACTTTGATAGTTTGATCTGATTTTTGTTTTGGGTAAAGAAAGATTATTTTACACATATTACTTATATTTACTTATGTGTCTTAGTCATTTCATCTAAAACATTCAAACTATTTGCATTGGGCCAATCTTCCAAGTTGACATAGTTTTTCAGACTTCATTGTCGATGCTATTGTCACGTCACTTGTCATGTCATCATTTGCGATATTTACAAAAATGAAAGTTGGGTATTTTTTAAACTAGTAAAAACAATCATATCTATGAAAAACATAGATCAAACCAAAGTTGGTTACTTTTTATTCTATTTGCCTTAAACTAGAGATTCTTTCTACTATATATACAAACTTTTATTAGATTCACTTTAATTAATTAGTTAGTTAAGATGCACGATTTCTCTCTCGTAAGGGATAATGACCTTAGTTAAACGAGTATTAAATAGGGCCTTAATTCGCATACTAGTCCTTTGATGTTTTGTTCTCCTAGCTAGCTAGGGTCCCTCTAGTAGACCTTTCGATAAATTGTAATCACTAATTAATTAATACGTAACATAAAACCATATCGGTTTCAATCAATAGTTTTGCTTCCTTTATGGTAAGCCCTAGGGGTCCAGTTCCTGTTGGATAATGGATACAACATATATATACATGAAAATGATAAACATGTGCAGTATATTATGCGGTAATAAATTAAATGTTGCATTCAATTATGATAAATGTGACTTTATTTAAAACATAATTAAAAAGGAAAATAAGTATGTAAATCCGAAACGCCTTTTTAACCTAAAGATAACCTAGAGCTTGTACTTGCGATAGTAGACAAGATGCATGCACCTTTCATAAGCCCACAAGAATGGATGGTCCTTACTCTACAACACTCGCTATGGTCCACTGGTCCTATGAAATTGATTGATAGTCATTACCATGCATTTAATATTTTCATATAATATTTTTTTTATTTAACCTTTATAATGAAAAAATAATAGGAGAGAAACAATATTCGGTTAAAATTTTAAAAATATTTGTTTTATATCTTTAATAAATCATTTTCAAATTCTAATGAAAGAAATTAGGAGAGAGATATATAGACCACGTAAGGCATTGTGTAGCTGCTGTAAAAGCTAGCTTATTTGGGAAAAAGTTCATTCTTCTTTGAAATAAGGTGATAAACTAATCAAATACAATCTCCTGCAGTGTCTTTAATTTAATCCTACATATATAAGCTAACATGTAGTTTTTGCGAAAATTATAAATTGTTTAAATAAGCTTTACCGAAGCCTTTTACTATGCTTTTGAATCCCCAAAAGTGAGTCTATCCCCACTTGGTACAAAAAGTTTTAGATCCAATTATTCACCATCACAATCTGCTTTAGTTGGAACTTGTTTGATATCTAATGTACTAATAGACCCTTTCTAGGCCATCTAAAATATCAAACATTGTGTGCTTGCTATATTAATTAACTAAAAAGTTTTACATTTTTTAAAATAGTATTCTCATTTATAACGAGTCACCTCAAGATGTCCATGCTTTGATCGTAACACGTAAGTCGTAATGTACACTACCTAATTTTTTTTTGTGATTGTTTCCATATCTTCTACTGATTATTTTTAATAAACATTTACTTAAGAATGAATTAGCTCTGTAACTTTTAAAAGATCGTATCTTAGATATAACAAAAAAAAGTTGTACATATAATGCTAAATTCTTGCTTTCGTGACACTTTTGTGGTGTGCACATTCTTTACTATTGCTTTGCTTTCAAGTAATTTTAATTAAATTACCCCCAAAAGGGTGCACATGTCAGAACCCTGATTTTATAGTTTTGTAGTACAAAAAGATATATTTTTTAAGATTTAGAAAAATCATTACTTTTCTAGAAGAGAAATAAATACAGTGGAAGTGCACCAATACCATATTGATACCTCTTTTTTTATTCCCATTAAAACACATGCAGTTTGATGCTCTGTCAGAAAAACTATTAAAATATGGTTCCTAATTCCTATCCCACCATACACATATATAAATATATAGGGTTGGTTAGGTTTAGATGAGAAAAGACTCGTGTGATGTGTACATGAGAACAAACTAATATCCCTATCCAATTATTTAAAAAACATTATTTTAAAATTTTTATATTTTATGAACAGTTGATGAATGAAAAAATTTCTTGAAGGAAACTATTATTATAGGTAACTAGTATCGCACATTCACTTTGAACTTATCTTATACTTTCTTTATCACTTTTCTTTTTAGGGTATATCAAAATAAGTTTATCACTTTAATAATTTACCTTATTTGGTAAAAAATTTATGTTTAAAATTACCCCTTTACTCTTACTTATCCCTCTTTAAACATCATTAAAGGTGTGGGACCCATATATTTTTGTCATCTTCCTAGAAAGAGTGGGCCCCTCCATTCTAATTACCCCATTTAATTTCATTAATATCTTATTACCTTATTTTACCTTAGAAAACATGAACTTTTAAATTGATTTACTTATTTTGACACTGAGGAAGTATCATTCCTCACAGATATAAAATAATTGAGTTTGTTCTTATGCTTGTGTACTTGCATATAGCTAGCTACACCTACACTGGGGCTAGATGCCTTGTAGGAAAACTTTTCATTTTGCCATGTTAATCCGCCTAACTTGTTATTTTCATTTTCCTTTTTATGTTAGGCGCATCGTCATGGAAAATGAAATAATATACGAATTTAACATATTCTAGGCTAATCAGAAAAAGATATCATAAATGATTTGGGGATGTAGTAACATTGCTTTACAACTTTTATCAAGTGAGCATATGTTCTATCTTTCACCAATCAAACATTCTGGTACGATTTTGATCTGAAACATACATGTAAATTAACATACACGCTAAGGATTTTGGTAATTAGCTCTATTTATAGTCTATCTTTTCTTTTTTATAAAGTGTTAAAAGGGTACCCACACAATGCGGCAGCAGATACTGTGTAACTATATTTTGTGACTAATTGTTAGGTGGTGGTGGTAGTGATGATGGATGGTGGTGGCCGCAGACGGTGGCTAGTGGGTGGTGGTGATTTAAACTTTTTCAAATCGTAGAAGATTAATAAAGATAATTATAATTAACTAATAAACATATAGTTTAGTAGCTCAGTTTGTAAAAGCAATAAGTTCATAACGTAGTGGTTGCAAGTTCAAGTCTTACATAGTGCATATTTTTTATAAACATAAATGTATCCCAAAATAATAATTATGTTGGAAGGTACCAAATACATTATGCACTTCATCCGTTTCAAAATAAGCGATACACTGGGGTTTCACAATTTTTTATACAAAAGATTATAATAAAGGTTAAATTATATTTAATTTGATAGTTATTGGTGGATATATCCCACATATTTTGATTAAAATGAGTTCATTTAAAAAATTAAAAGTAAAGTAAGTGTAAATGAGTCATTTCACAGTATTAAATGAGATAATTAGTAGATGTGAGACTTACTATTTATCAAATAAGAAAAAATTTCAAAAAGTATCACTTGTTTTGAAACACCCTAAAATAAGTATATCATTCCATGTATCATTTATTTTGATAGGGATGGAATTGGATTTCTAAATGAGGGAAACATTCCACCAAATGAAGGAATCTCAGTTCCATTCAAATGTTGATGGAATTGAATTCAAGATTAGATGAAATGTTCTTTTACCTTTATATCCTTTATGTAACACCTCAAATTTTAATACAAAACATTTGGCCAAAATAATCATTTAATAAAGAGGAGAACTATCCCAATATACGGATTTACAAAAACCTTTGGTATGAAAATCAGAGTACAAATTCGGTGTTACAAAATATATCAAAACCAAAGCTAAGTCTCTAAATCCGTTCTAGTGTTCTTCTACTCTAGGCCCCGCATCTCTATCCATGCGTACCTAAACCTTCGATCCCGAACCTGAGTACATAGCAAAACAAACAAGGAGTACGTGAGACAAAAACGTCTCGTGAGCTACATGGGTTTAGACCCAATAATGATAATAATCGTTGTACAAGTAATCAACAAACAAGTAGTTTCGTCCATCTATATAGTCACCCTATGGTGACTCCAAACCTTGTTTTCCTAGCAACACATATCTAGTTATCGGGTTGCCCCCGAGCTAACTAGCAATACTAACGTGCCTAACTATCGGGTTGCCCCCGAACTAGCTATAAGCACCCATAAATCCAACTATCGGGTTGCCCCCGAACTAGCTAGAAACACTATCCTATCTAACTATCGGGTTGCCCCCGAACTAGTTAGAAACACCACCATGTCTAGTTATCGGGTTGCCCCCGAACTAACTAGCATCACGTCATCTCGTTCTCACCATAACTCAAAGGTTATGTCAATCTAGTTCTCGGCTATCACATTCATCATCAAACCAGTTAGTTAAATATTAACAATAATTCATAACTAACTAAACAACTACAAGTTTACTCAATTAAGCAATTAGACCGTAACACAAGTATAAAAATGTATTTCAAGGGCTATGTACTCGATAAAGTCCACACGTACTCACCTTAGCAATATAATGCTCCAACCGTATTCTTTCCGCCGGTTTCCTCGTTCCAACAATTTGGTCAAACTCCAAGACTTCACCGGAAGCCTAATTCAACAATCATACAATGTTCAACACCACATACTACTAATAATGTATCCATTAATCACTAGATACCATTAACTAACATTTTCCCCCAATTATGGTAATTTACCAAACCCTAGGTTTAACCAACCCTTAAGATTCTTACCAATCGAAATCATACACTTGTTTCCTTGTTAATATACCATCTATTAAGTGTATACATCATTTATTCACCATAAACCATAACCCCCAATAACTAGGGTTTCAAACCCAACCATCAAAATACATAGATCTAAAGCTACAAAGATCAAGGAGTGGAGATATACCTTTAATCTTCACTTAGGAGTGAAATCCACCAAAGATTTGTGAAGAGATCAACCACAATCTGCACTAGAGCTCCAAAATCGCCAAGAAGAAAACTAGGGTTTTGGTTTTGCATTTAATGAGCTAAAACCCGACTTTAATGCTGTCGTCCAGAGTTCACGGCGCGAACTAAGTTCGCGTCGCTAACTACAAGCCTTGCACGCAGACTTAGCGATCGTTAACCCATCGCGAACTACATCACGCCTCTTATCAAAATCTCTGGCCCGACTTCACGGAACGCGAACTATGTTCGCGTCGTGAACTTCACATGCAGCCAGGCTGCACTTTTTCAACTTTGTCTCGACCCGGTTTCGCCCATAACTTCTTCATACGGTCTCCAAACGACACGAAACCAATTCCTACGTTCTTTAAACGATTTATCCTCATTTATCATATTTTTGTACAATTTATTTATTTACAAATTTCGGGTCGTTACACTTTATATCCACCATCACAACCACCATCATCCATCACCGCCACTACCACCCATCGCCACCACCCACCTCCACCTGCCACCAACCGCCACTGCCACCAACCGCCACTGCCACCACCCACTGCCACCACCCACTGCCACCACACACTGTCACTGCCACCGCAACCACCACCACCCACTGGTACCGCCACTGGCACCTCCACCCACCTCCACCACCACCCCCATCGCTACCACAACCATCACCACCACCCACCCACTGGTACTGCCACCACCACCACCCATCGGTACCGCCACCACCACCACCCACCGCCACCACAACCACCCGCCACCACCAACCAACTACTACAAACAATAAGGGTAAATTCGCCATTTTATAATTCCAATTCCAATTCATGTCAACCAGACAGAATATTGAATTGAATTCCAATTCCATTCATGCGAACTAAACAGAGTATGAAATTGGATTCCAATTTCTAGTGGATTCAAATTCTTCCTAGACACCAATTCCATCAAAAACATTATGCGAACCAAACATCACCTTATAGGGTTTTACTCTAATCCGGCGTGTAGGTGTTAAATTTACAATAAGCATTCCTTTTTGTTACAATCTATGATTAAAACCTTGGTTGATAGGGACGGTTCAACGGGTTTAACCGGGACCCAAGTAAGGAGGCGAGTCAAATATAACCGCTTGTTTCTTACAATCCATACGTTAAGATACGGTTGGTTAACTGTAGGGGTGTTCACTATTCGGATAAATCCGGATTGTCCAAATGGACAATTTGGATTGGATCGTTTGGATTGGTTTTTTGGTTTTTTGGATCGGTTTGGACTTGATCCAAATTAATAATTTGGTTTTCGGATTGGATTTGGTTTTCATTGTAAAATCCGGATTGTCCAAAAAATCCAAATAGTATAAATATATAAAATATAAATATATAAAACAATTCTAGCCCATTTCTAGCAAAAACTAAATATAGTGACTATGGAAATTAACTAAATATCCTATGGCCCAAAATAATTCTAAAGCTATAAACTTCTTAATTGTCCCTTTCTAAATCTAATTCCAAAAAACAAAATACATGACATGTGATCTCATCGACTGTCCAGTTTCCACACACAATCTTAACCTTGTCAATTCTTACTTTAATCCCAATTCGTCCCTTCCCATTTGATACGTGAATCGCCCACAACCCACTCGTATCAAACAACAACGATTCGATGACATATGTGATTTTGCCCGCATGTATAACACCCTAGTTGTTCAATTACATTGTATTAGTTGGCAATGGAGCAATCTTTTTGGAGCTTTTGAGAAAGTTGATGTCAAGACTTTTGCACATATTATTTTAAATGTCATAAGCTATGAATTAGACTTGCACTTAGGTATAAAGTAGTTTATCGTTTTGAAATTATATATATTAAACTTGATATTAGTTATGTTATATATTTTTATAGTCTTGTGAATATATATTAAGAAAAAAACAATGGTTTGGTTCGGACAAATCCAAACATCCAAATTGTAATTTGGTTCGGATCGGTTTGGATTTAAATTAGTTTGGATGGTTTGGTTTGAACATTTGAAATCCAAAATCCATTTGGATTCACTTATTTGGTTCGGATATATCCGGATTATCCAAACGAACACCCCTAGTTAAGAGGTTCAACCGGCGACCCATATTAACTCTTGAATGCCCTAATTTTTAGGGGTGTTCAAAAATATCCGAAAAACCGGGTATCCAAAAATTACCCGATATCCGAAATTCGGGTATCCGAAAATTCGGGTATCCGAAAATCCGGATATCCGAAAATCCGGGTATCCGAATTCCGGGTACCAAATATGGGTAGTGTTTTTCAATATTTCCGGATACCCGATACCCGAAAAATTACCCGAAAATAAAAAATATACCGAAAATATACAAAAATTATACAAAAAATACCCAAAATATTTGAGAAAAATACCCAAAATATCCAAAAATACCGAAAATATTTGAAAAGTACCCGAAATATACGAAAAATACCCGAAATATCCAAAAAATACTCGAAATATTCAAAAAATATTTGAATATTATGTTTTTTTCGGATACCTGAATTTCGGATACCCGAAATCCGGGTATCCGAAATCCGGGTACCAAATTGCGGGTAGTAAAAATCACTATCCGAAAATCCGGGTACCCGAAAATTCGGGTACCCGGTTTTGAACACCCCTACTAATTTTTGGCTAAAAAAATCTTTCGCAAAAGTGAAATCTGATAGACAGAATCCTAATCAAAAAATTAATGTGCTAAAAAGTGTTAAATTAACAGTACATCATCAAATATTTCACCAACTTAATATGTAACCTTCAGTTAATAATCATAAAGAAATACAATTTAAGACGATTCAATGTTTTTAGTTGTTTATATTAATAACACCGGCCGAATTATAACTCGGGTTTTAAAATATTAGGAAATTAATTACTTGTTTTATATTTCGCATTTGGTTTAATTGTATTTAGAAAGAATAAAATCTACGAAAATAAAATTTCCCACGTATCAGACCGTCGGAAATACATAAGAATAGACATTTTTAACTTTTATTGCACAAACCTGCTGCCCCAAATCAAATACAATACCAAATTCACTACCCAACGTGCATTAAATAACAAATATCCAAGTAACAAAATTGTAAATCCCATTTCAACTATCCAAAATGTTGGAAAATAAAATAGCATTGTCGTTCAAATAACTACCGTAATTGATACTAGCCTGAAATTGTAAATTTTTCATTCATAATCTTTGCAAAATGGAGGCTTCTTCAAATTCTTTCTTCTGCTCTTCAAGTTGCTCTTGCAACCGTTGTAACTTCCAAGTTAAACACATATATACACATAATTACATAAATAAGCAATATGATTAATAATATATATTTCACATTATGACCCATTGCAAGATAACATCATCCATTTTGATTTCTGACAAAAACTTTTTCGTCAGAATTACATTGGACCGTCGAAGACTTACTAAACATTATGTTCTCAGTAATTGGTCGGGAATTGCCTATAGATAATTCCCTTAGGAAAAATCAGTCAGAACAGACCAATTTTCTTCTAATCAAGATAATAAGAGTTCATAATAATTGATCAGCCTTTAATTTTAAACTATTTCCAAATCAAAAGATGATATATTATAAAAGAATTTTAGTGAATTTCATATGTCAACTATTTTATAAATAGGAGAATGAAGTAGAAAAATATAATAAACAATACAATTTTACTTAAATATGTGTGTTAGAAGTTGACACAAAGACTGCATTTAATGCGTGAAATTAAGTATTTTTATTTTTTTGTTACTATTCTCAGATATGATGTTAGATTGAGATTGCACTGCAAGTCATCTTCCAATTAAGATCCTCAATTTCCAGGTGTTTCAATTTCAAAGAGTTACTTTTAGTGGAGATGCATTGACTACAAAAGATTTTAGTCCACTGAATTGTTTATTCATTATTATCTGGCTAGCTAACCTTCTTTAGTATGCTACTTTTCACTTTTAGGATCACTAAAGCTATAGATTTTATTACCCTTATTTATTTATGTATATATGTAAAAATGTTATTATGCAACTTTCTCAAGAAACCTCCACTGTTAATTAATATGTAGTTGTTTTGTAATTTATCTTTATTTTTACATATGCTTTAGCCAAATATATATATATTTTTAATGTACTTAATTTGTGGGTTCTATTCTGATTTGTTTGCACGTATTGTTAGTGAATGTATATATGTTCAAAAAATTAAATATATGTTGAATTAAATGCTTAGATGTCATATGTTGTAATCTTGTTATGAAACAGTACAAACTGCAAAACGTTGGTCTATTTGGAAGAAAACACATAATTACTAGTATAATATAATTTTTTTAACAAAGGCGTAACTGTTCATGCTTCAAACAATTTGACTAATTATATTTACTTCTATACTAATTATATTAGACTTCTTGTATTATAAATAGAAAGACGAACTTATAGGCTTGTGTAGCGCCTTTCCAAAGTCAACCTAAAAAAGCCTATTGGCTTTTCGCCACAAAAAGTCTTTTGCCACCACACCACCGAAGCACGACCACAAAACATGTCGCCGCAAATTGTTGCAAAAACACAAACCGTCACCGCAAAACCATTTTTCAAAGCTTTTGTGGCGTCTATTATGCGGTGACATGTCGCCGCAAACACTCTTTGGAGGCGACTTTTTGACATTTTATGGTGTTTTTTGTCGCCACAAAAGCCTTTTTTTTGTAGTGACATTTAAAACAAAAATGTTTAAAGTCAATGTGTAATTGGAGTAATATAATGATAATATTTTTTTATGGATATTCTAGTTTATGACGATCTTTCCAGTTTGTCCGAATTTTTCTCATGATGTATATAATCTAGGGTAATGATTTGTTCAAGGCAATTTATAATTCATATAAGGCAAATTAGAATTTTTTAAGACAATTAAATAACTTTATTTACCTTAAATAATTTTATTTGCCTTAGATAAGTAAATTATGCCTTGAACAAATTAATTCCCTATAATCTAATTGTTATCGTGACCGTTTCCGAATTTCTTGTAGTGATTTTTTATATGTTTAGGAATCGAATCCATCAAGAAGATAATTTGAGACATGACTACGATAAGATATTACCAAGTTTAATATAGTTATAACTATAATGATAAATAAATACTAAAAGAAACGGACAATGTATGGTTGGTGTGGGGTTAAAAGCTTAACAAATGAAGTGAAATTGTTGCATGAAATGATTGGTTAGTTTGATGTGTGTGTAAGTGTCAATATCGGGGTGATTTTGATGTTGCTTCAATATCTGTCAGCCCGACAGTATATATTCCCCTTTGCCTCCTTTTCTTTTACCCTTTTAAATCACCATTACATTGCCGACAACCTTTTCACCTCTCTATTTTTTCACTTCTTTTCTTTAGTTAAAGCAACTATACGGTGATTAACTAGCTAATCTAAAATAAACCATATGGTGATTAACTAGAACTAAGTACATCTAAAATAATTTCCTAAACTCACATATTTAATCCATTTTCTGGATAAATCTAGCCTGGAAAAGGTTCATAAACGACCATAAATGATTGGTGAAATTCACACTCTCTCTTTCATAATCTTATACTTCCTCCATTTCAAAATAAGTGATACAAATTTACTTTCACGTTTTTTGAAGTAAAAGATTGTAATGAATGTTAAATTAAATTAAATTAGATAGTTAGTGAGTTATGGGTCTCACATATTATGATTAAAGTGAGTTTAGTGATATTTAAAAGTAAAAGTAAGGGTAAATTAGTCATTTCACTTTATTAAAGTAGATAGTTAGTGGGTATGGATCTCACTATATTTTACCAAATAAGGATAGTGTTAAAATGTATCACTTATTTTGAAATACCAAAAAATAGAAACGTATCACTTACTTATTTTGAAACGGATGAAGTATTTTGATTTTAACAATTATATTAATTAAATAAGTAGAAAAATTTAGGAGAACACAATAACATGTAAGCCCATTTAGGAGGAAGATTTAAACCAAACAATACGTATTGGGCCTATTATTCCGATGGTGAGCCCATTTACTCCTTTTCCAGTTTAAACGACAACATGGGTTGTGGGCCGTGTGCCTAGTATAAACACCTCCAATTCGAAATGATAAAGTAATATAAATCAACAATCGTATCACGTTGTTTTGCTAGTGTGTAAAATGAACCAAAAATTATAGTAAATGTCACATGTGGTAAATTGGCGTCACACGTTATTTATAGTATCGTCCATTTTAGATCTTATGAAATCTTGGAGACACTATGCCCTATAAAAAATAGTATCGTATTTTTATACTCCATCCGTTTATCTAGTTAAATTGACTCATGAATTATAAAGAACTAACGGGTTTTGGAACAAAATATCGGCAAGAAAATGCACTTGACAAACACACTATTAATTTCCCATGTCTAGCTTGTCGGCCAAAGACATGATCAAAGACTTCATATCATAAAATCTAGTCTTTACATGAGCTGTTTCAATACACATGCAATGATATTTTCCTAATTTGTCGGCATCGGGTATTTTAAATGTTTTGACATAGTAATACGAAAAGACAATTAATGGATTTAGCAAAAGTGTTTATTCCCCAAAAAAAAGGAGATGAGTTCAAGGAAGACATACTGCCCGCTTGGATGTCACTGCTAACTCGAAGCACTAACTAACATGCCGTTAGATTAAAAAAATCGGAGCAAAAAAGCATAGTACAAAAGACATGGTGGGTGAGTAAAAAGGATCAAAAGTGCATTCAAGTTTTTGTGTAGAAATTCTTAAAAAAAACTAATCATTTTGTTTGTAAATTTGTATGTCTATCCGTCTCTTAACCCCTCACTCACTCACAAACTTCTATTGTAATGCAAGAAAAGCTAAAGATTCAAAAGTCATGGTCCAAGGACCCCGTTTGTGGACCCCTATTATATCAGAATTTGTACTTAATGCTCAAGTAATAGTACATTTTGCAAATGACCAATAGAAAGCAGATTTTTTTTGGTCAGGAACATGATATTAATTATACCGAATCTTGCTATTTCATCTTTTACTTATAAGTTTATAATTGACATGTGGAATTTAATGTCATAGTAGAACTTTAATTTAGAGATTAAATGAGTAATAATGTTATATTTAAACTTAGAAAAAATAACAAATCTTAAACAAGTAGCGACCCTTAGAAACATGTATAATCAAGTAACCGATTATCGTTTTTATGCTATTTACGTGTTCTGGGCTAATCTTTTCGCATCTTAGGTGGACAGGATGGTTAAAACCTCTTCCGAATCCCTTATTTAAGAAATCATTAAAATCAAACTGAATAAGATTTCACATTATTACCTACCATTTCTAGTTATGTAATAATGGAAATAAAAGCAATTCTATAGGCGCCATTTGGTTTCAATGTTCCAAAACACCTTAGAAGAAAGTCCTTCCTTGGGCTGCCTACCACAAACACACACTAGCACACACAAAAGTCAAAACAACCATATAAAGACACATAGAATGTACATTAAAACATGGAATCATGGTGTATTTTCAAAAGCAAATCCCCATTATTAATAGCACTTTCCACTAAAACAGATACCGCCAAACTCCAATAAGAGCAAGTAAACCATATTTACAGTGAACAACACAACATCTTAAGTGATTGAATTTAACTTAAATTATCTTGAATTTTAGGCATAATTTTAAGATTTTGATGAACTGAGGAAGAAGTAAAGGTTGCCATGGATTTGATTTACTTTTTTGTTCCTTTTTGTTTAGTTATTCTAAATTTTTTTGTCCTATTATGGGTATGTTTGGTAGCAATTTTTTGGAGCTTTTTATAGCTTTTAGCTATTTAAAAAGAAAATAAAACTCCTAGTTTTGTTTGGGTACGAGAGCTTTTAACTTTAATTTTATAGAAAAGCTCCAAAATAAAAATCTACTTCAAGTAGCTTTTAAAATGGAAAATTACCAATTATAAGTTTGGTGACCTAATGGTTAAACTTGGTCTATTCTCTTAAAGGATGAAATTCTCGGGAAGTTATGTGTTCAATCTCTGCTAGGAGCAAAAAAATACCCCCTTGTGGCTGCGGATGTTCACTTGCACCGACTCCTGGCTATCCGGAAAGTGGATGATCGCTCTAAGACTAGTCGACTCGCAAAGTAATTCGGAATCCAAGTTACCAATGGAAAATTACCACGATACCAACAAATTATTACATTCCCACTACACTCAACCATTTAATATGTACTTATATGCAAAAACAATTTTACGTTTGAAAGCTCTAGCTATAACTCTAACTCCATCTACTTTGGCAAACAGGCAAACACCATTTACAAATAAAATATTCAATTTCCCGCTCTAGATAAAAATTATAGCTTTCATCTTTCAACTACTAGCTAATTTTGCCAAACATGCCCTATGTCATTAAAACTTGGGTTTTGCCATGTGTTTTGGTCATTTTTACAAGCATTCAAAAAAGGGAATTAATTTTGCTACCACACTTTTTAATGCTTATATCACACTATATATGTATTTTTGCATACTGTACAAATAAGTAATGTAACTATTGTGGTAGATGCATCAAAAATATGGTGTAAAAATCACTCCCTTTCAAAAAATGGGTAGCTTATAAAAAAAATCTTAAATTATGTAGGAAAACATTAGATTTATACGTGATGACAAATGTCTATATAAGTAAGTTGAAAAAAGTTTTAATGACCCAAACATGATATAAAACTATCATCACTTATGACCTTATATAAGACAAAAATTTGGAGACTAAATATGAACAAATATAAAAGTATGTTACAGATTCTAAACAAATAACACAAAAGTAAGTATAAGAAAGAAATGTGAAGAAGAAGCATGAAAAGATCTTGAAAGAACTAAAACAAAATTGGCAATTCAACTTTAAACTTTCTTGAAAATTAGGCATAAATTCAAGAACCGGATGAATTAGCGATAAGGAAACATCACAAGATCTTGAAAACACCTTAAACAAAACTGGGAATTTAACTTAACAATTCTTGAATGAATTTAAGAAAATGTTGGAAAAATTAAAAACATTCTAAACATTAAAAAGATAGAAACTTTCACCTCTCTAATGTCCTTTGGAAAACAAGCAAAAACGAACCCCGAAGTTTGCGGTTTTTTAACCTAATCTTCTTCGGGAGCAGGGAGATTAAGATCGATCATATCAGAAAACGTTGCATTCTCGTGTTCAATTGCAGCCAAATGATCAAACCGATTTTCAATCCCATTAATAAAATGAGACCTTTTATGACCACCTAAAGCTTGGCCCGATTTAAACATCCTATAACAAATCGGGCATTCGTGCCCTTTATTCTTTTTTGGTCTCGTTTTCTTTTCAAATTTAGCTTTTTGATTACGAGTAAACTCGGTTTCTGAATTATTAGCAAAAGTATTATTCTTTTTATGACATGGTCTATGTCCTCCAAGTCCTTGAAATGAACTAAAAGTTTTGTTGCAATTCAAACATTCATACTTGTTTCTTTTCTTATAAGTATCATCATCATCGTTTCGGATTATTTTCTTGAATGAAATATCATAACCGAATTCCCTTAACAAATTCCTTCTAATTTCAAGTTTTTCTTCATATGATAAGTTTTTGAAATTTAAACCATCATCCGGGATATCGGATTCCACTTTCTTGATTCCATTCCTACAATGCTCGGAATTTGAATTATCAAACGGGTAAGTTTCACTCTCATTCTTGCCCGAATTCCATTCTTTTTTACCGTTTTTCAACTCAATTGGAGATAATTTGGTTTCTGAAACGAATGAGTTGTTGTCTGAAGACTCAACTACCGAATTAACACCACCCCAATTACTTGAATCCTTAGATAACATCATTAACCACATTGCTACATCTTCTTGTTCAAATTCATCGATTTCAGAAATAGATGATGACCCATAATTGTAATTACTATTATTACTAGTGTTAGTGTTAGTTAACATGAAAGTAGATGGTTTCACTACAATTTTCTTGTACCTTTTGGATTTGGATCTTGTAACAAAAATCGGATCTTGGTCTTGGTCCTGATCTTGATCTTGATCATGCTCATTTTCTTCGGTATCCGATTGACTATCTTCAATTAACTTGTCTTCATTTTCATTTTCATGATCAAGATTATTCTCAATTGTCCATGAATGATCATAATCCTTCAAATTTCTATCTTTATTAGAATGAAAAGCCATATGACCACATAAAGCTTTTAAAGATTGAAATCCTTTACCACATTGTTTGCAAATTTGCTCATTAGGGAAAGATAAAGTGGATGATGATGAAGAACCAACTGCTCTCCAACTTCTTTTAGGGTTCTCTCTTAACCCATAATTAGAATTCAAATTCCCATTTTCATTTTCATTTCCATTTCCATTGATGATTAAAGTTGAAAGCTTTTTAATTGGCTCAAATTTGTCATCTGATTCAGCTGAATTTGCAGCAGCAATTACATGAGACCTCATATGCCCTCCTAATGATTTCCCACTTGGGTATCTTTTATCGCACAACTTACACACGAATCTCAATTCATCATCATATTCATCCATCTTGATTTCAAAATCAAATTTTTATAAATACCCAATTCAGAAAATCAAGAAATTAAATAACCCACAAAAGAAAAAGATCAATTTAAGCTTACTACATTTGCTGAATCTTGAACAAACATCTTTATGGCTCAAATCCCAATAACACAAACCCACATATGCTGGAAATTGATTAAAAGTGGATCAGAATACTTCAAAAAGCACATCAATTTCAGGGATACATTTAACTTCTCAAAGCAGATCATGTCTCAAGAAAAAAATAAATCAAATCAAATCAAATCAAAATCAAACCTTTTTTTAATCTCAATTTGGGGGAACTTCAAGATCACAAATCTTTAACATACCAAGTACCCAAACGCTCCAAACAGGAGCAAAATAAACACCAAAATTAACACACTTTAGTATTGTAATGCTCAAAATTGGTGAAAATTAAGGAAACCCAGAAATAAAAAGGAAAACTTTGATTAAGTTATGGAAGAATGAGATGTAAAATTGAAAACAGACTCCATGAATGACTGTTTCATCTGTGTGTGTGTGTGTGTGTTTCTCTCTCTAAATATGAGTTGTAGTCGGAGGAGAATTTCATGCATGGAAGTAAAGTACTAATAAGAGGGGAGGGTAGAGAGAGAGGATGGCACGTGTAATCAAGAGAGAGAAAATCGTTGATGTGATCTGACGGTCAATATGATTAGTTGGATCGAATTTGGAGGATCCCATAGTTTCAGAGTCAGAGAGAGTACAGAAACTACCAGAGGATTTGGAGAGTGAAGAACAATGTGTTGCTATTTGTTGGGTGTAAAAAAAAAGGATTTTGTCATTTTACTTAATTGGTTGCTTCAATTTTAAAGTTAACAATAACCTTTTAAAGTTTAAAAGTATAATATAGTATGCGTAATATTTTAAAAAAATATGTAAATATCATGTAATATTAACTATTAGAGTAACTTACACAGATAGTTAATGTGGTTTGACACAAGTTTTGGATTTGGTCCCTAACTTTCAGAAATTACACTGGTAGTCACTAACTTCTGGGCTTCGTATTGCTTTTAGTCCCTAAGTGTAACGAACGTTAAAATAGTCCGTTAAATCTAGTCATGTGCGATGCACATGAGGGTAATATAGTCATTCTACCCCATTATTAATTTCTTGCAAATATCTCACACATTCTTAACAATTTCTTGTAAAACCATTCTTTAAAGAAACACCCACACAGTTTAGATAAACCTAATTTACCAGAGTTGGGATTACTCATAAATTGAGACATTTCATGGAAACAAAAATCGAAATGACGATGGATCGGAGCTCAAAATTCAGAGGGTCATCGAGAGATAGGTCACCGACGGAGAAGATGGGTCGGCGCCTTGAAATCTTTCCAGTCGTTGTAACAGAGGGGGAGGGTAGCAGTTCTTACCGGAGAAGAAGATACATACGGTGGACGATGGAATGGACTGTAATATAGGAATTTAGCTATTGATACGTCCGACCACCCTCTATCGCCGCTCCACTTCTGTCGTCGGATATGGTCTGGAATCCACACCACTCCACCGTTGTCATCATCATTTTTGTTGGCACAAATCAAAACCCACAAAATTGAAGAAATCTAAAATCCCAAATCAAAACCCACAAATTTGAAGAAATCCCAAACGTCCAACATCTCCGGAAGGTTGTTTCCGGAGACGGGTTGTTGCCGGATCAATTTCTATGTTAAACCACATCGGCTAAAACCAATAAATCTGTCATGTTGCAGTCGATTCTAAACAAAACCCATAACGAAAACTCTTGAATCAGATAGAGAAAGAAAGTAGTAGGAAGAACAAGATGTGATCTCATCCTTATTTCTGTTATGCTTTTTCTCTTTTCTTATTTGATTGGTGGCATTTCCTAAGTTTTCCGACTAATTATTAATGGCGGTAAAGCTTTGATCAGAAAAGAAATGAGAGTTTAGAAGAAAGAGATTAGAGGAAGAAGAAAATAGGAGAGAATGGTTAAAATGACAAATATACCCTCATGTGCAATGCACATGATAGAGTTTAACAGCCAAAGTTAACATCTGTTAGGTTTAGAGACCAAAATCAATACGAAGTCCGACACTTAGTGACCATCGGTGTAATTTCTGAAACTTAGGGACCAAATCCAAAACTCAGGTCAAACCACAGGGACCATCCGTGTAATTTACTCTAATTATTATTAGAGAAAATTATTTGTGTAGTTAACTATTCTAATCTTGTTAGCAACTAAAAGAACTTTTTTTTTAATAAATAGAGTTAATAATTTGAAGATTAATTGGCTATTTACTTAGTTTTTGTCTAATTATTTTCTTTTCTTCTTATGGTTTGACATAAGTATTTTATTGTTAACGAGGTAACGAAATTGTTCTTTTTTAAGCACATGATAAATAGCCTTTGAATTTTAATTAAACTTGCGATTACTAATAATAGGTAATTAAAAAAGAAAATTTTCATTATATATTTACATATAAATTCTTTTTTTAATAACCCAACAAATTATTGTATATTTTAGTATCAAAGGGTTTTTAGCTTAGCAACATGTTGGTCGTTCATCAACCAAGAAGTTGTAAGTTTAAGGGTATGTTTGGGAACGCTTATTAAGGGGACTTATTAGCTTAATAAACCTAAAATTTAAGCTTATTTTGAGTTTATTAAGCTAATAAGTCTCCTTAATAAGTTTTCCCAAATATGCCCTAAGTATTGTTAAATACATTTTATAGTTAGTTGTGTGATAGACTGATAATAAGTATTCACATTACGATCAAATATATAATTCAAGTGGTTGAATTGTAAAAAATAAAACACTTACATATGTTAAACTTATGGCTGATATATGTCAGTTGCTAGTACAAACTAAATAAAATTACTTACTTTAATAGAAATTACAACTTGAATAGCATAAAATACAAAAACTCAAAAGTATGGCATCATCACTTTGAATAGTTTATCTAGCGGATATCTTTTCATTTTAAGCTAGGGTGTATTAGGTTATCATGTGCAAACTGAACCGGTCGAGAGTCGCCCAAAATTTCAAATTGGATCGGATCGAGTTATACCCTTTTAATCTTTGTTTTAATTTTATGTAAAATCGGTTATTGGACCGCTCCAAACTGAGAAATGCCAGAAAATTGTTGTTCTTTGTCAGGTTCTGTCTAGTCAAAGATGTCATAAGTTTGGTCCTTAGTCTGACTGATTTCATTTTCTGGGTTCAGTTATTAAACTATGCAAACTTGCAAAGACCTATAGGTTTCATTAATAATATATCTAATCTCTCAAATTTTGATATTACCATATAATACATTAGGCATACCCAAGTTATTGTTTATAAAGGACTTTTTATTATTTTTTATATCTCTGTTTATTGTATATAAGCATATGATGAGGAAATGAAACTAGAAAACGTGTCTGTCCCATTGGTAGGACTAGGCACAAGAAACCTACTTTGCTAATTTTTTTGCTTATTTTTTTGCTGCCCCCATGATTATTTTAGTATTTTTTTAGCATATAATAAACATTTCTTTATAAAAATATTTAAATTTCCATAAGGTTAATTTTGGCCTATGATAATACGTATTTATTTTACAAAATTTAAAATAAGTATTTTTATTATATACAATCTTCGTATCACAATAAGTGATACATTTTGAGTTTTACATTTTTTGAGGCAAAATATTACAATTCAAGTTAAGATAGATTCAAATGTATATTTAGTAGAGGATGAGTATAACTCCTTTTGAATAAAATGATGTTAATAATTTTTAAAAGTAATGTAAAGGTAAAAATATTATTTCACTACATTGAAATGGATAGTTAGTGGAAAACATATCTTATTTCTCTTTTACCAAATAAGATAATTTTAAAGTGTATCACTTATTTTGAAACTCTAAAAAATGGAAGTGTATCACTTGTTGTGATACAGATGTAGTACCCCCTCCGCATCAATTTTATTGTCCATCTTTCTATTTTTATGTGTCCCAAAATAATTGTTCACTTCTACCTTTCAACCAATTAAAAAGCTTTTAAGAGGTAAAAAATATAATTTAATTGGTGACACAATGTAATTAATATATTTTTTTTAAACTACGTATTTGTGTCTGGTGGACAAGAATTTTGGGAAAGAGGAAGTATAAAATTAGAGAGATGTATATTTATAATGTTACATTTTCGGTTAGGTTATTGAGCATTTTCGGTTAAGGTTATATATAAAGTTAATTCTATAGAATATAGTAGAAATAGTTTTCAAAAGAAGATAAATTAAGTATGACATCTTTATTAATGTAATTTACACATAATGTAAATAAAATAAATCTGCAACAACGCGTGAAGCGTTATTACGCATGTTTATAAGTAATACTTAAATGCTATTAATAGTACATTCTAGTTTTCCTTTTATGAAGATGAAAACGATATTTTCCACTTTACATATATGAGAAGATTTAGACTAATTCAGAATATACGTATGAATTTATATAAAAGATATTGATGATTTTGTAATTAATTATTTTAATAGCATGCCACATGTAGTCCACTGCTAGAAATCAAGTACGGTCTAAGAATCTAAGATACATGTTTATCAGTTTATGTGTAAATTGAGTTACTATTATGGATGGAATCGGATTCGGAATCGACTCGAATAGACCCAGACTTAAAATACTCGAGACCCGATTTTAGATAATTATTAGACCCGAGAACCAAACCGTTTTATAGAATCCGGTTCCGGTTCGGTTCCGGGTAAATCGGGTATATATCCGATTGGAACCGAAATAGTAATTAGAGTCGGTTTCGGGTGTTAGCATCATATTTATTAATTTATACTTTAATATTAGAATATTTTAAATATAGCAATCTTATAATAAACATAAATCGAATACTACCAACGGTATTATGACAAAACAAATTCTCAATTGCTCATAGATTAAATGGTTTCTACTTTATAATATTTTGACACATAAGTTGTTGTCGATAAAAAAAGAAGCATCATATTGGGGTTTGCATTTACAGCTATATATTAAACTAAAATAGGGTAATATTAATTAGGATTATGAAAAAGTTAATTAAATTTTGGTTCCGGGTTTAGACCCGATTTGTTCCATACCGGATGTACCCGGACCCGAAATACCCGAGACCCGATTTCATGTAAAAGTTGGACCCGATACCCGACCCGATATTTAGCAATCCGGTTCCAAACGGTCCCGATTCCGGTTCGGTACGAATCCGGGCATGATTTTTCAGTTCTATATCCCATCCCTAGTTACTATCGACCTACAACCTTATACCAATATTCGCATTAGTTATATCACAAATGCATAATAAATTCAAAAATAAGATAACGACTCAGAGTATTTGAGACTATTTATTAAAATCAACTTATACGTTTTGAAAATTGTGTTTTTAAAAGGTATCTACCTAGCTGTTATTCAAAAATGACGTTTAGAGAATACTGATGATCACTTATTCGCTAATTTACCCAAGACTTCTAGCCTAGTGGTATGTGGTGAAAAAATAAGGTGTTGTCCATGACCTATAGATCTTAGGTTCAAGTCCCGTCATGACGTGATGTTTATTCCCCATAGGTGAAAGGTTCGAGGAAAGACATATTGCCCCTTGTGGATGTCACTGTCTAGGCTCGAATCACTAACTTACTAACTGGCCGTTCAAAAAAAAAAAAAAAAAAAAAAAACTTATTCGCTCATCTTATCCAAAAACTATAACTAAATTAAGTCAGACTATTCGGTTTGAAATCCCAAACACACCTTGATCACTTTAGTTTTCATTCTTTACACGTTGATTTTTTGTAACTAGTTCGGTTTGAAACACAACCCCAAGCACATACCTCTTGATCACTTTAGTTTTCATTCTTTTACATGTTAATTTGTTTTTTTATCTAATTAAAGTTATACCTTAACTTGAAACTATGTTATGTAAACATATCAAAATCTACTAAGTCAGAAGAGTTGTTGGAGTTATTCCTTGTGGAGTGTGGTGGATAATAGCTAATACCAAAGATATCCGGTGTTAGAATGTCCCACTTTGAAGGAAATTAATGGATTAAAATTTAAAACAAAAGACGCTCCTATCATACACGGTTGAAATACACGACCCATAACATCTATTTTGTGATTTTTAAGCATCTTTGACTAACCCAAAAATAAAGTAATAAACTACCATGTTTAGTAGCTTGACTAGCATTCCTCACTGCAAAATAGACGACTTTTTGGTTGACTAAAGCCAAACTTTAATTGGGCCCACTAACACGAGTGTCATGGACCATCAAGATACGTTCTCATGAATTTCCATAAATGGTTAGTTTAACAAATATTTTGTCACAATCAAATCATTCTTTAAAATACCAGTAGTGCAATACTTCTTAACAATAATTCGATTGTGTATCACATATTTAGAATTATGAAAAATCCTCGGTGATTGCCTAACGAGAAGAACATATGAAATAATCTCATAGAGATCACATATTTGATCTCTTCCATAAATTTATCAAATAACTATGGAAAAGTTTAAAAATTGTGACGATAACGGTTAGATCATTTCCATCATGATCAAAAATATATCACCTTAAGGAGCCCATTATAATGGCTTCAAGTGCTAGAGTATGAAGCGGATGACTTCCATTCTTTGATGGATCCGGTTTACTCCAGCAATTGGTGTTGGATGTAACACCTCATTTTCCAAAACAATATTTAAATAACATTTAAACCAAAATACATGACATTGTATCGGTGCCAAATACCGGTTTTACAAAAACGAAAAGGGTTCTTGTTCGAGATTATCAGAGTTTACCAAAACGGTGTTACAAATTATATCTTAACCATAGGATAAGAACTCTAATAATCAACACCGAGCTAATCTCAACAAGGCCTCTTTTAAACGGGCCTCCTAGATCTTTGATCCCGAACCTGAGTACATAGCAAAACACAAACACAGTACGTGAGACAAAATTGTCTCGTGAGATACATGGGTTTTAGACCCGATAAACAACTAGTCAAATAATATCATTTATACCTAAAATATTATTACTAAGTTCGTTTGGGTCACTTCATTACTTTCGTCATTGGCTAATGTCAAGATAATCGGAATGTCTCCAATCTATCAAGACCATCATATCCACGGTAACCAGAATGCCTCCAATCTAGCGGGACTCATAGGTATTGGGTAATCGGAATGCCTCCAATCTACCACTAACCTTAAGGTACCGTAATAACCGGAATGCCTCCAATCTACTACGGCCGTAGGGACACCGTCATCATCATCATTACTTGTCTTTTATCATTATGAGCTTATAGCTCCATCATTTCTCAATCAATTAATCGTTTCATCATCATATAAGCAATTCATCATAAATCACATAAATAACTAAATTACTTATATACTCGATACACAAATTTAATCATAAAACATTTACTAACTATGTACTCAGTTTTGAAAGTTCACATGTACTCACCTTAGTCAAGCTTATCCAAAATACGTGTTCCTTGAACACCGATATCACCTCCCAAGATTTGAATGCCTCAAATCCTCCAATCGATAACCTATTATCAAAACCAATACAATGGTTTGCACCAATCACCAATACTAACTATATAATCCATGGCTAGTCAACTACTAGCACCATCTTCCCCCAAGTTACCAAACCCTAATTCCATTAATCACCATCTTTTCATAGATTCATATTATGAATACATTTTCCTTGTTAAAATACCATAGATCTAAGTTATACCACTTCCATTTAACCATTTATGAACAAATCCAAAACTAGGGTTTATGATTCAAGCTTTTCCTACTTGAATCTAAGACTTACAACATAAAAGAGATGAAGATTTACCTTTGATCTTCAACTATGAGCAAGAATCCTCAAGATTTGATGAAGATTAAGCTCCAATCGCCACTTTACACTCAGAAATCGCACACACAAGTTGAGAGGAGAAAAATAGGGTTTAAGTGTGTAATAAATGAGATAAACCCGACTTTAATGCTGGTGTCGCAGAAGTTCCCGATCGTGAACAAAGTTCGCGTCGGTAACTCTATCACGCACGCAAAGTTCGCGATCGCTAGCTGGTCGGGAAGTAGTTCACGTCCGATTGCCCAAATCGCTACATCATGTTCACGATCGTGAACATAAGTTCATGGCGTGAACTTCCTGAGCAGCCAAGGCTGCACTTTTTGATCTTTGGCTCGACCCGGTTTCGTTCATAACTTTCTCGCACGGTGTCCAAATGACACGAAACCAATTCCTACGGTCTTTAAACGATTTATCCTAATTTATCATATTTTTGTACAATTTATTTGTTTACAAATTCGGGTCGTTACAACTACCTACCCCTTAAGGAGATTCCGTCCTCGGAATCTCATCATAGTTCACGAAGTTCGGGTATCTTTTCCAAATCTTGTCCTTGACTTCCCAAGTCAAGTTCGGTCCAAGGGAATGCTTCCACTTGACCAACACCAATTCAATTTCTTTATTCCGAAGTTTCTTGGTCTTTGATTCTAGTATGGCTTCGGGTTCTTCAATCAATCGATTCGGGGCATCAACCCGCAACTCTTGAAATGGAATTATGTTTTCAACTTCACCCACGAACTTCTTCAAATAACTTACATGAAACGTATCGTGAACACCTTGAAGTTCGGGTGGGAGTTCTAATTTAAAAGCTTGCAAACCGACCCGTTTCAAAATCTTAAACGGGCCAACATATCTTGGGCTCAATTTGCCCTTCTTTCCAAACCGCATTACGCCTTTCCAAAGCGATACTTTCAACATCACCATGTCACCAACATCTAAATCATACGGTCTCTTTTTCAAACCCGAGTAGCTTCTTTGTCGATCTTGTGCGATTTTCATATTGGTTTGGATTATTCCAATCTTTTCATTGGTCACCTTCACAATTTCGGGACCCGTGAGTTTCGTCTCACCCGCTTCAAGCCAACATGATGGATTCCTACATTTCCTCCCATACAACGCCTCATAAGGCGGCATTTTAATAGTTGAATGATAACTATTATTGTAAGAGAACTCGACTAACGGTAAGTGTTCATCCCATTTACCTCCAAAATCTAGTACACACGATCTTAGCATATCTTCAACCGTTTGGATGGTTCTTTCACTTTGACCATCGGTTTGCGGGTGGTAAGCCGTACTCTTCCGCAATTTCGTTCCCAACTCTTTTTGCAACGATCTCCAAAATCTCGAGGTAAACCTCGCATCTGTATCGGACACAATCGACACCGGGACTCCATGAAGTCTTACTACTTCATCCACATACAACTTTGCCAACTTCTCAAGTGGCATGGTTTCCCGAATTGCCAAGAACAATGCACTTTTGGTCAACCGGTCAACTATGACCCAAATGGCGTCGTGGTTCTTGCTCGTCTTTGGCAATCCAATAATAAAATTCATTGTTATATCTTCCCATTTTCCGGCCGGTACTTGTAACGATTGAGCTACGCCATACGGTACTTGATGCTCGGCTTTCACTTGTGCACACGTGGCACATTTCGAAATATACTTTGCCACTCTTGCTTTCATCCCGGGCCACCAATACGTCTTCTTCATATCTTGATACATTTTTGTACTTCCCGGGTGGATCGAATACTTAGACTTATGAATCTCGTTTAGCAACTCCTTTCGGGTACCCCCGAACTTGGGGACCCAAATTCGACCACCTACGGTTTTTAACCTTGTTTGTTTTCCACAAAATGTTGGTTCTTCCCTAAACGTTCTTGCCTCAACTCTTCTTTTTTCCATCACTTCTCGTTGGGCCTTCTTGATTCGTTCTATTATACTCGAGACCACTTCAATAAGTGTTAGCTTTCCTCTATTCGGTGCTTCATACACTTTTCGGCTTAGGGCGTCGGCTACCACGTTGGCCTTCCCCGCATGGTATACAATCTCGCAATCATAGTCATTTATCAATTCGATCCATCTCCTTTGTCTCATATTTAAGTCTTTTTGCGTGAAGACATATTGAAGGCTTTTGTGATACGTATATAACGTGCACCTTGTGCCATATAAGTAGTGTCTCCACAACTTAAAAGCAAACACTATCGCCGCCAATTCTAAATCATGGGTCGTGTACCTTATTTCCGCATTCGTTAGTTGTATCGAGGAGTAGGCAATCACTTTTCCTCGTTGCATCAAGACACAATGGCACAACCCAAACCTTTATTTGAGGCATCACTATAAACAACAAAGTCTTCCATTCCTTCGGGTAGTGTGAGAACCGGGGCGTTACACAACTTTTCTTTCAATATGGTGAATGATTTTTCTTGCTTTTCTCCCCACACGAACTCACTACTCTTTCGGGTCAACAATGTGAGTGGTGTCGCCACTCGAGAAAAGTCTTGGATAAATCGACGATAATATCCGGCAAGGCCGAGAAAACTTCTCACTTCGGTTGGAGTTCGTGGCGGTTCCCACTTCATGACCGCCTCAATCTTCGACGGGTCAACTTTGATTCCTTCTCGTGACACGACATGCCCAAGGAATTGGACTTCTCGAATCCAAAATTCACACTTAAAAAACTTAGCATACAATTTCTCTCGTTGTAGCACTTCTAACGTTTGCCTTAGGTGACTCTCGTGTTCTTCTTCGGTTTTCGAATAAATAAAAATATCGTCAATAGATACGATAAGAAACTTGTCGAGGAATGGTTTGCAAACCCGATTCATAAGGTCCATAAAAATGGCCGGTGCATTAGTCAACCCGAATGGCATTACCAAAAACTCGTAATGCCCATAACGTGTACGAAACGGTGTCTTCTCGGTGTCTCATTCTTTTACTCGAACTTGATGGTAACTCGATCTCAAATCGATCTTTGAGAAATAGTCGGCACCTTGAAGTTGGTCAAACAAATCGTCGATTCTAGGCAACGGGTATCGGTTCTTAATGGTCATCTTATTCAACTCTCGGTAATCGATGCACATTCTCATCGAACCGTCTTTCTTTTTAACGAACAATACGGGCGCACCCCATGGAGACGAACTAGGACGAATGAATCCTTTGTCGAGCAACTCTTGCAATTGTGACATCAATTCCCGCATTTCGATGGGAGCCAAACGGTATGGAGCACGAGCTATCGGCGTCGCTCCCGGAACTAAATCGATACGGAATTCTACTTGCCTCTCTGGTGGCAATCCCGGTAAATCGTCGGGAAATACTTCGGGAAAATCCCGAATCACCTTAACACTTTCCACCGTCTTCTTCTCTTTCCTTCCATCTAACACGTATGCTAAAAAGGACGAACACCCTTTGACTAAACATTTCCTTGCTTTAACCCCGGTCATGAGGCTCGGTAAGTGGTGTCGCCTCTCGCCATACACATAAACTTTTTCATTGTCGGGAGTCCTGATCGAGACTATCTTCTTTCCACATAAAATCTTTGCTTGATGTTCATCCAACCAATCCATCCCAATAACTATATCAAAACCCGCAATTTCCATGGGCAATAAATTCACCTTAAACTTTTTCCCGTCTATTTCTAACTCACAATTTCGACACATATGTTGGACTATGGAGGTTTTACCATCCACAATTTCTATATCATAGATCTCATCAAGAAGTTCTAAAGGCACTTTCAACACCACAACAAAATCATGTGACACAAACGAATATGTAGCACCCGAGTCAAATAAGATCCGGGCGGGAATAGAATTTACGAGTAGGGTACCTGAAACGACATCGTGGACCTCCTTGGCTTCATCTCGGGTAAGTTGGAAGGACCGTCCTTTGACCTTTGTCGGCTCCGCTTTCTTTTGAGCGGTCGACACCATGGTCTCGTTTCCCTTCTTCGGGCAAGAATTGCTATAGTGCCCTTTTTCATGGCACGAGTAGCACTCGATTTCATCCAACGGTTTGGCCCGGCAAACCCTTGCCATATGCCCCGGCCTTCCACACTTAAAAACAAGATTTTAAATCCGCCAAACATTCTCCCTTGTGGTCCTTGCCACACTTCTTACAAGCACCAACACTTGACTGCTTAGAAAAGGTCGGGATGAACTTTCCCTTCTTCACCGATCCCGAGCTTCCCTCAAACTTCCTCTTTTCAAACTTTGGCCTCTCATTGATCTTTCGTTGGCCAACCTTCACAACATTCCTCGCCGCACCGATAGCCTCATCGAGTGTGGCGGCCGTTTTTACTTCCAACTCATACTCCCACGGGAGTCCATTAGAATACCTAACAATCCGGGACCTCTCATCCGGATACAATTTGATCACAAACGGGATCAATCCCGTGAACTTTTTAGTGTACTCATCGACACTCATTCCTTCCTTCTTCAAATGGACAAACTCTTCTTGAAGTTTTTCTAAGTTTCTCTCGGGGCAAAACTTTGCCTTCAACCGTTTCACAAACTCATCCCAAGTCATCTTGTACGCCGCCCTCTTTCCCAATGTTTCATACATGGTGTCCCACCACACGAGGGCTTCATCTTTCAACAACCGAGAAGCATAGATCACCATATCACCTTCCTTGCATTTACTAGCTTCAAGGACTTGTTCGGTTTCACGGATCCAACGGATCGTGACTTTCGGTTCGGAGCTACCATATTAGTTATCAGGCTTAAAAGCTACAAAGTTCTTGTACGTGCACCCCTTCCTTTCCCTTGGCTCGGGGGTCACTTTCCTCTTCTTTCGTCGAAGATCTCTCGGTTTGAGCAACACTACTTGACTTGCTCTTCGTGCGGGGTGGAGATTCCTCCCGCCTTTCACGAGCCTTATGTTCATTGAGGATTCGGTTCACATCCTCGTTCACTATGTCCCTCATTTGGTTGAACATAGTTTGGAGGTGTTCTACGGTGACCAGGGTGTGAGTGTTCCTTTCAACACCTGAATTTTCCTCCCCTTCCCGAGGTTGAGGACCAAACACCGGTTCGACGATGTTATTCGAATCTTGCCCTTGATCAAATGGGCCTCTTCCACTTATAGTTCTCACCATTTTGCTATAATAAGACATCAATCATTTAGAAGTCAATTCATCAAAGTAACGGTAACATTGACCGTTCTAAACCAAACATGACCTATTCATTCAAGGTCAACCCTATTGAACCTACACTTAAGGTCTCAATAGTCAATTCATAAGTATCCTATGGAACAACTCATTTTCCAAAACAATATTTAAATTATAGCTCAGTTTAAGACTAGGATGGTCAACTCAACCTAGTTCACTTAAATTATAGCTCTGATACCAAGTTGTAACAACTCATTTTCCAAAACAATATTTAAATAAAATTTAAACCAAAATACATGACATTGTATCGGTGCCAAATACCGGTTTTACAAAAACGAAAAGGGTTCTTGTTCGAGATTATCGGAGTTTACAAAAACGGTGTTACAAATTATATCTTAACCATATGATAAGGACTTTAATCATCAACACCGAGCTAATCTCAACAAGGCCTCTTCTAAACGGGCCTCCTAGATCTTTGATCCCGAACTTGAGTACATAGCAAAACACAAACACAGTACGTGAGACAAAATTGCCTCGTGAGATACATGGGTTTTAGACCCGATAAACAACTAGTCAAATAATATTATTTATACTTAAAATATTATTACTAAGTTCGTTTGGGTCACTTCATTACTTTCGTTATTGGCCAATGTCAAGATAATCGGAATGCCTCCAATCTATCAAGACCATCATATCCACGATAACCGGAATGCCTCCAATCTACCGGGACTTATAGGTATTGGGTAATCGGAATGACTCCAATCTACCACTAACCTTAAGGTACCGTAATAACCGGAATGCCTCTAATCTACTACGGCCCTAGGGACACCGTTATCATCATCATTACTTGTATTTTATCATTATGAGCTTATAGCTCCATCATTTCTCAATCAATTAATCGTTTCATCATCATATAAGCAATTCATCATAAATCACATAAATAACTAAATTACTTATAGACTCGATAAACAAATTTAATCATAAAACATTTACTAACTATGTACTCAGTTTTGAAAGTTCACATGTACTCACCTTAGTCAAGCTTATCCAAAATACGTGTTCCTTGAACACCGATATCACCTCCCAAGATTTGAATGCCTCAAATCCTACAATCGATAACCTATTATCAAAACCAATACAATGGTTTGCATCAATCACCAATACTAACTACATAATCCATGGCTAGTCAACTACTAGCACCATCTTTCCCCAAGTTACCAAACCTTAATTCCATAAATCACCATCTTTTCATAGATTCATATTATGAATACATTTTCCCTGTTAAAATACCATAGATCTAAGTTATACCACTTCCATTTAACCATTTATGAACAAATCCAAAACTAGGGTTTCTGATTCAAGCTTTCCCTACTTGAATCTAAGACTTACAATATAAAAGAGATGAAGATTTACCTTTGATCTTCAACTATGAGCAAGAATCCTCAAGATTTGATGAAGATTAAGCTCCAATCGCCACTTTACACTCAGGAATCGCACACACAAGTTGAGAGGAGAAAACTAGGGTGTATGTGTGTAATAAATGAGATAAACCCGACTTTAATGCTGGTGCCGGAGAAGTTCACGATCGTGAACAAAGTTCGCGTCGCTAACTCTATCACGCACGCAAAGTTCGCGATCGCTAGCTGGTCGGGAAGTAGTTCACGCCCGATTGCCCAAATCGCTGCATCATGTTCACGATCGTGAACATAAGTTCACGCCGTGAACTCCCTGAGCAGCCAAGGCTGCAGTTTTTGATCTTTGGCTCGACCCGATTTCGTTCATAACTTTCTCGCACGGTGTCCAAATGACACGAAACCAATTCCTACGGTCTATAAACGATTTATCCTTATTTATCATATTTTTGTACAATTTATTTATATACAAATTCGGATCGTTACATTGGAAATAGTGTCCAACACATTAAATAAACCGGTATTCTGGTTCGGGTATTTTAGAGTCCTATTCGGGTTGCCCTCGAGGAGTCAACGAACACGAGAAATAACGTAGTGTTTAATTAATAGTTTAATTAAACGAACTAACGGTCTAGACGGGCTAATTTAGTTGATGGGTAATTAACTAGATTATGGTATCGGACCAAGTATTAATTAATGGTTTAAGTTAATACTTTTGGGCTTAATTAAAGAGTTAATTAATGCGGGCTTTGGACCAATTAGGGTTTGACCCAAATTGGGTTTAGGCAAGTATATATATGAGGTTAAGGGGTTTAACCTAATAGACTTAATCACTTGTTCCTTGCCTCCAAAGCTTTTGGCCGGACACCCCTCCGCACTCACCGTCGCCGCTGCCTGCCTCCTCTGTCGCTGCCCCGCCGCAGCTCCGCGTGGTACATCGTCTCGTTTGTGATCAACCTTGGGTGTAAACCAATAGAGGGATTCTTTCTTGAATCCTAGGCTTTGTGTGATAACTTGGCAAGAACGAGATCACAAGGTTTGTTTGATTCGCCAAACCGCAATCAAATAAGTTTTCGAATCATCTATTTACTTAGTTTATTAAATAGTTCTAGTTGCATTAGAATTGTAAACCTAACGGTCCAAAAGTTTTATCGGGTCAATTTTCTAATCAAGTTACTTTGATTTCCGCCTTGAGTAAATTGTGACTAGATGCATAGAAAACTCAACAGTGGTATCAGAGCGCCATTGGTTTACAAGTCTAATAGTGCTACACTAAAATTCGAAATCCATAAATTGTTTATGATTTTCGGTAATACCGAAAATTGTTTTTGGGTATTCCAAAAATTAGAAAAATACATTAAAATTGTTTTTAATTAATTTTGGTAATATTAAAATCATTTTTAATTATTTCGGAAAATTCGGATATTATTTATTTAATATTTAAATTCTTTTTTATTATTAAATTATTGATTATGGATAATTTCAAAAGGTTTGGAATTATCAAGAATTTGAATAAAAGATTTTATCAAGTCTAGATTTTATTTAAAAGATTTAAAATAAATATTTTATATAATTTTATATATTTTTTCGAATATATAAAAATATATATAAGATTATTTAATATAATAATTAAATAAAAGTAATTAAATAAAAGTATATGCCAAAAATAGTTGATTTGACAAATCAAGAAAATATTTGAAGGTGTTTTAAATAAGGATAAAATTTAAAAGTTCAAATTAGGGATATATTTTATATATCCGAAAATTTTAATAAGATTTTAAAGATATGATTTTAAAAATTAAAAGATATTTTAAATATCGATATAGATATATCCGAAAATAATTTTCGGTATATATTTATATATATTTAAATATTTTTCAGAAATTTTTAAATATTTAAAAAGGGATTGAATTTTCGAATATTTTATTATTTATCTTATTTACTTATAATTGTTTATAATAGGAATAATGGAATAAATATTAAAAGTAATTAATTATATATTATATATTAATTAAAAGTTTAATTTAGAATATATATATATATATATATATATATATATATATATATATATATTAATTTCCGAAATTCCTATATATATCAAATATGGTTTGATATTCCCCCCTTACATATATATATATAATATTATGTAATAAGAGTTTATTAAATATTATATAAGATATAGTTATAATAGTAATTAAAACGTCGCGTCCTCGCGCATTTATAAAATTAATTATACTATATAGAACTTTAGTAAATGAAATTAAAATATTTTGATTATCATAGATATAATTATATACTCCCTCCGTCCCACAAAAAAGTTCCCATTTTATCTTGGCACAAGTTTTTAGGTGGTAGTTAGTGGTGGGGTCATTGATATTAATTTTGATTAAAATATAAGGTTTGATTGGAGAGAGAATGATAGTTAGTGGATATTAGTAGTGGGGTCCTTAAGAATAATAATATTTTATTATGTGGAGCCCATCAAATGTGAGAAATGAGAACTTTTTTTGTGGGACAAAAGTTTTGTTAGAAATGAGAACTTTTTTGTGGGACGGAGGGAGTAATAGTTTATATATATTATAACTAAAGTTAAATACATCGTCGCTTATGTCATTACTAGGCTCACCCATAGTCTAAGGCATCTAAAGGATGAAAAGGAAGAGATATGGATCTCTAAACGGGGTTGCGTTTTTAACACGCCTTGCGCTGACCTACCCCGCCGCTTCCCTTGTCTTAGAATGGAGCTACCGAACGGGCATAATAGGATGATGTCAAGATTGAAAGTATAATCATAAAATTAAACAAATCCTTCCCGTTTAATATTGATGTGAACATTGTGTGCTCTCCATAGAATAACACGCGCTCGTATTATAGTCTGATTAACGGAACTCGTGTGGTTAACCGGTACGTTAATTGTGAGATTATCTTATGAGTAAAACGATTCTCGCGATACTCAAGCGAACTTGATCTGAGGGTCCACGTGGGCGTTCTATGGTCGTTTAACCTTCTAATATATGATCCACGGTATCCCTGTCATATTGATTAGAATGAGCATTGATTCGAGATTAACATGCCATTCTCCCTCGAGAATGAATCTCAAAGAACTAGGGATTTCATGAGATTGAAATTGACAATAGTTTGCCTACGGCACGAAATTGTTCGGTGTGAAATACGGCATCCCTCTTCACATCAAATAACTAGTGGTCGTATCCTAGCCTTATAAATAAAGATTGGGAAAATTATTATAAGGGTTATTAATGAATGCACTAACAAAGAAATTGTTTCTTTTGTAGATGGCTTCCAACAACAACATTAACAATAATGTCCCATTTCCTCCTCCTCCACCACTACCGATTGTACTCGCACTACCACATCAACCAAAGTCATCTCACAATAAGGTTTCATATCGAAATAGCATTGGAGATTTTGACTATGTGGAGTATCTAGGTAATACTCGTGCTGTTCATGAAAACATGAAACTCATCAAGAATCGCAAAATGCAAGATGGAGAATCAGTGTGTAACTTCATCTCGAAGATGAGAGGATACATAAACTACTCAGACTGTCTGGGTATGCCTATCTCTAACGAGTTAGCTGTCGATATGATCTTACACAAGCTAACTCCAGAGTATTCTTCGTTCGTATCAGAATAGGACAAGAATAAGAGGGAAATCACAACCTTGGAGTTGTTCGAGGAATTAAAAGTTGTTAAAAATAACTTGTTAACTACTTGCAACCGTGATTTTGAAACTCTAGTGTTGAGCATTGAGTCTAATGATGCTGAAAGAGGTGAACCTTCTCGTCCTAAGAGGAAAAGAAAAGCTAAGGTGGGACATCCCCAACGAAAGCTTAAGAAGAAGAAAACCTCTTTGATAGCACCTAAAGACTCTATATGCTTCCATTGCGACGAGGTGGGTCACTGGAAGAGAAATTGTCCAAAGTACCTTGACGATTTGAGAAATCATAGGATCCAACAGTCTGGAGTCCTAGGTACGTTTATGATTGAACTCCACAATACTTCTATGTCTAATTCTTGGGTTCTAGATACAGGGTGTGGTACTCACATTTGCACTGATATGCAGGGACTTAAGAACAGTAGGAAGTTGAAGCATGGAGAGCTTAATCTGATCATGGGAAACAGAGTCTCGACTGCTGTCACCAAGATGGGAGATTACGAGCTCATGCTTAGGACTGGATGTTCTTTACTTTTATTAGATGTTTGTTTTTCGCCTTCTATGACATGCAACATTATTTCATTTTACGCATTGTTTAAGGATGGTTTTAATTTTGTTTTTGATAATGAGAATGGTTCTATTTTGGTTTATAAAAATGATGTGTTTTATTTTAAAGCTATTCCTTGTGCTGGAATATATGAAAATGATGGTTGCGTAAGCAATAGAAATCTAATATTAAATTTTGATTCATCCAAAGGTGTATTAGATAAGTCATGTCTATGACATTGTCGCTTAGGACATATAAACAAGAAACACATAGCTAAACTCCAAAAGGATGGAGTGTTAGAATCATTTGACCTCAAGTCGAATGATGTGTGTGAGTTTTTTTACTTGGTAAGATGACAAAGGCGCCATTCACAGAGTCATGTGAAAGAGGCAAAGACTTGTTAGATCTCATACATACTGATGTATGTGGACCATTCAAGTCTAACACTAGACATGGTGAACGATACTTCGTCACGTTTACTGATGATTTCAGTAGATATGGCTACGTTTATTTGATTAAACATAAGTCTGATACTTTTGAAATGTTCAAAGAATATCAGAAAGAGGTAGAGAATCAACTGGGCAAGAAGATTAAGATGCTCCGTTCTGACAGGGGCGGAGAGTATCTTAGTCAAGAGTTCATCGACTATCTAAAGAGTTGTGGAATAGTATCTCAAATCTCTCCTCCACGAACTCCACAACTTAATGGAGTGTCAGAAAGGAGAAACCGAACCTTGCTAGACATGGTACGATCAATGATGAGTCGATCGACACTTCTAGTGAGTTTCTGGGGATATGCCTTAGAAACTGCAACATATATCGTAAACCGTGTACCAACTAAGAAGGTTGCCAAAACTCCCTCTGAAATGTGGACAGGGAATCCTCCCTCCCTCAAACATTTGAAAATCTGGGGTTGTGAAGTTTATGTAAGACATGAATCTCACGACAAGCTAGATAACAAATCAGAGAAGTGCTACTTCATTAGCTACCCACGATAGTCTTTTGGATATCGGTTTTATAATCCGAAAGAGAACAAAGTGTTCGTATCTCGAAGAGGATTCTTCCTCGAGAGAGAGAGAGCTATTGTCCAAAGAAGACAGTGGGAGCAAAATTGATCTTGAAGAGTGTCAAGAGTCAACCAATGAAGATGTAGTGGAACCTATAGTTGACACTAGCACTCAACCAGAGGATGAGACTCCTATTGAGGAAAATGATGTAACTCCTATCGTTCCACGTAGATCCTCTAGTACTATTCGCCCTCCTGAGCATTATGGTGATTATTATGATTTCCATATTGTTGAAGTTGATGCATCAACTAGTAATAGTTTACCAGTTGATGACGATAAGCCATCGAGTTATAAGGAAGTTATGGAAGGCCCTGAGGCCGAAAAGTGGAAAAAGGCTATGGAGAGTGAGATTCAGTCTATGTATGAGATTCAAGTATGGAACTTGATTGAGACTTCTCCCGGCACTAAAATCGTTGGGTGTAAGTGGATCTTCAAGAAGAAGATCGACATGGATGGGAATGTGCACACGTATAAGGCTAGGTTGGTTGCAAAAGGTTATACTCAAACTCATGGGATTAATTATGATGAATGTAACGACCGAAATTTGTAAATAAATAAATTGTACAAAAATATGATAATTATGGATAATTCATTTCAGAACCGTAGGAATTGGTTTCGTGTCATTTGGACACCGTTTGATATGGTTAAGGTCAAAACCGGGCTGAACCGGATGACAAAAAGTGCAGCCTAGCTGCCTGGGGAAGTTCACGTTGTGAACTATGGTTCGCGATCGTGAACATCAAACAGAGATTATGGGGTTTTGGACGATCAGTGTTCACGACCTGCTCCGGATCGCGAACTGTTCACGACACGCGAAGTTCACGACGCGAACTCCAGTTCGCGATCGTGAACCGTGTAGCTCTGTATAAAAACGGGTTTAAGGCTAGGGTTTAGACACCTACACCCCTAAAACCGTATCAGCCGTTATTTTGGAAGGAGTGCACGATTGTTAGTGTTCTTGAGCTCAAATCTTCATATTTCTTGGAGATTATTGATCTAAGGTAAGAATCCTTGTTAGTTTATGCATCTCTTTGGTATTTTGAGCTCTATTTGGGTATCAATGGTGGTTTGGACAACTTACCATCTCTGTAGGAAAACCTTGTAGGATTCACAAGGCGGAACTTGAATCCCACATTACTGGATCTCTACTAGACAATGAGATCACGAGAAGAAGGAGATGATGAACATTACCTTTAGATTGCTAAAGAATGATCCACCTCTACTGCACCACCTGGACACGCTGCAAGACCGCATTGTACCAACAAAGTATCACACAAAGGCTTATGTGTGTGTGTGTGTACGGTCGAACACCAACCGAAAAACCCTATGGGGTTTCTTCCTTCGATCGTCGGCCGAGAGAGAGGAGAGGGAGGGGTTTAGGGTTTTGTGGTGTTGTAATGTGTAACCCTTAAACGTTAACCTCAAGCCTTTATTTATAAGGGCTTAAGTTACAGTTAAGTCCTTGGAGTTTAATTATGATTAAACTCATAATTAAACTTCCTATTAACACTTTAAACCCTTGGACTTTTACTAGTTAATTAATTATCTATTAATTAACTATCCATTAAATACTTAACTTAATATTTAACCATCCTCATAAATAATAATTAACTATTATTATTTATTCTCTTATTTATAATTAACTTAGCTAGTTAATTATTCCACACAACTTACGTTATTCGGTTGTCCATTATTAGGTGTGTAGCGGTGTGACCCTTTAGTGTCTTATAACATTGGTCACGGTGACACGTGTAGTTATGTGTGCACATAAATCCTTCAGACTCCCACTTGTGCAAGTTAAGAAACACTTTCTGATCATCGTTGGCCTAAAGCAATCCCTAGCCAGACATTTAGGATAACCAGGTTATAAGAACTCTTACATCCAGAGATAATATTCATAAAATGAATAACACTAACAGATTTTCCTTTCGCATCATGATATTTCTTAATTTGAGTAATAGACATGGAGCAGGGATCTTGTTCTATATACTCGAATTTTCTCGACTCTGATTTCGACTTTCTGCAGTAACGGATTACCAAATGATCTAATCATTCTCCGAGCGTGGCCACGCATTTCAGTAGTCTTAATCGTCGAGCGGCCATGAAATATCTCTTCTAATTAAAGAAGGTGCAAATTCCATCTTGACATTTGCGTTATTTTGCCCACGACTTCCGCTGTCTTAGTCAACTTCCTTATGATCACCCTTTTACGGTGTGACGTTAGATAGATGCTAAAGATCAGAAGTCATCATGTCTCAAACCAAAACGTCTCAGGTCAGAGGACATCTACTTGAAATTACTCATGCTTGGGCTCCGTGAAGTAATCTCGATCTTGTGGTCACGTCTAATGTGTAGCAAACTCTGTAAACATCTATGAATATTTATTTTAACAACACTTGTTTCTCTATTCAATAATTATGAAATAGATAAATATTCATAATGGTATTAACTCTTGAATCTAGCTCCCACTAAATTCAAGCAACCACAGACATTTTAGATACTCAAAAACTTTGTGTATCAAGGATAGGTTTAAAACATGTTAAGAATAGACAATGTGAAAATATTACGTAAAACCTCCTATTTCAATCCCACGAAATGTTCTTACATAATGTATCGATTTCAAACATGTCTATGATTCTAATCAAAATTACTAGCTACCAATATTTAGGTACTACATGCCTATAGCGTGCGCATGTTTCTCATGCTTTGGTCCAGCTAGTGGTTTTGTCAACGGGTCAGCAACGTTGTCATCCGTTGGTATTTTATTAATTATAATATCACCTTCTCTAACATACTCACGTATGAGGTGATATTTCCTGCGTACATGCCTGGTCTTTTGATGCTCTCTTGGCTCAACAGCTTGCGCTATTGCTCCACTGTTATCACGGAATATTTCGATGGGTCTAGAGATACTGGAAATAACTATAAGATCCTTGATAAAATTCTTAAGCCACATGGCTTCTTTTCCAGCATCATTTGCGGCAATGTACTCAGCCTCTGTAGTCGAATCTGCTATCGTATCTTGTTTCTGACTCTTCCAAGATATAGCTCCTCCGTTTAGTGTGAAGATAAATCCCGATTGAGATTTGTAATCGTCTCTGTCGGTTTGGAAGCTTGCATATGTTTAACCAATTACACGCAATTCTTCCAACGAACCTCCAAAGACCAAGAACTTTTCTTTCGTCCTTCTCAAATACTTGACAATGTTCTTGACAGCCACCCAATGGGGTTCACCAGGGTTCTTTTGATATGTACTTGCGAGACTTATGGAGTAAGCAATATCGGGCCTAGTACATAACATGACATACATGATTGATCCAATTGCCGAAGCATATGGTACCAAACTCATCCTAGTTATTTCCTTGCTAGATGTGAGACTCTGAGCTTTGCTCAGTGTAATGCCATGTGTCATTGGAATGAGTCCTCTCTTGAAATCACTCATACTGATTCTCTTCAGTACTTTGTCAATGTATGTACTTTGACTAAGTCCAATAAGCCGCCTAGATCTATCCCTATAGATCTTTATACCTAGTATAAACGCGGCTTCTCCCAAGTCCTTCATCTGGAATCATTTACCTAACCAGGATTTTACTCCTTGTAATGCTGGTATATCGTTTCCTATAAGCAGTATGTCATCGACATACAAGACTAGGAAGATTACTATGCTCCCATTGAATTTTGTCTAGACACACGCCTCGAACTCACTCTTGACAAAACCAAATTCTTTGATTCTTTTGTCAAAGTGTAAGTTCCAACTTCTAGATGCTTGCTTCAATCCATAAATGGATTTTAGAAATTTGCATACTTTATCAGGATTCTTTGGATCAGTAAAACCATCCGGTTGTAGCATGAATACATCCTCATTCAACTCCCTGTTAAGGAAGGCGGTTTTAACATCCATTTTCCATATCTCATAGTCGTAATATGCTGATATGGCCATAAGAATTCTGATAGACTTAAGCATGGTGACTGGCGAGTAGGTTTCCAAATAATCCACACCCTGTGTTTGCGTGAAACCCTTCGCGACAAGTCGTGCTTTGTAAGTATGCACTTTTCCATCCATGTCAGGTTTCTTCTTGAAAACCCACTTGCATCCAACAGCACGTGACTGTGCTGGCAAGTCTGATAACACCCAAACTTGGTTGTCATACATGGATTGCATCTCTGCTTGCATAGCCTCGAGCCATATTTCAGACTCTATGCCGTTAGCAGCTTCACTGTAGGTTAATGGTTCTAGTAGACTTCCATCATCTTCATCGATCATGAATCCAAGATACCTATCTGGTTCTTGGCGTGGTCTACTGGACCTACGCGGATTGCGTGTTTCTTCTTCCTCAACTGTGGGTCTGGTTGGGAATCAACAATTCTTTGTTGAACTACTGGTTCGACTGAAATCATCGGTGGATCTTCATTCTCTTCAATATTTTGAAGATCTATTTCTTTTCTTGGAGTTTCAGTTCCTAAAAACTTCCCCTCCAAGAAGACACCTTTCTGTTAGGTCACAACAACCCTGTTTTAATGTTAATTGATAGAATATTATACTTAGAGAAATATTAGAGTGATAACACAAGAATATAGTCAATGTATAAATCCACTAAGTGTGGCTTGTTGCGGAATAACAAGACCACTGATCAATTACAAAGATATGAAAGTGTAAAGTGAATTGGTGAGTTCTCCTTTGCAATATGATCTCTATTTATAATGATATAGAGATCTTACATAATGGGCAAAGGAGTAACCGAATGACTAAACTAGGCAAATGACTAAGATCAAGGGAATTGATCTTAGTCCGTTACAAAATGTAACTCAGTCCTTCTACTCAGTCCTTGTACTCAGTATCACTATCTGATACTGAGTACTGATACTGAGTTCCAATACTGATCACTCAGTATCAGACCTAAACTTAGCTATATTATTCTACATATTATTCAAGACTAGTCTAGGTTGTTTTGTTATCTTAAGATCCAAAGGGGCAAGGCTTTTTGCCTTAACAATCTCCCCCTATCTAAAGATAACAAAACAATTACAAAGAGAAACTAAACAAAATAAGCTACAGGCTGCAAAGTCTTCTTCTTTAGTCTTTGTTGATCGACTCAAATTCGTAGAAGACTTCTTTCTTCACATGGATGAACTCTTCTCTTTTCTTCAGTTCATCTTGCCTGTTGTTTAGTACAGCAACTATCTTCTTTCTAAACCAAGCATCTTCTTTCTTGGTTATCATCCATTTAAGGCCCACCAAATGGCTGATAGGAGCTGTTGCCAAATCTGCTTCAGTAATGAAGCACTCCCTGTCATCTGAGTCAGTATACATATATCCAGATGTGGGATATACGGTACTCTTTTGATCCTGAAAGATAAGGTTAGAGGGAACAGTATATGTGGGAATTATTCTGAAAGTATTAAGGCACTCAGGTTTGTTATTTTTCATAGCTTTAGTCATCACACTGAGTGCCCTGTATTCTGCTGCATAAAGAATTCCTTTTTCATAGCATATGGCAGATACAGCCCAGATTTCATCCATCATCACTTGGGCTTCAGAGGATCTTGAGGGCATCTCCTTTATCAGTCTAGCAATCTTTATCCAATCTTGAAGTCCCATATTTTGGATGTCATGGAGAAAAAAATTCATTGGAGGACTGACTGGCCCAGTGCAAGTTGCAACAATTGATCTATCAACAGTTTTGACCTTTATTTTGTTGACAAATTCATTTAGCCAGTATATGTCTCTTACACTTAGAAATGCTTTATTCCTCAGCATACCCATCCTTGTTTCCCTAAATCTTGTTCTTTGTGCCATAATGTTCCAATACTGTTCAAGTAATTCATCTCCAGTTCTTCTTACAGTATGAGATCTTCTTGGAACATCTTCAGACTCAAATTCAGGTTCTTCCTTAACAGGGAAGAACTTTTGGGCCTCAATCTCATCCTCAGCTTCACTCTTTTCCTCAGTAAACTGAGCAGATCTCCTAGGTCTTGAGATCAGAGGAGCTGGATCTTGTTCTTCACTAGATTCTGAGGACATAACCACATTTGTCATTCTTCTGGTTATTGGTCTTCTAGGAATTCTAGAAGGTCCTTCAGCATGAGGTGAGATAGGTTTTCTTGTATGCACTTCATCATCTGAGAATGATGATGAAGAGGTTTCTTTATTTGCTTCATCCAGTGCAAAGTTTAAAAATTCTTCTGATGCCACTGGATGTTCTTCATCATCAACAATGGGCCACACAAAAGGCCTATAGACCACAATTTGCAAGTTGTTTTCTTCTAGAACAGGTGGCTCAGTATAAGCTTGCTGTGGTTGGTCAGTGTGAGTCTCCCCCTGAGCAGATGGCTCAAGTGGGTTTTGAACTTGTAATGCTGACCTAGTTCTTTGTCTTCTTCTCTCATACTGAATCCGAAGTGGCTCAGTATGAGGGCTTTGCTGATGTTGTTGTTCTTGTTGTGGAGGTTGATCTTCATTTAATCTTCTTCTTTTCTCCCCCTGAGCAGATGGATCAGTTTGATCAACCTCAGTATCTCTTTGTCTCTTCTCCCCCTTTTTGTTATCATTTGATGAGGAGGGAAGAGGATCAGTATCACCACCCATGTCCCCTTCAGGTTGTTCAAGAGTAGGGGAGGGCATGGGCTCAGTTGCAGCATCAGTATCACCAGCACCTCCTTCTCCTTCTCCTTCTTCATTGTGGTCACCATGGGAGAATGGTGGAGTTGGTGGAGGCTGATGTGGTTGTTGAAGTAGTGAGACTGACTGTTTTATTGAGTCAATATCACCACTCATCTTGGCCATTCTGGCTAGTATTATATTTTGAGTTTGTTGGATGGCCAGAATGTGCTGCATGATTGCTTGCAGAGTCACTTGGTCTGCTGCAGCCTGAGATGCCTGAATGCCCTGCACAGATGGTGCTAAAGAAACAAAAATAGAAAACTGGTTAGAAAGAAAGGTTTATCAAATAGAATTGTGGTGTTGTTTAATTCTATAATCATATGAACAGAGTTTGTGAAGTCTGTATTTCATCTGGTTTATGATGAAATATTGTGGACTTGTGCATAGCATGTGTAAGAAGATTTTAGTAAAAGTGAGTGTGTAAATTTAAGTAGCTCAGTATAGGATAAGTCACATTTACTAAAAGGTTTGGGTTTCGGTATTCGAAGCCTGGGATGTGCTTCTTGTTATTTTCAATGTTTATCACTCGGTATTAGAGTGATAACAGAAATGTGGCTAAACCCCATGGAAAATTTTTTGGATTTTGTGGCTTAAGGGTTTGTGATCATTTCTTGAATCATGCTATCCAACTCAAAAATAAGTTGGACATGATTCAAGCAGCACCAGTGGGTGTCAGTGTGACATCAACCACCATTGTCTCTTTAAATGTTGAGACAACTGTAGACTGACAATGATCAATTGTGTGCTCAGTATATGAATTTTGCATAGCAGCAGTGGGCTAGCTATGTTGGCCATAAAAGGATATATATTTGAAAGATCGTGTGAGACTTTGGTCAGTATTGAGTTGGTACTGGCCAATACTTAGTCTCTATTTGGGAATGAAATATATATATAAGTTTAAGGGCTTTTTAGAAATTCATACCTGAGACTCTATCAGATTCCCTTCTAGCATCTGCAGAGGTCGGTGCAGGAACATGTAATTGTTGATGTGCAGCACCAACATCTTCAATACCGACCTCTCTTTCTTGATGAGCACCTTCCAGTGTAGTTTGGTCATATTGAATCTCCACATCAAGAGGAACATGAGGTTCCTCAATTGGTTGAGCAGTTGGAACTAATTCTGGACCTGGAAGGTCAGCGGTGGCTGCAACAAAACTTTGAGCTTGAAGAGATGCAGTTAAAGATGGAACATTTGTAGGCTGCACCTCCTCAGATGATAAGTTTCCCATAATGATAGGGGAAAGATTCCTTCTTCGTCTTTGAAGGACCAGTGGTGTGTCTTCGGAGGACTCAGTATCAAAAACTGTTTCAATATGAGGAGCATCAGGATCTTGTGCAGGTGGAGAGATAGGTTGTTGAGGCGATTCTTGAACTTGTGGAACATCCGGCATCTCAACATCTTGACCAGCCTGTGCGCCATTACCACTATTATCATCATTATCATCATCATCATCATTGTCTGACTCAGTATCAGACATGTCTTCTGCATCATTTATGTGTTCTTGAACAATGGCCCACATAGAAGGACTCAGTAAAGGCTCTCCTTGTCTTGGCCTGTAAAAGAAAATCTTCTCACTAAGAGGAGGAAGATCAACCCTTGGACTGTGAAACTCATCATAAATATGTGTGGGCATTGAGTGTTGAAAGATGAGTGATAAAAATCTGTAGAAAGGGACATTGCATTCCCTTGTGTTAGCCCGAATCAAAGCAGCTAATTCATTGAAAATGAGCCGTGCATAATCAATGTTTCTTCCATAGTACAAGGCATGTACTATTTGCATCCCAAATTCATTTATTTGGTCCAAAGCTCCTGTCTTGTGGGTCATACACCGAATTATTGTTGTAATGAGAATACCCCACATAGGACCAAATTCATTTCTTTTGATTGTGCCCGTTGTTCCTCTTCGACCCAAAAATGGTAAAACTGAGCGTGCCTCTGTTCTATCAACAAATGGATCATACTGAGCTTGGGCGGGAAGTCTCAGTGCTTCACGAATGATGGCAGTAGAGACAAATTCCCTTCTTTGATCTCTAATTACCCACCCAGCAATCATATCTGGAGAATCGAGTTGAGCAGAGTACTAAAATTCGCATAGCATTTCTGGGTAAATTGCTCGAGGAGACAAGGTCAGTGCACGAGCAATTGGGCAATTCTTCAGAAACGTCACAATGTTTGTGAATTCTTGGCATGCCTAGGCTTGAGGAATATTGAAGTTTGCTGTTATGTTGTTCCTTGCAAACCTGGGCAGTTCATCGTTTCGGAATTTGATTTCCGATTCAACTCCTGGAGCGACGAAAGTGTAATTTGCCATCTGTGATTTTGATTTAAGTGTTTGTGCTTGCTAAGAAAGAGTGAAATCGTTAATAGCAGAGAGAATTTTAGATGAAAGAATGAAATAAATGTTGAAAAATATTTGAATGTTAAAAAAACGGTTATTTAAAGGAGATGTAAAGATAATTAAGGTATTGGGAAGTAAAAACGGCTGATTTGACTGCCTTATCCTCTGCCAACGGTAACTTTCCTATTAAGAAAGGTTACCGTTTGAGCAGTATGAGGATTAAACTCGGTGTGAGCGCCGTAATACCCCAATACTGAGAGAAAAAAAAATTAATTAAAAAAAAAAATAAAAAATATAAAAACAATTAATTTACTCTTGAAATTAATAAAAAAAATAAAAATTTTAAATTTTGATGATATCAGACTAGTGATACTGAGTGGTCAGTATCAACAGAAGTGATACTGAGGATTCAGTTTTAAAGAAAATTAAGAAAAATTAAGGATTTAACATACCTAATTGCCCTAGTAAATACATAAACCTTTCCTCAGGGAGAGGTTTAGTAAACACATCGGCCAATTGTTGATCAGTTGGTACATAATCTACCTCAACCTTACCTTTTTCCACATTATCTCGAATAAAGTGGTGTCTGATATCAATGTGCTTGGTTTTGGAGTGATAGACTGGGTTCTCTGTGATAGCAATAGCACTCTTGTTATCACAATGAATGGGAGTCTTATGAAAGTTGAACCCATAGTCTAAGAGTTGATACTGCATCCATAATAATTGAGCACAACAACTTCCTGCAGTAACATATTCTGCTTCTGCTGTGGAAGTTGCTACCGAATTTTGCTTCTTGGATGACCAACCAACTAGTCTTCCACCTAGGAATTGACATCCTCCACTTGTGCTCTTTCTGTCCAATCTACAACCAGCAAAATCTGCATCTGTGTACCCTTCAAGGTCAAAGTTTGAGTCTTTGGGATACCAAAGACCCAGGTTAGGAGTACCTGTAAGATATCTAAAGATGCGCTTAACTGCTTTCATGTGTGATTCTTTAGGATCAGCCTGATACCGAGCACACAAACATGTTGCAAACATGATATCAGGCCTGCTAGCAGTTAAGTAAAGTAAGGAACCAATCATACCTCGGTATGTGGATTGACATACTGGTTTACCAGTTTCATCCTTACTTATCTTATCCTGAGTACCCATGGGAGTGTGCATGGAAGATAAATTTTCAAATTTGTATTTCTTTAACATGTCATGCACATACTTACTTTGATTTATAAAAGTGCCATCAGGCTTTTGTTCAACTTGTAAACCAAGAAAGTAAGTAAGTTCTCCCATCATACTCATCTGATACTGAGTTGACATTATCTTAGCAAACCAGTCACACATTGACTTGTCAGTGGAGCCAAAGATAATATCATCTACATATATCTGAATGAGTAAGATGTCAGAACCTTTCCTTTTTGAAAATAATGTTTTATCAATTTTACCTCTTGTAAATTTATTTTCAATAAGGTACTCAGACATGGTGTCATACCAGGCTCTTGGAGCTTGTTTGAGCCCATATAGAGCTTTATCAAGCTTGAAAACATAATTAGGAAATTTGGGATCAACAAAACCTGGAGGTTGTTTAACATAAACTTCTTCTTGTAGTTTTCCATTTAGAAAAGCACTTTTGACGTCCATCTGATAAACTTTGAAATTCTTAAAGGCTGCATATGCAAGATACAACCTAATAGCTTCAATTCTTGCAACTGGTGCAAAAGTTTCATCATAGTCAATGCCTTCTTCTTGCCTGTAACCTTGAGCAACTAACCTTGCTTTGTTTCTGATGACAACACCATCCTTGTCCATCTTGTTTCTGAACACCCACTTAGTACCAATAATAGTTTTGCCAGTAGGAGGTGGTACTAAGTTCCAAACTTTATTTCTTTCAAACTCTGTGAGCTCTTCTTGCATAGCCTCTACCCAATCTTCATCGAATAAAGCTTCATCAGCTTTCTTTGGTTCAATGGTAGATAGAAAACTTGAGAAGAAACAAAAGTTTGCAGTTGCTTGGGTTGGAAATTCTATTTTTCTTCTTGTTTGGACACCTTCTTCAATAGGACCAATAATGTTTGAGTGTGGATGGTCTCTGTGTTCCCTTAAATTGTTTCCTAAGGGAGCATTTGAAATAGGATCAACAATATCTTGTTGATTTGGTGTGTTGTCTGTCTGATACTGAGTGGAATTCTGATCAATATTAGACAGTGCAGGTTGCTGTTCATCTTCATTTTGCAGAGTTGATGTGGATTCTTGTGAAGTGTTGGATGTTTCACCTTCTTCATAGATAGAGTGATTCAGATCATGAGTTGGAAACTCAGTATGGAGGTCCTCTGTTATGGGAACCTCAGTATTAGTCTCATTTGAGTGATACTGAGTTTGAACTTGATCAGTTTCATTAAACTTATTAGGAATAAAGTGTGGATGAAACTTAGGCTGTTCAGCAATGGAGTGTTATGGATTGCATAGACTATCTATGCCACTTATGTCTTCACTTGCTGAGGTAGAATGCTCATTCTGATCTTCATCGAATGTGACATGAATGGATTCTACAATCATCTTGGTTGAGATGATATACACTCTGAAAGCTTTAGAGTGTGGAGAGTAGCCCATGAACACACCTTCATTTGCTTTGGGAGCAAATTTATTGAGATTTTGTTTTGTACTGAGTACAAAGCATTTACTCCCAAAGATGTGGAAGTATTCCACATTAGGTATCTTGCCATTGTATAACTCATATGGAGTCTTTAGATGTCTTTGGACGATAGTGGCTCTATTCTGAGTGAAGTTTGCACAGTTTACAGCTTCAGCCCAGAAACTCAGTGCCAGTCCAGCATGGCATAATAAAGTTCTTGCAGCTTCAATCAGTGTTCTATTCTTTCTTTCTACAACACCATTTTGTTGTGGTGTGTAGGCTGCAGAGAAGTTTTGAATGATTCCTTTTTCTTCACAGAAATCGGCTGATACTGAGCTTTTAAACTCAGTACCATGGTCACTTCTAAGTTGCTTGACCTTGTTGCCTTTTTGAAGTTCCTCTCTTTTTATAAAGGCAATGATTTCTGTTGTTGCATCTGACTTAGTCTTGAGGAAGATGACCCAAGTATATCTTGAAAATTCATCAACCAAGACTAGAGTATAGATCTTTTTGGCCAAAGATGGTGTGCTGATGGGGCCAAAAAGATCCATATGTATCATAGTAAGAGGTTCATTAATGGAATGATTGACTTTGGACTTGAATGAACTCTTCTTCTGCTTGCCCATTTCACATGCTGAGCATAACTTATCTTTTGAATAAGTAATAGTGGGCAACCCTCTCACCAGTTTCTTCATACTGAGCTCGTTGATATTTCTAAAGTTGATGTGAGAGAGTTTCTTGTGCTATAGCCAGTGCAATTCTGGCTTGACTTTAGAAAGCAGGCATACTCGAATAGTTGGGTCTATTTCAGATAGGTTGACCACATATACGTCTTTTTCTCTTCTAGCAATGAGTACATGCTGGCCTTTATCATTGCAGATGATTCCTGCAACCTTCCTGAATCGAGCTTCATTGTCATCATCACACATCTGGCTGATACTGAGCAGATTGTGTTTTAGACCCTCTACATAGGCAACTCTTTTAAAAGTTATGTTGCCTGCCTTGATCACACCATAACCTCTTGTCTTTCCCACCGAGTCATCTCCAAATTTAACAGAAGGACCCTTCTCTGGAGTATAATTGAGAAGGTATTCCATACTGCCTGTCATGTGTCTTGAGCAGCCACTATCTAAATACCATTTTCTGTCACCCTGCACAAGACACAAAATAAGAGTTAGTTCTTTTTAGGAACCCATTTTTGAATGGGACCTTTGGTGGGATAAACATATTTTGACTTAATCTCTTTATATGGAGAGGTCGGTATCACTTCGGGGGTAACTTTAGAAGTTTTCTTTGGTGATACTGACTTAGTTTCTCTCCTTTTCTTTGGTACTGAGTACCTAGGACTTGAGAGATCAGTCCAGCATTCATCTCCCTTGTGACCAGTGTGATGACACCTATAACATTTTCTAGGTCTATTTCTAAACATATTTTCATAAGGTATTTTAGAAAAATGTTTCACTTTTGGTAGGTCAGTATGAACAAGTTTTGCAAATTGTTTACTTAAAGATTTTACCTGATCACCAAGTGTTTTTAAAATGTTAATTTTGTCATTTTTAATAGGTGTTTTAACATTTTGTTTTACTGATTTAAAGGGTGGTGGATCTGGTTGCTTCTTTTTATTTGACAGAGGAGTCTTTCTAATATTATTAGTGGTAGACTTCTGGTCTCTGCCAACTAAGGACCTAGTTAAAGTTTTTTTTTGTTTATCATGTTTTGAAGAAACAACTTTAACAGGTTCTTTAGATTTCTCAGTATATGATGTTTCTGTTCCTGCAACTTATGTATTAGATGAAACATTAGAGATAGAAGTTGTCTTATTATCATTATATCATTCAAAAGTTGTTGTATTAAATAATAATTCAAAAGGTGGAACAGCAGAGGTGTCATACTGAACTATTGGGAGCTCGGCATCAGAAATTTCTTTTATAGAAAATTCAATACTGGGTTCTTGTAGCTCAGTATAGCACTTTGAGCAGATGGAGGGACCAATAGGTTTTTCTAAAATTTCATTTTCCTCATCATCTGACTCAGTTTGACATCCGACTTCACATAAAGTTTTAGCTTTTACAAAATTAATAGGGTTCATAGTAGAAAACTCTTCAAATAAATCAGCAAAATTGTTTCTATTTTTAAATTGAGGATCAACACCAAGTGCAGCCCTCACATTTTCTGGAAATTGTTGATTTAAACATTTATTTAATTTTATTGAAGCATTTCCCCAAGATTTACACTGTTTTTCAAATTTTTCTTTTTCAAGTTTGTGTAAATGAGATTTATCAGCTAATCTCTGGTTAATGTCTTTTAAATCTGAAAAATTTAATTCTAAATCTTTATACTTTGCTAGTTTATCTAAGTTTTCATTATTTACCCTTTCAAGTTCTTGAATTTTTAATTTTAAAGCTTTTTCTTTTTGTATAGAAGTTTTAAGATCAACAATCATATACTCAAAAATCTTAGTCTTTTCATTCACTGAATAAGTTTGAAAGGAACTTACCTTGTACAACTGAGTGGAATCCCAATCAGTATGAACACTCATCCTCTCAGCCTCTTTGATATCCTTTTCAAAAGAGCTCTTCAAATCATCTTCAGTGAAAGCCATAAAGGCTTTATTCTCAATCTCTTCCTCATCATCACTTAAGTCTTCATCCATCCAGGCTTCTGAGTAAAGTGCTTGATGAGGTGCTCCATTCCCTTCTGCCCTCTTGCCCTTGCTCCAATTCTTCAGCTTGACATATTTGTCTCTATACCTTTTAGCTCGGTATGCAATCTTGTCATTTTGGTCAGTCTCAGAAGACTTGGTATGACAATTTGCAGCAATATGTCCAGGCTTTCCACACATATAGCAAAGACCTGATCTTGGGTCAGTATTAGAAGAGCTAACACCAAGCCTCTTCTTCTTCAACTGATCCAGCTTCATAGACATAAGAGCCATTTGAGTTTCAAGCTCTTCTGCCTCAGCATCAGCTAGATCAACTTCTGGTTCATCTGGCTCAGTCACAGTATAGGCCTGTTGCACAACTAGAGCCATGCCAGTGGAAGCTTTGTCAGTTTTCTTCCAGTTGATCAGTCTTGCAGCATTATTCTCCTCATGATTCAACATTAGACCATACAAAGTTTGAAGAGTGTATGACTCAATGTTGTTAGCAGCATTTACAGAGTTTGTCATGTCAAGAAATTGTTGAGGAAGACTATCCAGGAACTTTTGAACAAGTTCTCCTTCCTCTTTCACAATGCCTACACTGATTAAATCATGGATAACAGTATTGAACCTGTTATAGAGAGTGGTGATGTCTTCATTAGGAGTTGAGAAGAAGTTTTCATATTTCCTTCTCATGTTGCTTTTCCTTTGCAACTTCACATTTGCTGTGCCTTCATAGGTGACTGATAGGCTATCCCACATAGCTTTTGCTGTTGGCAATTTCATAATTGCATTAAGTATCTCTTTGGTAACAGCATTACCAATCACCCCTTTAGCTCTGGAGTCTAAAGCATACAACTGACGGTCAGTATCAGTCCAGTTGTGCTTTAGTTTAGGTACAGTTCTTATGCCCTCAGGAGCATCATCAGTAGCAGCAACAGGTTCCACAGTTTGTGGAATGATAGGACCATCATATAGCACAGTGAGCATCTCATGATGAATAGATTCAAGATACTACTGAGCTTTTAGCTTCCATTGATGGAAGTCTTTTCCATCAAAGATGGGTACTCCCTTTCCAGACATAACTGGTGCAACAATGGTGGACATTTTTGATTTTGGAGTATGGGAAGGATAAGTATAAGGGATGGCTGCCAGGGTTATAGATCGACTAAATAAGAGTTTATTTAGCCTTCTCTGATACCAGTTGTTAGGTCACAACAACCCTGTTTTAATGTTAATTGATAGAATATTATACTTAGAGAAATATTAGAGTGATAACACAAGAATATAGTCAATGTATAAATCCACTAAGTGTGGCTTGTTGCGGAATAACAAGACCACTGATCAATTACAAAGATATGAAAGTGTAAAGTGAATTGGTGAGTTCTCCTTTGCAAGATGATCTCTATTTATAATGATATAGAGATCTTACATAATGGGCAAAGGAGTAACCGAAGGACTAAACTAGGCAAATGACTAAGATCAAGGGAATTGATCTTAGTCCGTTACAAAATGTAACTCAGTCCTTCTACTCAGTCCTTGTACTCAGTATCACTATCTGATACTGAGTACTGATACTGAGTTCCAATACTGATCACTCAGTATCAGACCTAAACTTAGCTATATTATTCTACATATTATTCAAGACTAGTCTAGGTTGTTTTGTTATCTTAAGATCCAAAGGGGCAAGGCTTTTTGCCTTAACACTTTCCGAGCAACAAAGACTTTGTTGTCTTCTTGATGATAGAAATAGTATCCTAATGTTTCCCTTGGATATCCAATGAAGATACACTTATCTGACTTGGGGTTTAGTTTGTCTGTGAAGTTACGTCTAACGTACGTTCACAACCACAAATCTTGAGAAAAGATAATTTAGGCTTTCTCCCCGTCCAGTGCTAGAATGGAGTCTTTTCTACTGACTTGGTCGGAACCCTATTCAGTGTGAATGCTGCAGTCTCGAGTGCATGTCCCCAAAATGATAGTGGTAGTGGGGCGCGACACATCATTGAATGTACCATGTCTAACAAGGTGCGATTCCTCCTTCCTGATACACCATTCATCTGAGGTGTATACGGAGGTGTGAGTTGTGAAACAATCCCACATTCCTTCAAATGATCGTTGAACTCTTGGCTCAAATATTCGCCTTCTCGGTCAGACCGAAGTGACTTAATTTTCTTACCTAGTTGGTTCTCTACTTCCCTCTGATATTCTTTAAACTTTTCAAAGCTTTCAGACTTTAGTCTCATATGAAAGACATAGCCATACCTACTGAAGTCGTCACTAAAGGTAATGAAGTAGCGGTATCCTCCTCTGGCTTCTGGAGTAAAGGGTCCACACACATCTGTGTGTATTATCCCTAACAGCTCGCCTGCCCTTTCATTGAAGTGGTTGAAAGGGTCTTTTGTCATCTTACCAGATAAACAAGCTTCGCATATTGCATATGATTCTAAATCAAATGGCTCTAGAATTCCATCATCGTGGAGTTTCTTTATGCGAGTTTCGTTTATATGACCTAAACGACAATGCCAAAGATAAGTTTGACTCAAGTTACTCTTGGATCTTCTACTTATATGATAGATGTCTCGTTCTATGTTATTTAGATTTAACATGTATAGACCATTATGAGAATTTGCGTTAAAATATAAAATATCATCTTTTAAACACGAAATTGTTTTTCCATAAAACTCATAATAAAAACCACTGTCTATAAGTAAATCAAACGAAATAAGATTTTTAATAAGTCTAGGAACATAATAACAATCTTTAAGTTCCAAAACTCTTCCTGAAGGCAACTTGAGAAGATATGTTCTTACGACTTCAGCTCCAACCTTGGAACCTTCGCCTACTCGTAGTTCAACATCTCCTCGTCCTAGCCTCCTGTTCCTTATAAATCCCTGCAAATGATTGCAAATGTGATGAACACATCCGGTATCCAATACCCAGGATTCACTAGAAGTAACGAGACAATCAATCATAAAGATACATGAATCGCTGACAAAGTCAGCGTCCAACAGCCCCACGTCAGACGTGTGCTCACATATATCCTTGCTGCCACATGTTGGGCAAGACAAATCAGCAAAGTCATTCAACCAATCATAGAACTCATCCTGCTGAATCTTAGGGAGAGATTCTTCCTATAGCCTTTGAACATCGCGTATACACAAGAGATTCTCATGTAGACCTGCGACACTCAGATCAAAATTCCCGACTATGCGTACTACCTTGTCCTGATAGTACCGAGTGAGAGATCCAAACAAGAACAAGACTTGTTCATGCTCGTTTGACGTGCCAGTAACTAGGGTGAGACAATCTAGCAAACTTCTTATGTTAACAATATGGTCACTCAATGGTTGATCATCTTTCATCTTTGACGAAATGATTTCTTGCAAAATGAACTGCTTGCTATCTTCAGTACTATCTTTAAACGTCTCCTCAAGATACTGGACAAACTCATAGCATGGTTTCTTACGTAGATTATCAGTAAGCTCTAATAATGAAGTAAGAACACGAAAAAAAAAGACTTGTGATTCATCAGCCAGATACTGATAATATGCATCAAGCTCATCATCCTGGGCATCTTGCCCTAGTTGTCCCTTGGGCACCTCATCTATCACGTACAATAGATTCCGTGCTTTTAGGTAACTCCTAAAGTGCACTTTCCAAACTTTGTAGTTTGGACCAGTAAGCTTCCATTTTCCAGTGATGAACTTTCGCGATTCGTTTGGTGAGTAAAACGGAATTTTTGACGGTACAGACATCTATAAGAAAAACAACAAACGGTTAGTAAGATTAGATAAATAAATAACTTCTAACATTATTACCTATTAAGAATAATAGCTAGACTAGGATCCATATTCCACGCCCTCTAATGCAAGGTTTGGGCACTTCCCATTAGAGCCACGCTATTTCTGGTAGGTATAGCCATACCGACCGCTTCTAGACTAGAAACGATTCCTAGATCTTCGGGATATCAAGTTGAACAACAAACTTGTACATGTTTTAATCCCTCTAGTGCATTTTGGGCCGGACTCCAGATTATCACCAAAATAGATTGTACCACCTAAGACAGTGCGATGCCTTGCGCCGGGACTCCCGATTATCACAAGACCCTACGCACCCTAACACTCACAATGATTTGAATCCACATCTAAGGTTCTTTCTCCTTACAATGTGAATATCGTTGAACAAGTGAGGTGTTCCATTAAGTGGGTTGCACTCTGATCTAAGATTTTCTAAAAAGGATTTTCCTTTGTTCGAAAAAAGTTTGCCAGTTTTTAATTACTTGGTTTTATAAACTAACTTTTTATAAATTCCACCTTTTAATTTTATTTATATAAAACTTGGTTTATAAACAAACTGTTTACTTTACCATTATTAATTTAAAACTTGGTTTTCTAAACAAACTGTTTATAATCGCCATCTTATTAATTTATACCTTGGTTTTCTAAACAAACTGTTTATAACTACCATCTTATTATTAAAACTTGGTTTTCTAAACAAACTATTTATAATTACCATCTTATTATTAAGACTATAATAAATAAACGAAATAAATTAAAAAAATACTAGCAATCTCGAAAAATTGCTATGCCATCTTATTATTAAGACTTGGTTTTGTGTTTTGTATATTTAAGAAATAAAAACTTTATTAATTTCCGAAAAATATTTAACATTTTCGGATTTATTAAAACAAACACAATGTCACTTCTTTTGGGTTATGTTAGATTAAATAAATAAATAAACTGATAATTTAAATTACCAAATTAATAATTAATAAATTACCTATAAACTAGTTTCTTATTTCCCCCTTAATTTAATGATTATTTTGATTTTAATAAACCTTATTAAAATCAGTTTGAATTTAAATGTTATTGACTTTATTATAATAGACGAAAAAATAATAATACTTGTCAAAAGAGTAAACTTTTGACACTCGATTTGATCCCGCGTACCTATATGCCCGAAACTGAGCCTTAGGTTAACGAAACTGGATCAAAAACACAACGAGGGGAAAAACTGGATCGATTAGACGAAGACCGAACCGTGGATCGGTTCGGCTCGCCCGTTCGGCCCGTTCGTCTGAACCAGGTTCGACCGAAACTCGGTCTTACTTGGTTCGACCGAACCCTATCCTTTTTCTTTTTTTCTTTTTTTATAAAAAACAAAAATTATAATAATAATACTAGTAATAACAAGTAAATAAATGTGTTATTCTAATACTAAGAATAACACAACTTTCCTTAATTTTTCTAAAGCCTAATTTGTCCATTGATTTACCAAATCTTGGTTAATCAATTACTTGGACTATTTTTTCTAGGGTTTTTTACTAGACAAAAAAGGAACCCAATTCTTTTTATCTTGAAACCTATTCAATCCAATTGTTCATAAACTTGAACAATGTTCTTGGATCAAACTTACTAGGTTTCTTTCTAAGATAAAAAAAACTTAATATAATATATACATATATACAAAATTCGTAAAAAACAAGGGAGAAAAAGAAACCTAATTTCTTTTTATCTAGAACCATATTCAATCCAATGTTCATTCAAAACTTGAAGAACACATTCTTGGATTTCGAAATTCTTAGGGTTCTTTTCTAGATGAAAAGAAACTCAACCGAATCTCATTGAGATTAGTAGAAAGCTCTGATACCACTGTAGGAAAACCTTGTAGGATTCACATGGCGGAACTTGAATCCCACATTACTGGATCTTTACTAGACAATGAGATCACGAGAAGAAGGAGTGATGAACATTACCTTTAGATTTCTAAAGAATGATCCACCTCTACTGCACCACTTGGACACGCTGCAAGACCACGTTGTACCAACAAAGTATCACACAAAGGCTTGTGTGTGTGTGTGTGTTCGGTCGAACACCAACCGAAAGGAACCGAAACGTTGGTGTCAACCGCCCACAAGAAACCGGAGCCGTCGAAAGTCAAAGGGCGTGCCTCCCAACTCACGCGTGAGGAAGCCAAGGAGACTCAAGATGTCGTCTCAGGTACCTTATTCATAAACTCCATACCCACTTATGTATTGATTGATTCGGGTTCCACTTATTCTTTCGTGTCTCATGAATTTAGTGCTAAGTTTAAGGTTGCACTAGAGTTACTTGATGATTTGTATGAAATAGAAGTAGCCGATGGGAAAACCTCTATGGTTCAACACATCTATAGAGATTGTGAATTAGAGATCGATAATAAGAAGTTCAAAGTAGATTTGATGCCTATGGGGATTAAGGCTTTTGATGTGATTATTGGGATGGATTGGTTGGGAATCCACCAAGCCATTTTATGTGGGAAGAAGTTAGTGTCGATTAAGTCTCCCGAAAATGAGAAAGTGTACATTTATGGGGAAAAGAGGCATCATATGCCAAACTTGTTAACCGCCATTAAAGCAAGAAAGTGTTTATCGAAAGGATGTTCATCATTTATAGCTTATGTCCTAGATGGGAGAAAAGAGAAGAAGACGGTTGAAAATGTGAAGATCATCCGGGATTTTCCCGAAGTATTTCCCGATGACTTACCCGGTTTGCCACCGGAGAGACAAGTCGAGTTTCGAATTGATTTAGTTCCGGGGGCGACGCCGATTGCCCGAGCCCCGTATCGTTTAGCTCCCACCGAAATGAGAGAGTTGATGGCTCAACTTCAAGATTTTCTCGATAAAGGTTTTATCCGTCCTAGTTCGTCTCCATGGGGTGCAGTGGTTTTATTTGTGAAGAAGAAAGATGGTTCGATGAGGATGTGTATTGATTACCGAGAGCTTAACAAGATGACAATTAAAAACCGATATCCTTTGCCAAGCGTAGATGATTTGTTTGATCAACTTCAAGGAGCCGATTATTTCTCCAAGATTGATTTGAGATCGGGTTACCATCAAGTTCGTGTTAAAGAAGGTGATACCGAGGATACGGCCTTTAGAATTCGTTATGGGCATTATGAATTTTTGGTGATGCCATTCGGTTTGACGAATGCCCCGGCTATTTTCATGGATCTCATGAATAGGGTTTGTAAACCATTCCTCGATAAATTTCTCATCGTGTTCATCGATGATATTCTTATTTTCTCCAAAACCGAAGAAGAACTTGAAGAACACTTGAAGCAAACTCTAGAAGTTTTGAAACGAGAAAAGTTGTATGCAAAATTCTCAAAGTGTGAATTTTGGTTGCGAGAGGTTCAATTTCTCGGTCATATAGTATCTCGAAGCGGGATAAAAGTTGACCCGTCTAAGATTGAAGCGGTAAAGAATTGGGAAGCACCGAAGACTCCAACCGAAGTAAAAAGTTTTCTTGGGTTAGCCGGTTATTACCGAAGGTTTATTGAAGATTTTTCCCGAGTGGCGGTCCGACTCACTAGGTTAACGAGAAAGGATATGAAGTTTGAATGGGGGAAAAAGCAAGAAGACGCCTTTGCCTTGTTAAAGGAAAAGTTGTGCAATGCACCAATTCTCACTCTACCCGATGGTATGGAAAATTTCGTGGTGTACAGTGACGCCTCGAACAAAGGCCTTTGTTGTGTTTTGATGCTAAGAGGAAAGGTGATAGCTTATGCTTCAAGACAATAGAAAAACACAGAAGAAAGGTATACAACTCATGATTTGGAGTTGGCGGTGATTATTTTTGCCTTAAAAATATGGAGACATTACTTGTATGGCACAAGGTGTATATTGTACACGAATCATAAAAGTCTTAAGTATGTGTTCACACAAAAAGATTTGAATATGAGACAAAGGAGGTGGATTGAGCTGATTAGTGACTACGATTGTGAAATCGTTTATCACGAGGGAAAGGCTAATGTGGTAGCCGACGCCTTGAGTAGAAAAGTTTATGAAAAGCCGGTTAAGGCTAAGTTGATGCGGATTGATGTAGTATCTAGTTTTATTGAAAGTATAATGTAACATCCTAAAAATCAGGGGAAATTTAAAAAAAAAAATTAAATAAATAAAATAATCATTTCCCCAAAAGTACAAGTATAACAAACGGTCCCATCTCATTAAAATAAAAATAAACCGTCTCGTGATTTAAATGCGGAATAATTAGAGGTTTTAAAACAAAACATGTTTGACTCAAAATAAATGTTTTAATCCAAATCCATAAATATAAAAATAGAAACGCAGCTCATCAACCATTGACCTTCTCTTTCCCCTTGCTAGTACCTGCAACATGGGAGGGAGTGTTTGGGGTCAGCCACCGCTGAGTGAATAATAACAAAATAAAGATACACATACAAACAATCCACACCACATAAGTGATCCCTAAAGACTCTACTCATTTCTCGTTATTAGGCCTTTATTAATTCTCATTAGGTTCGCCGTGGGTTGTGGCGATACTCAACGCACGTCCACCGCCATGCGCTCATCACAACACCCTCTTCCAACACCCGTCCTCTAGGTGCCCCGCGGTACCACGCTGACAGTCGTGTAGTGTACTTTGGCTACTCAAACGGGAAGAGTTGGCTTTCGTCGTCGCCTCTTGCGATCGGTAATTAAAATCTCATAGTTATAGGGTTAGTTTTATTAATGTGTTGACTCATACAACATGTACTCATATAAAACAAACCATCTCATACTCAACACATATCATCTCAACAGATATGTAATCAACTAGCACATCTCACATGCATATAACTCATAAACATAACTCATGTACGCAGATCAACACATAATGATATGGTACTTATCTCGGTTACTCAACATCCATATCTCAGTTCAGGATGAATTTAAAATACATAACACGTAACACATCAACAAATAACAAGCTCATCTCAAAGCAATAGGAATTCATGACATATAGCACATAATCACGAAGTGAATGTAAATGCAAGTTTATAGTGAGATCACCCACCTCGATAAACGTAAGCTCCTATGGAATCCTCAGCACGCATAGGAGTCACAACTCAGCTCCTAAAGGATCCAACAATGCATCACAATACTAGGATTAAAACTCGGCTCAACATTATTTCCAACAGAATTTGACAGCACGCAACACTCTTACGGAAATGGTCATAACTCTCAACAGCTCTGTAAATTTTATTCAAAGTTTTACAGTAGCTCAATGACTCAGAGAACTACAGTTTTACAGAAGACCCCGGAATCTAAATCCAAACAGAAAGGGCTCAAAACAGGCTCACAAGACAGAATAGCTGAACCGAAAACTATTCTGCGATGGTTTACTAAAACAACGATAACTTTTAAACCGTAAACTAGATTAACGAGCCGTCAGCGGCATTGGAAAGAGGGCTCAGAAAACTAGAGACTAGCATTGGCAAGAAATCCAAAAACATATTTTAAGTGTAATAAAAATAGTCCTGAACTCGGAGAACAGATTCTGTTAAAAATTAGCATGTGTTTTAAAACCCGCTTTACAAACCTGACATCAACCCGCTAATTTCCAAGGCACCCGACAGCCCCGAAAGTCTCTTTTTATCTCGGAATTTATTTTCACATAATTCATTTAATTTATTTAAGAAAGCTTCTCGATTTAGGAAACCAAGAACGTCCTAAAGGTTCGGTTTGCGATTCTCGATTAATAAAACGTGTTGATTATCGCGAAAAGGGTTTTTACCCAAACCAAACCCAACACACGTAAATTTTTGTGACCAAACCCGCACCACAGATTCATAACCAGAAGACAACCAAACGGATTCAACGAAACAATTAACAAACGAGGTACTAAAACAACTAAGCCGATACGTCAACAAGATTTATTTATACATAATCACGGCTCGGGAACATTCCCGAGCCTCACAGCCCTGCTCGAAATTACCTGGCCCTTCACACCCGATCTTCCCTAACTTCAGCTCATTCCACGCAGCCCAACACACACATAAAACCGGTTACAACCCCGATCGAATTCAGGTCACAAACCCGCAACACTTATGCTCGATACCTTGATAAACTCTTCTTGTCTAACCTTGGTTGATTTCTGTGATCAGTTGCTCGATCTCGTCACCTACTGGCTGCCTTGCTCGATCAGAATGAAAGGAGGTGGCTGCAATTTCTTCAACTCAAGGTTCAATTTACCATAAGCAAGCAAACACATCTAATTAAAGAGAGGTGCTTGCCGACAATCTTTAAAAACGTGACCTGCTTCTTTAATACAAGCAAGCAAGAAAACACCTCTAATTAAAGAGAGGTGCTTGCCGACAATCTTTTAAGAAACGAGACCTACTTCCTTGATGCTTTGAACAAAAAGGGAGAAAAATACCGGAAATCGATCAATCTCACGACCTCTTTTCTCCTGCTAATCTCGATCAACAATCTTCACTTTATTGCTGCCTTTTATTGCTCGAGTATAAGAGAACAGTGGCTGGACAGAAAAAAAAGAAGGAAGATGTGAGATGGTTTGGGGGAATCGGCAGCTAGGGTTTAGGGAATATACGGTTTGATACTTAAATCACAAGAAAGAAAATAAGGCTCCTAGCTCAGCCCTTACTCGATCGGATGTAAAGGCCCTCAAGCCCAGCCCCACCTTTGGACAATCGTGCAGGCGTTAAGGCTCAAATAGATCACGGTGCAAGAGAAATGGACCAAGGGAAAAACAAGGACCGAACAAGGTCACTTACAAGATCGGTAAAAAAAACGATTATCTCAGGCTCAAATAACGACAACAAAAAACCGAGTCTCGGCCTTGGCCTTTGGCTGTCCCGACCCAAAATAATACAACCCCAACTCTCGATTATTAAAACGGCTTAAAAAAACGAACCGTCTAACTACAGGTCTAAATAATATGAAACGTCACATAATTATCAACACACCATAGTAAAGAACACATAAATGTGTAGATAAAACGTCACGCATTTAAATATAAAAAAATCACCAACGTCATATAATTATTTAACGGTCGACTCATAGACCATCAAAAACGTAATTTAAATTTAATTTAAATTATTATTTAATTATTTAAAATTTTAGGGCGTTACATATAAAAACCGCACAAGCCGAAGTGATGGGAAAGGACGAGTATAGACAAGAGAGATTGAGAAAGAACCAAGTATTTGAAGAAAATGTTCAAGGGTTAAAAACCGTGAATGGTCGGATTTGGGTTCCGAAATTCAGTGGAAACCGAAAAGTATTGTTGAATGATGTTCACAAGTCCAAGTACTCGATTCATCCCGGAAGTACAAAGACTTATCAAGGCTTGAAGAGAATTTATTGGTGGTCGGGGATGAAGTCGAGAGTAGCAAAGTACATGTCAAAGTGTGCCACGTGTGCACAAGTGAAAGCCGAGCACCAAGTGCCTTATGGAGTTGCACAATCGTTGCAAGTGTCGGCCGGGAAATGGGAAGACATCACAATGGATTTCATTGTTGGTCTTCCAAAGACGAGTAGACACCATGACGCCATTTGGGTGATTGTTGATAGGTTAACGAAAAGTGCGTTATTCCTAGCTATTCGGGAAACTATGCCACTCGAGAAGTTGGCAAAGTTATATGTTGATGAAGTGGTTCGTTTGCATGGGGTACCAATGTCGATTGTGTCCGATCGGGGTGCAAGGTTTACCTCGAGATTTTGGAGATCACTCCAAGAAGAGTTGGGGACTAAGTTGAGATTGATCACGGCTTACCATCTGCAAACTGATGGTCAAAGTGAAAGAACGATCCAAACAGTCGAAGATATGTTGAGATCGTGTGTTTTGGATTTCGGTGGTAAATGGGACGAACATTTGCCGTTATTTGAGTTTTCATATAACAATAGTTATCATTCTACGATTAAAATGCCGCCGTTTGAGGCGTTGTATGGGAGAAAGTGTAGAACGCCTTCTTGTTGGTTGGAGGCGGGTGAGACAAAACTCATGGGTCCCGAGATTGTGAAAATAACAAACGAGAAAACTGGAATAATTCAAAAGAATATGAAAATCGCACAAGATCGCCAAAAGAGTGAAGGATTTATGTGCACAGATAAGTACACGTGTCACCGTGTCCAATGTTATAAGACACTAAAGGGTCACACCACTACACACCCAATAATGGACAACCGAATAAAGTAAGTTGTGTGGAATAATTAACTAGTTAAGTTAATTATAAAGAAGAGAATAAATAATAATAAGTGAATTATTATTTAGGATGGTTAAATATTAGGTTAAGTATTTAACGGACAGTTAATTAATAGTTAATTAATTAACTAGTAAAAGTCCAAGGGTTTAAAGTGTTAATAGGAAGTTTAATTATGAGATTAATCATAATTAAACTCCAACGACTTAACTGTAACTTAAGCCCTTATAAATAAAGGCTTAAGGTTAAGGCTTTAGGGTTAGTCACTTTACACACTCAAAACCCTACACCCTTCCTCTCTCTCTCGTTCGTCCGATCCGAAACAACCCCAAGGGGGTTTCGGTTTTTCTTGTTCGAGTTCGTCGAACGAAACACACACACACAAGTTCTTGTGTGATACTTTGTTGGTACAACGCTGTCTTGCAGCGTGTCCAGGTGGTGCAGTAGAGGTGGATCACTTCTTTAGCTATCTAAAGGTAATGTTCATCATCTTCTCTTTCTCGTGATCTCATTGACTAGTAGAGATCCAGTAATGTGGTATTCAAGTTCCGCCATGTGAATACTACAAGGTTTTCCTACAGTGGTATCAGAGCTTTCTACTAATCTCAATGATATTCGGTCGAGTTTCTTTTCATCTAGAAAAGAACCCTAGAAAATTCGTGAGATCCAAGCATGTGTTCTTCAAGTTTTGAATGAACATTGGATTGAATAGGGTTCTACATAAAAAGAAATTAGGCTTCTTTTTCTTCCTTGTATTTCCGAAATTTCGTATGTATATATGTATATTATATTAAGTTTTTTTTATCTTAGAAAGAACCCTAGAAAATTTAATCCAAGAAAATTGTTCAAGTTTTGAATAATTGGATTGAATAGGTTTCAAGATAAAAAGAACTAGGTTTTTTTTTTTGTTTAGAGAAATAAAACCTAGTACTTTTAATCCAAGTATGTTATTCAAAGATCTTGAATAATTGGAATAAAAAGGTTTTAAGACAAAATTAAGAAAAGGTTATGTTAAATTTTACGTTTATAAAATTTAACACTTTATTTGTTTATTATTGTTATTATTACCGAAAAAAAAAATAAAATAAAAATATATATATTTTACGATAGTCGAACCCGCCTCAACCGAGTTTCGGTCGAAGCAAGGCTCGACCATCGAGTGGCCATCGCACACCATCCCACCGAGTTTTGGTTGGGGTAACTTCGTGGTCAAGAAACTTTATTTTTGGTCCAAGATTTCCCAACGTTTTTGGGAAGTATGTGATCCTAAATAGGGGATAAAATCTGCAAGTTTCTAATGTAAGATTTTATCATTAATAGTCAAATCTCTTAAAATAATTTTTGACTAGTTTATTATTTTTGTTAATTAATAACAATAAAGTTTAATAAACAATTATAATAAACCTAATGATTTTAATAGTTATTAAAATCAAGATAATTATGAAATTAAGGAGGAAATAAGAAACCAGTTTATGGGTAATTTTATAATTACCAGTTTGGTAATTTAAATTATCAGTTTATTTATTTAATTAGAATGACATAACCCAAAAAGAGTGATATTGTGTTTACTTTAAATTTTTCGGAATTATTTTCATATTTTCGAAATTTTTTATAAAGTTTTATTTTTAAATACATAAACCACAAAACCAAGTCTTTGGGGTTATGGCATGGCAATTTTTCAAAAATTGCGAGTATTATATATTTTTCGTTTATTTATTATAATATGAAATAATAAGGTGGTGATTATAAACAGTTTGTTTAGAAAACCAAGATTTAATTATATGGTAATTATAAATAGTTTGTTTAGAAAACGAAGGTATAAATTAATAAGATGGTGATTATAAACAGTTTGTTTAGAAAACCAAGTTTTAAAATTAATAATGGTAAAGTAAACACTTTGTTTATAAACCAAGTTTTATAAAAGACAAATTAAAAGTGTAATTTATAAACAGTTAGTTTATAAAACCAAGTAATTAAAAACTGGCTAACTTTTTCGAACAAAGGAAAATCCTTTTTAGAAAATCTTAGATCAGAGTGCAACCCACCTAATGAAACACCTCACTTGTTAAACGATATTCACATTGTAAGGAGAAAGAACCTTAGATGTGGATTCAAATCATTGCGAGTGTTAGGATGCGTAGGGTCTTATGATAATCGGGAGTCCCGGCGCAAGGCATCGCACTGTCTTAGGTGGTACGATCTATGTTGGTGATAATCGGGAGTCCCGGCCCAAAATGCACTAGAGGGATTAAAACATGTACAAGTTTGTTGTTCAACTTGATATCCCGAGGATCTAGGAATCGTTTCTAGTCTAGAGGCGATCGGTATGGCTATACCTACCAGAAATAGCGTGGCTCTAATGGGAAGTGCCCAAACCTTGCATTAGAGGACGTGAAATATGGGTCCTAGTCTAACTATTATTATTAAAAGGTAATAATGTTAGAAGTTATTTATTTTTATCTAATCTTACTAACCGTTTGTTGTTTTTCTTATAGATGTCTGTACCGTCAGAAATTCCGTTTTACTCACCAAACGAATCACGAAAGTTCATCACTGGAAAATGGAAGCTTACCGGTCCGAACTACAAAGTTTGGAAAGTGCACTTTAGGAGTTACTTAAAAGCACAGAATCTACTGTACGTGATAGACGAGGTGCCCAAGGGACAACCAGGGCAAGATGCCCAGGATAATGAGCTTGACGCTTATTATCAGTATCTGGCAGATGAATCACGAGTTATGTCGATTCTTATTCTTACTTCATTATCAGAGCTTACTGACAATCTGCGTAAGAAACCATGCTATGAGTTTGTCCAGTATCTTGAGGAGACGTTTAAAGATAGTACTGAAGATAGCAAGCAATTCATTTTACAAGAAATCATTTCGTCAAAAATGAAAGATGATCAACCACTGAGTGATCACCTTATTAACATAAGGAGGTTACTAGATCGTCTCACCCTAGTTACTGGCACATCAAACGAGCATGAACAAGTCATGTTCTTGTTTGGATCTCTCACTCAGTACTATCAGGACAAGGTAGTACGTATAGTCGGGAATTTTGATTTGAGTGTCGCAGGTCTACACAAGAATCTCTTGTGTATACGCGATGTTCAAAGGCTAGAGGAAGGATATTTGCGAGCACACGTCGGACGTGGGGCTGTTAGACGCTGACTTTGTCAGCGATTCAGGTATCTTTATGATTGATTGTCTCGTTACTTCTAGTGAATCCTGGGTATTGGATACCGGATGTGGTCATCACATTTGCAATTATTTGCAGGGATTTAAGAAGAACAGGAGGCTGGGACGAGGGGATGTTGAACTACGAGTAGGCAAAGGTTCCAAGGTTGGAGCTGAAGTCGTATGAACATATCTTCTCAAGTTGCCTTCAGGAAGAGTCTTGGAACTTAAAAATTGTTATTATGTTCCTAGACTTATTAAAAATGTTATCTCTTTTGATTTACTTATAGACTGTGGTTTTTATTATGAGTTTTATGGAAAAACAATTTCGTGTTTAAAAGATGACATTTTATATTTTAACGCAAATTCTCATAATGGTCTATATACGTTAAATCTAAATAACATAGAACGAGACGTTTATCATATAAGTAAAAGATCCAAGAGTAACTTGAATCAAACTTATCTTTGGCATTGTCGTTTAGGTCATATAAACAAGACTCGCTTCTTACTGGCAAGATGAAAAAAGACCCTTTCAACCACTACAATGAAAGGGCAGGCGAGTTGTTAGGGATTATACACACAGATGTGTGGACCCTTTACTCCAGAAGCCAGAGGAGGATACCGCTACTTCATTACCTTTACTGACGACTTCAGTAGGTATGGTTATGTCTTTCTTATGAGACTAAAGTCTGAGAGCTTTGACAAGTTCAAAGAATATCAGAGGGAAGTAGAGAACCAACTAGGCAAGAAAATTAAGTCACTTCGGTCTGACAGAGGAGGCGAATATTTGAGCCAAGAGTTCGACGATCATTTGAAGGAATGTGGGATTGTTTCACAACTCACACCTCCGCATACGCCTCAGATGAATGGCGTATCAGAAAGGAGGAATCGCACCTTGTTAGACATGGTACGTTCAATGATGTGTCGCGCCCCACTACCACTATCATTTTGGAGACATGCACTCGAGACTGCAGCATTCACACTGAATAGGGTTCCGACCAAGTCAGTAGAAAAGACTCCGTTCGAGCATTGGGCGGGGAGAAAACCTGAAATATCTTTTCTCAAGATTTGGGGTTGTGAAGCGTACGTTAGACGTAACTTCAAAGACAAACTAAATCCCAAGTCAGATAAGTGTATCTTCGTTGGATATCCAAGGGAAACCTTAGGATACTATTTCTATCATCAAGAAGACAACAAAGTTTTTGTTGCTCGGAAAGGTGTCTTCTTGGAGGAGAAGTTTCTAGGAACTGAAACTCCAAGAAAAGAAATAGAGCTTCAAGAAAGTGAAGAGAACGAAGATCCACCAACGACTTCAGTTGAACCAGTAGTTCAACAAAGAATTGTTGATTCCCAACCAGACCCACCGGTTGAGGAAGAAGAAACACGCAATCCGCGTAGGTCCAGTAGACCACGCCAAGAACCAGATAGGTATCTTGGATTTATGATCGATGAAGATGATGGAAGTCTACTAGAACCATTAACCTACAGCGAAGCTGCTAACGGCATAGAGTCTGAAAGATGGCTCGAGAGTATGCAAGCAGAGATGCAATCCATGTATGACAACCAAGTTTGGGTGTTATCAGACTTGCCACCACAGTCACGTGCTGCTGGATGCAAGTGGCTTTTCAAGAAGAAAACCGACATTGATGGGAAAGTACATACTTACAAAGCACGACTCGTTGCGAAGGGTTTCACGTAAACACATGGTGTGGATTATTCTGAAACCTACTCGCCAGTCGCCATGCTTAAGTCTATTAGAATTCTTATGGCCATATCAGCATATTACGACTATGAGATATGGCAGATCGATGTTAAAACCGCCTTCCTTAACGGGGAGTTGAATGAGGACGTATTCATGATACAACCGGATGGTTTTACTGATCCAAAGAATCCTGATAAAGTATGTAAATTGCTAAAATCCATTTATGGATTGAAGCAAGCATCTAGAAGTTGGAACTTACACTTTGACAAAAGAATCAAAGAATTTGGTTTTGTCAAGAGTGAGTTCGAGGCGTGTGTCTATACAAAATTCAGTGGGAGCATAATAATCTTCCTAGTCTTGTATATTGGTGACATACTGCTTATAGGAAACGATATACCAGCATTACAAGGAGTAAAATCCTGGTTAGGTAAATGTTTCCAGATGAAGGACTCGGGAGAAGCCGCATTTATACTGGGTATAAAGATCTATAGAGATAGATCTAGGCGGCTTATTGGACTTAGTCAAAGTACATACATTGACAAAGTACTGAAGAGATTCAGTATGAGTGATTCCAAGAGAGGTCTCATTCTAATGACACATGGCATTACACTGAGCAAAGCTCAGAGTCCCACATCTAGCAAGGAAATAGCTAGGATGAGTTTGGTACCAAATGCTTCGGCAATTGGATCAATCATGTATGCCATGTTATGTACTAGGCCCGATATTGCTTACTCCATAAGTCTCACAAGCAGATATCAAAAGAATCATGGTGAACCCCATTGGGTGGCTGTTAATAACATTCTCAAGTACTTGAGAAGGACGAAAGAAATGTTCTTGGTCTTTGGAGGTTCGTTGGAAGAATTGCGTGTAACTGGTTACACAGATGCAAGCTTCCAAACCGACAGAGACGATTACAAATCTCAATCGGGATTTGTATTCACACTAAACAGAGGAGCTATATCTTGGATGAGTCAGAAACAAGATACGATAGCAGATTCGACTACAGAGGCTGACTACATTGCCGCAAATGATGCTGAGAAAGAAGCCATGTGGCTTAATAATTTTATCGAGGATCTTAGAGTTATTGCCAGTATCTCTAGACCCATTGAAATATTCTGTGATAATAGTCGAACAATAGCGCAAGCTGTTGAACCAAGAGAGCATCAAAAGACCAGGCATGTACGCAGGAAGTATCACCGCATACGTGAGTATGTAAGAAAAGGTGATATTGTAATTAAGAAAATACCAACAGATGACAACGTCGCTGACCCGTTGACAAAACCACTAGCTGTACCAAAGCATGAGAAACATGCGCACGCTATAGGCATGCAGTACCTAAATATTGGTAGCTAGTAATTTTGATTAGAATCATAGACATGTTTGAAATCGATACATTATGTAATAACATTTCGTGGGATTGAAATAGAAAGTTTTACGTAATATTTTCACATTGTCAATTCTTAACATGTTTTAAACCTATCCTTGATACACAAAGTTTTTGAGTATCTAAATTGTCTGTGGTTACTTGAATTTAGTAGGAGCTAGATTCAAGAGTTAATACCATTATGAATATTTATCTATTTCATAGTTATTGAATAGAGAAACAAGAGTTGTTAAAATAAAAATTCATAGATGTTTACAGAGTTTGCTAAACATTAGACGTGACCAAAAGATCGAGATTACTTCATGGAGCCCAAAGCATGAGTAATTTCGAGTAGATGTCCTCTGACCTGAGACGTTTTGGTTTGAGATAATGACTTCTGATCTTTAGCATTTATATACCGTCACACCATAAAAGGGTGATCATAAGGAACTTGAATAAGACAGCGGAAGTCGTGGGCAAGATAACGCAAATGTCAAGATGAAATTTGCACCTTCTTTAACTAGAAGAGATATTTCATGGCCGCTCGATGATTAAGACTACTGAAATGCGTGCTGCGCTCGGAGAATGATTAGATCATTTGGTAATCCGTTACTGCAGAAAGTCGAAATCAGAGTCGAGAAAATTCGAGTATATAGAACAAGATCCGTGCTCCATGTCTATTACTCAAATTAAGAAATATCATGATGCGAAAGGAAAAATCTGTTAGTGTTATTCATCTTAGGGACCGCTTCAGGCCAACGATGATTAGAAAGTGTTTCTTAACTTGCACAAGTGGGAGTCTGAAGGATTTATGTGCACAGATAAGTACATGTGTCACCGTGTCCAATGTTATAAGACACTAAAGGGTCACACCACTACACACCCAATAATGGACAACCGAATAAAGTAAGTTGTGTGGATTAATTAACTAGTTAAGTTAATTATAAAGAAGAGAATAAATAATAATAAGTTAATTATTATTGAGGATGGTTAAATATTAGGTTAAGTATTTAACGGACAGTTAATTAATAGTTAATTAATTAACTAGTAAAAGTCCAAGGGTTTAAAGTGTTAATAGGAAGTTTAATTATGAGATTAATCATAATTAAACTCCAAGGACTTAACTGTAACTTAAGCCCTTATAAATAAAGGCTCAAGGTTAAGGCTTTAGGGTTAATCACTTTACACACTCAAAACCCTACACCCTCCCTCTCTCTCTCGTTCGTCCGATCGGAAATAACCCCAAGGGGGTTTCGGTTTTTCTTGTTCGAGTTCGTCGAACGAAACACACACACACACACAAGTTCTTGTGTCATACTTTGTTGGTACAATGCGGTCTTGCAGCGTGTCCAGGTGGTGCAGTAGAGGTGGATCACTTCTTTAGCTATCTAAAGGTAATGTTCATCATCTTCTCTTTCTCGTGATCTCATTGACTAGTAGAGATCCAGTAATGTGGTATTCAAGTTCCGCCATGTGAATACTACAAGGTTTTCCTACAAAGAGTTATTCGGGTTTGAAGAAGCGACCCTATGATTTGGATGTTAGAGATATGGTAATGTTAAAAGTGTCGCCTTGGAAGAGCGTGATGAGATTTGGTAAGAAAGGAAAGTTAAGTCCACGGTATGGTGGACCGTTTAAGATTTTGAAAAGAATTGGACTTCAATCCTTCAAGCTTGAACTTCCACCCGAGTTGCAGGGTGTCCATGACACATTTCATGTTTGTAACCTGAAGAAATTCTTGGGCGAAGTGGAGAAAGTGATCCCACTTCAAGATTTGAGGGTCGATGCACCCAACCGTTTAATTGAAGAGCCCGAGGCCATATTGGAAGCCCAAACAAAGAAATTGAGGAACAAGGAGATTGAGTTGGTGTTGGTCAAATGGAAGCATTCCTTTGGGCCAAATTTGACTTGGGAAGTCAAAGATGAGATTAAGAAGCGCTACCCGAACTTTGTAGACTATGATGCGATTCCGACGACGGATGCCTCTTAAGGGGTAGATAGTTGTAACGACCGAAATTTGTAAATAAATAAATTGTACAAAAATATGATAATTATGGATAATTCATTTCAGAACCGTAGGAATTGGTTTCGTGTCATTTAGACACCGTTTGATATGGTTAAGGTCGAAACCGGGCTGAACCGGACGACAAAAAGTGCAGCGTAGCTGCCTGGGGAAGTCACGACACGAACTATGGTTCGCGATCGTGAACATCAAACATAGATTATTGGGTTTTGGACGATCGGTGTTCACGACCTACTCCGGATCGCGAACTGTTCACGACACGCGAAGTTCACGACGCGAACTCCAGTTCGCGATCGTGAACTGTGTAGCTCTGTATAAAAACGGGTTTGAGGCTAGGGTTTAGACACCTACACCCCTAAAACCCTATCAGCCGTTATTTTGGAAGGAGTGCACGATTGTTGGTGTTCTTGAGCTCAAATCTTCATATTTCTTGGAGATTATTGATCTAAGGTAAGAATCCTTGTTAGTTTATGCATCTCTTTGGTATTTTGAGCTCTATTTGGGTATCAATGGTGGTTTGGACAACCTACCATGTCATCTTTGGGGAAGATGACCAAACTTGAGTGTAAAACACTCATGGTAAGCTTGTAATCAATGTGTACAAGCTAGATTTGGGTTTATGGATAAGAATCTTGAACTAGGGTTTGAGATTTCCACCAAGTGGTATGAACTTAGTGGTTGGGAATATTAAATTAGATAGATTAGTGATTAGTTATGAATAAGAACTAGTTATTGTGTTGATGATGGTATTAGGTCAAGAAGACCTTGTTATTGGAAGTATTTCCTTGATTGGGAAGTAAGGATTGTGTTGTTGAACACAAGGATTGGATTGCATTGCTAAGGTGAGTACATGTGATCTTTTCTGAGTACATAGTAAAATGTTTTTATAGTTTAGATGATTAAACAAGTTTTTAGTAGTCTTTATTAGACAAATGATTTGATAAAAAAATGATTGATTTGTTTAGTACATGAATTGTATTGTTTATTGATTTGTTTAGTTACCACTAGTATGATATGAGTTGTGATATGGGGCATTGGCCTAAGTTGATGATTTGTTATGTGGTAGTTAATCAATTGGATCCTAGATAACCCACACAAGTTGGGGGAGTTAGTGACACCTACTTGGGGGGTGGGGTAGTGTGTCGAGAAATAGATAACCCGGAAAAGCAGGGGAGTTTGAGATAACCCGGATATCGGGGGAGTTGTTTCGGGGAGGCCCATTACGTATGTGTTGGGCTTATGGCAAGCCTTAGAGTATGATTGACTATGTGCAATTTGATAATATTTTCAATTATTATTTTATTTCAAATTATTTCTAACCGGGTCTAAAACCCATATTTCTCACGAGACAATCTTGTCTCACGTACTACGTTTATTTTTGACTATGTAATCAGGTTCGGGAGCTAAGGATTAGGCGGCCCGTAGTGTTAGCATTGGATGATTAAGCTCGGTGTACTTATTTAATTCCCTAGACTAGTTTTGATATATTTGTAACAACGGTTTTTGGTACTCCTTAAATATTCCAAATGCTTTATTTAAACCATGTTTTTGGATATTATGGATCTTTGAATGTTAAACTTATTTATTTAAAAATTTTAAATTGTTTTGAAAAATTGGTGTGTTACAATGAAACCTTTTCACCAGTAGCCAAGATAAAGTCTATCAGAATATTACTTGCTATAGCTGCATTTCATGATTATAAAATTTGGCAGATGGATGTTAAAACCGCCTTCCTTAACGGAAGACTTACTGAGGATGTCTATATGGCACAACCAGAAGGTTCTATCAACAAGAAATATCCTGATAGAGTGTGCAAGCTTGAGAAATCCATCTATGGATTGAAACAAGCCTCTCGAAGCTGGAATCTTTGCTTCCATGAGAAAGTCAAGGAGTTTGGTTTCTCTAGGAGTGAAGATGAGTCCTGCGTTTACATCAAAGCTTGTGGGAGAGTTGTAGTCTTTCTAGTACTGTATGTGGATGACATACTCCTTATTGGAAATCATATTCCTATACTGCAAGATGTGAAGGCTTGGTTGGGAAAATGTTTCGCAATGAAGGGTCTAGGGGATGCAGCGTACATACTCGGTATAAAGATATACAGAGATAGAGAAAGACGTCTAATTGTATTGGGCCGGAGTATATACTTGCATAAAATACTAAAATGTTTTAGTATGGTTGATTCCAAGAAAGGGTATCTACCCATGAATCATGGCATAACATTGTCTAAGAGTCAATGTCCCAGTACTGAGCAAGAACTGGAGAAAATGAGTCGAGTCCCCTACGCCTCGGCGATTGGATCGATCAAGTATGCCATGGTATGTACTCGCCCGGATGTCTCATATGCTTTAAGCATGGTGAGTCGGTTCCAGGGCAACCCTGGCAACGATCATTGGACTGTGGTGAAAACGATTCTCAAGTACCTAAGGAGAACAAAGGATATGTTCTTAGTGTATGGTGGGAAAGACGAACTTGTTGTGGAAGGTTATTGTGACGCGAGTTTCCAAACGGATAGAGATGACTCGTGCTCACAAACTGGGTGGGTGTTCTTGTTAAATGGAGGAGTTGTCACTTGGAAAAGTTCCAAGCAGGAGGAGACAGTTGCTGATTCAACTTGCGAATCTGAGTATATTGCTGCCTGTGAGGCATCAAAAGAGGGCACATGGTTGAAGAACTTCATTGGTGATCTTGGTGTCGTAACAAGCATCAAGGACCCAATGAAGATCTTCTGCGACAATGAAGGTGCAGTCGCTTTGACTAAAGAATCCAAAGATCATAGTCGAATCAGGCATATACTCAGAAAGTTTCACTACGTGAGAAAGCGAGTTGAGGAAGGAGACGTGATAGTGACAAGAGTATCGTCGGAAAACAACCCGACTGATCCTTTCACAAAAGCACTAAGTCGGGCCAAGCATGATGCTCATGCAAGGACGATAGGAATTAGATTTCATAGTGACTTATCGTAATGTGTTATTCAATTGAAATTTGTAGTGAAAATTAAATTGTATGAATTGAAGATTTAATTATGGAGATTAAATAATTTGCAATTGTTCAATCATTCATATAGTATTTAATTATTCTATTTCAACCTTTTGCATGTTTAGTACCTATTCCAAAGTAACCTAAGAGATTACTTGAACGTCCACAGTCAATCGTTCTTATGGGAATAAGAACTGAATTAAAATGTCATGGGAGAGTTAGTAGATTGTTCAAAAGGATGAACATTGCATGGAGATTGCTGCTACTCTCATGAGCATTTAAAAGGTGTATTTAAATGTTGGACTAACCCACGCTCAGAGTATTACCCCATGGACTTCATCATGGGTAATAGTGAGGCGATAATATCGTATGAGTCTTCAAACCAAGATGCATCGTTTCCCTAATACGATTTCGTGATACATTGGTCTAACTCCAACGCTATTCGTAACTGGTAGCTATACAATGTATCATGTGATGACTATAAAGGAGATGGTGTAGTTAAGGTTTATTCTTTCCCTCTGATCAAAGTGATAGAGGAGATATTTTTGGGCCCCCTGTTGATTTGATGTGACACTGAAGTACCTGCGAAAGTTCAATTAAGTAGTCAAAACCGTCATCATAAATCTCGAATCAGGAAACATAATCGTAACTAGAGTGATTGACCAAGTCCATGTCACTAGTTACATGATATCGCGCAACGAAGGACATATGATCACTTATCATAGGACTGTTTCTGATAGTTCAGAGTTCAGCAGCTGCACATGCTATGCACCCTCTAAAGGATACACGAACGCGTACCGTTTATAGTTTATGAGATGTCCAAGTGGGAGACTGTTGGAAATAGTGTCCAACACATCAAATAACCGGTATTCCGGTTCGGGTATTTAAAGTCCTATTTGGGTTGCCCTCGAGGAGTCAACGAACACGAGAAATAACGTAGTGTTTAATTAAACGGACTAACGGGCTAGACGGGCTAATCTAGTTGATGGGTAATTAACTAGATTATGGTATCGGGCCAAGTATTAATTAATGGTTTAAGTCAATACTTGTGGGCTTAATTAAAGAGTTAATTAATGCGGGCTTTGGACCAATTAGGGTTTGACCCAAATTGGGTTTAGGCAAGTATATATATACAAGGTTAAGGGTTTAACCTAATAGACTTAATCACTTGTTCCTTGCCTCCAAAGCTTTCGGCCGAACACCCCTCCGAAGCCACCATCGCCGCCGCCTGCGTCCGGCGTCGCCGCCGCTGCCCCGCCGCAGCTCCGCCGTGCGTTGCCGGAAATCGAAAGGTGTTTTCTATTTGCTTTCGGTGCAAGTTTCTCAAGGGTGCTTTGTACTACCTCGTGGTACATCGTCTTCGTGATCAACCTTGTGTGTCAACCAATAGGGGGATTCTTTCTTGAATCATAGGCTTTGTGTGATAACCTGGCAAGAACGAGATCACAAGGTTTGTCTGATTCGCCAAACCGCAATCAAGTAAGTTTTCGAATCATCTATTTAATTAGTTTATTAAATAGTTCTAGTTGCATTAGAATTGTAAACCTAACGGTCCAAAAGTTTTATCGGGTCAATGTTCTAATCAAGTTACTCTTGATTTCCGTCTTGAGTAAATTGTGGCTAGATGCATAGAAAACCCAACAAATGGAGTACCCATTGCAAAAAAAAATCGTGGAAGCAGTATGTTTTACGGTAATTTGGATTTTGTGGCGGTTTAGGAATGCAGTTACGTTTAATAATGGCGATACCCGGAAATGCATGTTGGTTGATTCTGTTAAGGAGGTAGCTTTTAATTGGATTTGTAATAGGAATAGCAAATTTAGAGTTAGCTATTCTGAATGGTTTATTCTCCCATGTAACTGATGTATTGTTTTTTTTTCTAGCTTCTCGCTAGTTTTTAACTTTAATACAAAGCCGTTTCCAAAATAAAAGGTGCACATTATAAACCGAAATACTTTTTAAAAGGAAAAATAATACTTCCTCCGTATCAAAATAAGTGACACAAATTGGATTACACGTTTTTTGAGGTAAAAGATTAAAGTATAGGTTAAAATAGATTAAAGTACATAGTTAGTGGAGAATGAGTCCCACTTTTCTTGAATAAAGTTATATTAATGAGTTTTAAATGTAAAAGTAAGGGTATAAGGGTAATTTTACTTTATTAAAGTGGATAGTTAGTGGGTATGGGTCCCACTATTTTTACCAAATAAAGAAAGTTTTCAAAGTGTGTCACTTATTTTGATACACCCGAAAATGAAAAGTGTGTCACTTATTTTGATACGGAGGAAATATGTAGAATTATGAAAGACATAAATAAAATATGTACTCGTATAAAAACACTTTTGGGATGAGCACCATACGACCTGTCAACGTCAGCGGCCCTTTGATTGCTCCCAACTTCCAACATCGCAAGTAGCCTCATTTTCCCGTTATCCTATGCATCCATTACCCAAGAAGAAATTTTGTGGAAAATAACACTTGTATATAGCATATTTTAATTTTAATGCGTAATACTACTATAGTTCCGTATTCTTAATCACACATTTGTTATAATAATACGAGTACTATTAAGTAAAATAGGATGAAGGTTCAACTCTCACAGTGAACATATGAGGATTAGGAGTAAATTAGGATCACCGTTAAAAAAAAAGTAAATTATATGGTATGGTTTTATGTTTGCTTATTATGTGATCAGTGATTGATAATGTATTTGGAACAATATTTTAACAACCGATTTTTAATTAAATTGGTCAATACTTTAAATATAGTTGAAACGATTGGGCGGATGACATAATTAGTTTTGAATCGGATGATACTACTATTTTTGAATATTTATGATGCATTACTATTATTGTTGTTGATTTACAAAACTTATTACAAAATATCATGTCTATATTATTTATCTATTTTTTTAGAAAAAATATTTTTTTCTAGTTATAATCACCCTTTCAACCAGGTTTTTATGTCCAAATGTCCGGTTTTTATATCCAAGTCTCCAACCAGCTTGTACAAACCGATATGTAACCACCAATATGTCATGCTTCTTTCAGACCGACTAACATTTCGATAATTGGTTCAACCCGGTTTTAAAATATTGGTTTAGAATGATTATCTCCTTATATTCAAAAACCGTAATTAAAATTATTTTTTTTTGCTAAACATTGCCCTGAAGGAAATGATTAAGAAAATACTTTTTTAAAGTAATTATAAGTTAACTATTAAAAACTAACCTTTTAAATTTTATTAACTTTTTTTTTTTTGAACGGCAACAAGGACCAACGGGAGAGAGTTTCGGCAATGTCATCACCCCCTCCGAAGGACCCAAAAACTAAAATATTAAAAAACGCTAGCAAGGAACTAGCAATGTTACAAAGCATGAAAAACAAGAGAAACTAAACAACTAATATACCAAAAGAAAAAAAACGCCTAGATACCACCAAAAACGTCAAAGACAGAAATTACAAATGTTTATTAAACATCCCGTTAGGATCAGTGATCCATTAGCCATAATCTGCTGATGAAATAGAACCCTTCGATCTTGCCTTCAACCAAAAGAAAGATTGAGCCTGCATGTTTAGTTGATATAATCATTAGCCATTACAAATTTTATTAACTACATTGATATAATCATGTTTAATTAGTTGTACATTAGCCATTTAAACTATCTTGCAAATTCCTTAAAAAAAACTCAAACTTCATCAACACACAAGATTATTACGAATTAAAGTAGAATTATAGACTAGGAAACTTCGGGGACAAATGCTATAGCTACTAGTACAGTCAGCAGTAAAAAATTTACATTACTCAAGACTTATGAACAAATAACCCAACTTTATGAACACCTCTAATATTATAAAGATTCTAACACAACAAACAGAAGGTTATTCGGTATACAAACTATTTAACAATAAGATGAACAAAATCGCATAATTTTCAACCGTTTTTGAAGACCCAAATATTTCTTCAGTCATACTACAAGTGGGCAAAAAATCAACACCTTTTGTTGAACCCATTGTTGAATATGGTGGGTCCCAATGCAAATACGATTCGATCTAAACCCGTTATTATACCTGTTTACGGGGTTTTCTTGCTCGTTTGAGCAACTTCCATTTTGACCACCATCTTCTGATGAAAAATCATGATCTTGATGGTCAACAAACGGTCCAACTCCACCAAAATTTTGATCTTCAATTACAACACCTAAAGATTGTTTTAAATTCAACTGGGATTCGGTTACGTGTTGTTGTATGCATCTAACCGAACCACTATCCGAACATTTGCAATAAGTTTCAGTTTTGGTAATCACGGGTTCATGTTGTATGTGTGAAATGACGCTAACGCCCATCGAACAGTCTTTTTATCTAAGGTTAGAAATGTAATTTGTAGATGAATCTAGATCTAATGTAATATGTATCATCGTAATGAACGAGTTGTTGTTTTGGGATATTGAATTCGAAAAATTCTGGAAAAAGATCTGAGCAAAATGTGAAACCACGTGTAGAGGGTTCTTCTTGACCACTGATTCCGGTTTCTTGAGGTTTGGGGTCAAACTGTTGGTCAAACGTATCTGGGGTAGAAATGACTTTTTCATGGATCTCGTCCGTGTGGAAGAAGTGGGCCCCCACTATCACCTGTATCAGTGGCATGATTTCAGACCATTTACTTATGACCGTGTTCGATCTCTAAGACTAGGCGGTATGGGTCGAGAATCGTGGTCGTGGGGCTGAGGTGGCTTCTCGGCCACGGCGTGGTGCTCCGGGGAACACCGCCCCCCTACACGGCGTGGGGTGCGGTGGTGATGATCCGTGGCCACGAGAACGAGAGGGAACGGTGTGGAGATGCTCTTTTTCGACCGTTAGACTATGGGGTATGGGCACTACCACCACCCCATTTTTTCTGCCACATCATCCGCCACCTCAGCAACCACACCACACCACACCACTCCACTTTATCCAGGAAATACCCACCACTCCACCCCACACCATTTTTTTTCCAACTCATCATTTCTTTTCCATTTATTTTAATAAATACACAAATTACATTTAAATAAAAATACAACTAACAATTTAATAAAAATACAAATAACATTTATTTTAATCTTCGTCTTCATTATCGTCCTCATTATCGTCTTCAGTATCGTCTTCATTATCGTCTTCATTTGGGTTTTGATTTCGGTTATTGTAGAAATGTTCCGCCAAGTCGACTTGAAGTCTTTCGTGTGTTGCACTGTCTCGAATGTCAACAACCCTATGCAAATATTCAGCGGTTCCCGGTACATACAGTGTTTCTCGGGGACCGTCTGACACGTAATGTGAAATATTGCGACCTTTGTCTTCGACTACCATATTAAGGGCCCTTTTCTTAATTACCGGTTTAATTGTTGGTCAAGAAATTATATCATTGAATATTTAATGTTGGTGATTTGTATCACCAATATGATTGAAATGTAATGTGAAAAAAAGATAGTTGACCAAATGTAATATTAATAAACTAGGTTATTACCCGTGAAAAATCACGGGCTGTCATTAATTTTACTGAACGTAATTTTAGTATAATACAAAAATTTACCGTTAATTGTAGGATTATTAAATACACGATAAGAAAATATGTAATGTTTTAAACGCAAATTATGGAATAGGAGCTTACAATATATAATGCTTAGAGAGTATTATATGCAATTACTTTATTGTAAACATTCTGTTTTTATCTGATTTTAAGCATTGCAAGTGATTTTTAAAATTAAATGAAGCCTAAAGCTCCTTATTCAAATAAACAACCTAAAAAATCACGTTAATTTAGGACTCTAAAGCTGGTTTTGAATTTGCGGTGACTTGAAATGTAGAAATACCCTATGCTTATTTACCTAAAACATTCAAACAGTCAACGCTCAACAAACGTGTAATGTATGTTGATTTCAAAAGCAGAAAACAGTCAAAATTTTGATTTAAATTCACAGGTGGTCAATAATTTTGTTGAATATAATTTTATAGAATACAATAATATATTGTATAATTTATATAGGATAAAAATGTATATTGTTACTTGTATGACTGTTTTATCATATGACCCATAAGATCAAACTGGAATTAACATGTAAGAAAAACTTGAGATGACTAATTTTCATAGTACACTGCCTGAATTTCTTTTATTCAAGTGTACCTTATAAATTATAATTGACTATCCAGTTAATAATGTCATCAAATGAAGTATGCCAGCACAGTCCTTCAACTAAACCATCAGCTTCTGATGCTCATTCCACCAAACCAATGGCCAATGTCACTTAAAGTCAGCTTACCACAACTCATCATCAGTAAAATAAAGGGTTAAATATCAACACGTTGAAGAAAACAATCATGCTCCTAAATTTGCAAAAGAAATACATGATTTTCAATGAATTAAACACTTTTGTGCATAAAAGTTCCATTTTTTAGTTAACAATTTGTGTGAGATTACAAAAACTAAACTGCAAGTATGATACAAACTGAAACTATTTTCAACTCATGTTGATGATAAACCAACACCTGTTAGTACACAATCATCAAGTATGAAACAATATAGATTACTTTACTTACTGTGCACGGTATTTAGCGATTTCAATATTTAGTTGACTACTCGATCTTTCTAGTCTGTCATAAATCAGTTAAATCAAATTTCTTTACTCATTTTAATAATAGAGTTTTTAAATCACAAAAGAATGTTGATCAGTTACAAAGTTCAAGATAAAAAAGGTCTTGTGGTCTTTCATACTAAAATAGTTTGACCCGTTTAAAAAGTTATATGTTTTGACCCGTTCGAACCACCCATTTTTAAAATAATGTCAGTTTAATATCTCTATCTAACATTCAAATACTTACCATCCAAATTTTGATTCTTAAATTAAATTTGAAAATATACGTAAATGAGTTACAATCAAGAAGCATATTACCATATAAAATTCGAATTGTATAAGAAATTAAAAAATTTAAAAATAATGCCATTATAAGAAACATTCCAATTTCGATTCTTAAATTTTTAGAAACCAGGTGTATATATATAGTTTGACTTTTAAAAGTCAAAGTGATGTATTATTAAATTAATTCTACTAAAAGCATGATCTATATATATGTCCTTGGGCTTTTGTTCTAAGCAATCTCTGGAACATATAACACACAATCTTTTCGATACATGAACATTGATTTCATAATGTTTTTAAACAAAGAGGAAGTGGAAATTGTCGTATTTTAAACTTAAAGAGAATACTGTGGTCTGAAGGTGTCAAAGACAATCTTAATAGGAAAGTACGATATCCAGTATTATTTACAAATATGTCAACTGTTTCTATAACATTTATAACTCCAATGCAATTATTTGAAATCTAAAAAAATACTGTCTAAATTAATCTTTAAATTTTCTAGCTTTTCTTCAATTTCTACTTTCTTGAAGATCTATGACTCTATGTTGTGAAGCCAATCTTATATTAACATCAATGTTAATGTATGAAAATCACGTACAAAAATTATAATCATGCATCAATTTTCATAATGTTTGTTTTAACCATCATTTTACATTATAGAAATAATCATTATATAAAATTTAATAATGTATTTAGATATTGAATTTAAAAATATTAATAAATTTGACATATAGAAGATAACATTAATTATAGAGGTGATTGGCCTAAGAAACTGTTAGCCAAATGCCCGTTTGTTAGCTACCAGGATCATCAAATAGACGATTATAACTTAAGCTCTTCTTCTCAATTCGTCAACAAAAAGCAAAAACCCTTTATTAATGAAATTTTAGGGCTAAATTAAAAGTTCTACACAAGCTTAAGCTCTTCTTCTCAATTCGCACATATTCTACACATTTATCCGATAGCACCACCTCCCGGTTTGTACTCTGGTAAAATCACGCTCACTATGGTAACAAAAATACCATTAACATCTTTTCGGTGATATTTTTAAACTTATTTTAATAAAAAAATTTATATAAATATCACCATAAATTTGGGCTTTCATACAGTCAATTACCATTATAATCTAGTGTTATAAAAAAATTCTTTTGAATAATCTTACTCTCAATTTTTTTTTGGAAACGGCAAATGAAATAACGGAAGCCTACTCGCAATTTTTCAGCGAGCACCCCGAGTTCGAGCTCCGCATAAGCGGGCAAACCCAGCCCCCAAAGGGATTTCCAAGGAAAATTCCCCATATGTGCCCGTATGAGGTATGCGTTAAATTACGCAAATGCAACGCTCCCAAAGGGATTCGAACTCACGACCTACAGCGCACATGGGTATAAACCCAGTGCCTCAGACCAGCTAGGCTGGTCATCATTGGCTAAAAGTCTTGTGGCCACATGAGGAGGTTCTCTTACTCTCAATTAAGGTTTGACTTTTAATACTGTCAAAACCGTACAAAGTCAAAACTGTTAACTTACCTAAAAATTACAAAATCATAAACATTTTTGACAACTAATAAAGTAAAAAACTGTTAATTGCCTACAAATTGCCAAACCATAAACACCTTTTGACAATTGACAAAATCAAAACTGCTAATTTACCTAAAAATTGCAAAATCAAACACTTTTGACAATTCTTAAAGTCAAAAGTGATGGGGTAAACTATGACAGTGAAAAAAAAATTTATGAACAACTAACAATTATAAACTTAAAAGAAAAATTAAAAATTTAAAAACAAATTATTGCTGTTTTGTTATAGGATAAAAAAACAGAAATCAAATTGACTGTAGAACTGGCCTAATAAGGAAATCAAATTGACTACAACAACCAACTTATTTTGACTATAATAGCCAACAATTTACATAACATTTAAAAAAAGTTTAAAAAGAAGGATAAAGGAGGATTTTATCAGGTTGAACGAATAACGCGGGTCTAAGAATTATGAGAGTTATCTGGCAGCAAGTCACATAAATTATTTGATACTTGTTCTTGAATAATAACGCAGCAGCCTAGAATGAATAAAAGTGATATATGCCTCAGTTTAAATAACAATACCTTATGTTGTGGATTACACGAATTGTTCCGTATTTAGTGTTGATATACATGGAATATCGAATTGTTAATTCAATATAGTATTGCAGCTGTCAAAAAAAGGGGAAATTTAGAGGTTTATTTCTAAGATTAAGGTTTGATATACATGGAATATCGAAATTAGTCTTGATATATGTTTAATTGCTTTCGATACCGTATTTATTAGTTGTTTTCAAAAGATCATTGACTTGAAAATTTTAATTGACTTAAATACCGGATTAATTAGTTGTCTTAATGTCACACCCCGCCAAAAGTTTTTTGCGGAAGAACGGGCGTGCGACTTCACGAGTAAACATAGCATATGATTATCGTAAACAATAAATGTTTGATAAAAAGTAATGTCACCAAAATTTAATGTAAACAAAGTAATTTGAATCCAAAACATAGTTTTATAAAAATGAAATAAAGAGGTGACATCTTATTATAATGAAAGTTTGATTCCCAATGCATGCGACTCAATGCCTAGCTTAGTTACCTGAAAAACATAAGTAAAAGTATCAACAAAATTGTTGAGTGAATTCACAGGTTTTAATGAGATCAAAATAGTTCCATAGTTTTCGTATGCCATCCATGGCAAAAATAGTGTGATAGTATAAAACGTTAATAATAGACTGCTCAAAAACAGTTGTAGAAACAATAGTTTTCGTATGCTATCGTTGGCAAAAATGGTGTGATGATAATAACGTTAAAAATGACCTGCTCCTAGAGCAGTAGTACGATATAAATAGCGTTAGTATAAACAATAGTTTTCGTATGCCATAATCGACAAAAATATAGTGTGATGATATAAATAGTTAAAGATTGGCCTGCTCCGAGAGCAGTAGTAGAAACATAATAGACGGTGATACCCCAACAGGGTTGCAAAGCCTTTGAGTTAAAATGCTGACCCTAAGTCCATAATCAAAATAACAACCTTAAACGTGCTAGATATGCACTCCTCGTGGTCGGTAAACACCGATAAATGATCAAAATCGTGGGAGGGTAGGTCTCCGCCAATAGTACTATTTGCATATACAGGGCTTAGTCGCAACTAGCTAATGATTATGTATGTAACATATAACCACTTCCATGTACATATAAACTTAGTCCAAGCATAAGGATTCGTTGTCTAGTTTCCAAAAATAGTTTTCAACACGATAGTGTAAACGTTTATAAATATTGTAAACATTTATAAAATAGTTGATATGTTTTTCACCCCAAAAGTGAAATAGTTAAAACGTATAGTAGTAAAAGAGAGGTTGTGAACTCATAATCACCAATAGATTTAATAAAAGTAGTTGTTATGTTTTCACCCCAAAGATGTAAAACAGTAAATAAAATGTGGTAAAAAGTGAGGATGTGAACTCACCTGATGCAATGCTAGGAAAAATATAGATGACAATGTGGTTTCCAACCAAACGACTTCTAGTGACCTAATGCATAGAAGTAAATAAATGAGGGACGGTCTAAATGACACGCCTAAACTAAATGATGCGTAAATGATTCCCTGGGGGAATTTAGACTCGAGCGGAACGTTAGTGACTCGAATGAAGTAAACGTTTTGCGACATAAGGGATGGTTATTAAATATATTATATTAAAATAATTTTCATAAGACAACAGTTATGTATATATTTAAAATAATAAACCAAACTTAATTTGTTAAAACAATTTAGGTGATTTAATAACCAAGAAGTTTTGTAATTTATTATTATTTAAATAAATAATTAAACAAGTATTTGATAAAATTTTAATGAACACTACTTTACAGATGGACATTTATTTTTTAATAACGATTATTAAAAGAATTAATTTAAATCAGTTTTATTTAATAAGTAATTGATTTGAAAGAAAAGTGTCAAGACTAATTTATTTTGTACGAAGTATATAAAAAAAATGTTGGCTTCCATTTAAACTACTGGGCCATAGACTTATTTATGGACTTAACACATGTAGGCTTAAAACAAAATTTTGGGTTTGTGTATTGGGCTAAGAGGAAACGGAAGTGAGCTGGTAATATGTGGGTTACGGACTTGCGACGAGCGGAAAGACGAAAATAACTCCGGCAGCTCCAAGGCTGCCGGCGATTTACGATTTTAGCCAAAAAATGGATTTTTAAAACATACACACAACCCGTTTAATGATACACAATTTCTACTTAAATATATATAATTTATAAATAAAATGACGATAATTTATTGTCCGTAAACACTCACGAGAACATGTGTTCTACCGGAGTCATAAAACCCGGAGACAATGATTAACAACTACGTAATTACTTGATCAAACAATATGAAAAACAAAACGGTCAAGAGATTATACCTATCGAGTTAAAGTGAGAGACCGAGAGAATCGGGAAAGCTTGTCGCCGGAATTACAGGTTCGATGCCGGCGGTAACGGAAATCTGAGCAGAAACGTGTGCCAAATAAGAACCGATATGACGAAGACAAACGTGTATAATTGGAAAGGGTTCGAGAATACCTTCGCCGGAAACTCGTGAGCTTTTCCGGAACGTGCAGGTGAAAGACGAGAGATATGGAGCGGGTTTTGTTTATGTGTTGCCTGATACAATATTAGTGGTGATCGAGAGATGGGTATAGAGAGGTTTTGGTGTCCGATCTTTCACGTACCGGAAGTGATGAGAACTAGAGAAGTGAGTTGTTATTCGGGGTTAATAAGAGGATGATGATTACAACGTGACGAGTATCTGATTGTTAATAGAATCACGAAGGCCTTAGAATATTCAGATAATCTCGGATAGTTAGTTGGCAGATATATGGTGGAGTATGTGCACGTTGCGATTTAAGATTAGAGGAAAGAGATAAGATGGAGATTAAAACTTGATTATTTTGTTTATTAGTTGGTAATAGTATATGTGTACTAATATTTTCTTCCTGATAAAGTACTTTCACGAGAGTTTTATTTAGTTTCCAATAGTTATTATTTCATAAATTAAAATATATTACTTTTGGTATGAGTTTATTTACTCTCATTGTTTTCATTGCGTACCAAGCATTTAATTGTCACGTATAGTGTTTTGTGTACAAATATCCGTACAGGTTTATTTAGTTGAGTTAAAGTATCATTATAAATTATAAAATTTTATTTCGGTTTGTGTTTATGTTAAGTCACCAACTTGCTAAGCTACAGTTTAACTGTTCCAAAAATGTAGACAACTGACACATGTCTAAAGAGTGATGTGCGCTAATAACACAATGCATGTTTTTGCTAGACGTAAATGCAACAATGAATGTCATTTTAGATGAGATGATTTTCTCCGCTCCAAAAATGTACTGACGCAATCCGATCCATGGCTTACGGGTCGTCCCATGATTCTCTTGACGAGTACCTACGCATGTCTGAAAGGACAGTTAGGGAAAGTATGTATAACTTTGCGGAAGGGGTTGTTGAAATATTCGACCCTATTTATTTGAGGAAACCAACGGTCACTGATGTTCAGAATTTATATGCGCATCATGAAGAGAAACATGATTTTCCTGGAATGCTTGGTAGCATTAATTGTACCCAGTGGATGTAATTAATCCAACTCTAATCAGTTGAAGATTTATAAGTCAAGAACAGATAAATAGGATAACTTTGTGGATATATTTCGGTTTAAACCTCCATCAAGTTGACATTTTCGATCTTTCTCCACATTTTTTTAAGTCACGTGCAAAACTAACATCTAAATTAGAGGAGAATCAATAAATAATTTTCGGAAGCATTTAGCTTTTGTACTTTTGACTGTACAAAGTGTTAAAAAAAATTATTTTAGTTGCTTGGAACACTATGAAATCGTGAATCACTTTCAAATAAATTATTTCGACAGTATTTGTGAAATCTTCAATCGGATAAAATCATAGTAATCTTTTAAGAACTGAGAATTGTATGTGTTATGATCTTGTGTACCAGAAAGTGAGATGACCAAAAATGAGATTTTTGCAACAGTTTCCAAAAACCGAGTAAGAACTGCCATAAGTCGGTTCAAATCGCTCAAAACCGTCAAAAATTGGGTCAGATAATTCGGGTTTTAAATTCGAATACAGATTTTCCATGCGTTTTTTATTAAAGCAATATTATCTCAGCCACTCTGCCCCTTAGACCCCGCCAAGGGTGCTACCACCATATCACCGTTGAGTCAATATATATTTTAATCAGAATAAATTTAAACAAGTATGTATTCCGCACTATTCTTACTTGTTCAATATTTATTAATATTACATTTGGTCAACTATCTTTTTTTCACATTACATTTCAATCATATTGGTGATACAAATCACCAACATTAAATATTCAAGGATATAATTTCTTGACCAACAATTAAACCGGTAATTAAGAAAAGGGCCCTTAATATGGTAGTCGAAGACAAAGGTCGCAATATTTCACATTACGTGTCAGACGGTCCCCGAGAAACACTGTATGTACCGGGAACCGCTGAATATTTGCATAGGGTTCTTGACATTCGAGACAGTGCAACACACGAAAGACTTCAAGTCGACTTGGCGGAACATTTCTACAATAAACGAAATCAAAACCCAAATGAAGACGATAATGAAGACGATACTGAAGACGATAATGAGGACGATAATGAAGACGAAGATTAAAATAAATGTTATTTGTATTTTTATTAAATTGTTAGTTGTATTTTTATTTAAATGTAATTTGTGTATTTATTAAAATAAATGGAAAAGAAATGATGAGTTGGAAAAAAATGGTGTGGAGTGGAGTGGTGGGTATTTCCTGGATAAAGTGGAGTGGTGTGGTGTGGTGTGGTTGCTGAGGTGGCGGATGATGTGGCAGAAAAAAATGGGGTGGTGGTGGTGCCCATACCCCATAGTCTAATGGATCAGATAAAAAACGCGCTTTAAAAGAAACGGGTCAAAAATTCTCCAAAGTGTATTTTTAATGCATAAAAACCTCCTTATATATTTTTTGTATTTTTTTATTATATTTTGACAACAAGTGATTCCTCTTAACACAACCCAAAGTAAAAAATTACCGATTATGATCTAAATCTGTTTTGACCAGTTATCCAACCTATTTGACCAGAGCAACTAACATATATCATAGAACAAATAATTAAAGATTAATACCAAATGTCTCTTATGATTACCAAATGTTTCAAGAAAAAGCTTATTTTCTCCAAATGAATAAGATCTATTCATGTTTTCAAGATGCTTTGAGTGCTTAATAAACTCCTGGATATCTTCATCAAAAGGCCGTTTCGTTCCCATCACAACCTTAACATATGATTTCCGTATAAAATGAATTTCTTGACAGCTGTCACATTCAATGTTTTTAATATACTTTGAGAATTGTGTTCATGGAGGAACATTAATATTATAAAGTCCCAAGGAACAACTTACAGCCATTAGATCAAACTTAATCAATAATCAAGATTAATAATAAGTATTACACATGGAGGGGCATTATACCCTTCCACGACACAAAAAATATTTTAAATGAAGATATAATCTGGACCATTGATCTTTTTAATCCAAGGGTCCAAAAGTGTTCCTTGGGACTTTATAATTATTTTGGACCTCCTTGAACAAACCACTATACTTTGATCACATGAAATCGACAACCCGATGTCAGCTATTTATAGGTAAGTCTCGCAAGCTTTAAAATACTTGATACATATATATATATATATATATATATATATATATATATATATATATATATATATATATATATATATATATATATATATATATATATAGGGTCCGGATCCGGTGAGGACTCTTTTCCTTGCGAGGACTGTGAGGACTCCAAAAAAAACTCTAAAAATGATCCAAAACAAACTTTTTTCAAAAAATTCCTTTTTTAAACATTAAAATCGCTATGTATAAGATCCAAATATTTTTTTTCCTAAAAATGATCTAAAAAAAAAATATGGATCATAATAATGATCCACAAAAAAAATATGGATCATTGTTATGATTCGCTAAAAAAGTGGATCATAATTTTTTTTTGAATTTTTTTTTTGTCAAATGTAGTAATAATCATGGTGGGTTATATATATTTTTTTCAGAATGTTTTGAAATTTTTATGAGGTGTTCTCGCGAGTCCTCACCGAAAAAAGAGTCCTCACAGGATCCCACTTCTATATATATATATATATATATATATATATATATATATATATATATATATATATATATATATATATATATATATATATATATATATATATATATATATATATATATATATATAGAATATGGATCAAGAAAGAAGCATCCTTATTTGAAGAAGCTAGAAAAGGGTTGCATTTTCGTAAAATATACATATAAATATACATATACATACATATATGTACATATACATAAATATTTAGACCATAGATATATATATTTTCACATATATACCCTCTATATGAATATATATACACACACATATATATACGGTATGTATATGCATTTTCGTAAACGAAAATGCAAGTTCCGATATGAAAATGCAAATGCAAGTTACGTAAAATGCATGTGTGTATATATGTGTATATATACATATATATACGGCATGAATATGCATATATATAATATATATGGTCTAATTATATATGTATATATACATATATGTTTGTATATGCATGTATATATGTATAAGTTACGAAAATGCAACCCTTTTCTAGCTTCTTCATATAAGGACCCTTTTCTATGGATCATTACCCTATATATATATATATATATATATATATATATATATATATATATATATATATATATATATATATATATATATATATATATATATATATATATATATATATATATATATATATATATATATATATATATATATATAGGGGAGTTCCTTTGAGAATTGTAAAAAGTGTGAGAATGTGAGAATCAGCCCAAAAGACGCGCGGTGACATTTTTGTAATTAAGTTGAACTTTTATGTCCCACGTGCTGGTTGAAGGGCAAAATCGTCAAAATTGCAAAGCGGTTTTGAATTAGATCCTCCGTCAAAATCTCCGCGTTAAAAAACATCAACCTCATTCTCTCTCTACGCAATCGATCGATCGATCTTCCAAAACCCTAACTTTCTAGTCAAAATCTCTTCATTTATAAGAAAATGTCTACCGATGAGCAACAAAAGCAACCGCCATTGACAAACAAAGGTATTAGTTGAAAACCCTACAATTAATCGAAATTATGTTGTATAACGTAACCATTTGTTGTATGATAATAAATGTTTGAGATTTTTGAATACTGAAACATCGTTAGATTATGTTTGAATCATGTATAATTAAACGAGTCAAAAGTTTCACATGAATTAGCGATTTTGATGTTCATAACATGCTGTTTTATATGTTTGAAATTAACCATCGATGATTTAAACTATACTATGTAAAAATCACAGATGCTGATCAATCAATTGTGATTAAAACCTAGTGTTTTTTATCTGTTTGAAATTAATCATCGATGATTAATCATTTGTGATTAATCATCGATGATTTAAACTATTCTATGTGAAAATCACAGATGCTGATCAATCATTTGTGATTAAAACCTAGTGTTTTTTTATCTGTTTGAAATTAATCATCGATGATTTAAACTATTCTATGTAAAAATCACAGATGCTGATCAATCATTTGTGATTAAAACCTAGTGTTTTTTATCTGTTTGAAATTAATCATCGATGATTAATTATTTCTGATTAATTATCGATGATTAAAACTATTCTATGTAACAATCATAAATGATTAAACTTGGAATTAATCATAAATGATTAACCTAATCTGTGTAACAATCTTAAGATGATGTTTAATCATGTATGATTTAACTTTGGATTTTATCATCCATGATTAAAAGAAATCTATTTTTTGTTTATTTTAAAATTCATTTATGCAGATATTAAAACTGAAGAACCAGAACAGGAAAATGTTCAAAAGGTTCCTGGATCAAGAGTAAAAATGATAGCTACTAAAAAACCAAAGATACCTAAAAGTAAATCTAAAAATGAAGGATCATCTAAGAAAAGTCAAAAAAAAATCTGCTGATATTGATGAAGATAAAGTCATTCTGTTAAATAATCGATGTTCTCCTGAATCGATGTACTATATTTGTAAAGGATTAAGTACAAAACAAAAAGAAGCAGTCAAAGAAATGGGGTTTGGAAGAATTTTAAAGATTAAAATGACTGATATAGCTTTAAAAATTGGTTCTTTTGTTTTGAGCAAGTCCAATAGTAAGAAGATGGCTATTGAATTAAAAAATGGAAATATTAATGTCACATTACAATCTGTTCATGACATGTTAGGAATACCAATGGGAGACATTAATATTTGTAACAAGAAACCTATTAAAGAGGATGATCAAGAAACCTTCATAAATGAATGGAGTGAACAATTTGAAAGAATTGATAATTTAAGACTGAAAGAGTTGAAAGAGAAAATTTTACTAACAACAGAAGCGGTCTTAAATTTAAGATGAACTTTCTCTTGTTGTTTATAAATACTTTCTGTGAGGGTACGTCAATGGGGAAATGTAACATTTCTCCAATGTACAGAATTGGGAAAAATACTGATATTAGCAGAATTGATTGGTGTGGTTTTCTTCTCAACTGTCTTGTCAAAATAAAGAATACATACAATCCAAACTCACAAAGCTCTTACTTCTTTGGTCCAGCAGCATATTTAGTTATAAGTGACATAATTCTAATATTTTATATGATTTAAATGATTTAAATGATGTTATTTAATATATCATTTTATATGCAGCTAATGTATGTTGATCACTTCAAATTTGCTCACATGCCTGTTTCGCGAGAACGTCCAGTTATTTGTCATTGGACATCTGCGAAAATTAAACTTATAGAAGACACAGAGGTAGTGTTAGGTGAAGGGCAGTTACATGAACCTTATGTTGAAGATAAATCTGTACAGGTAAAATACTGATAAAATTAATTAATTAAATTACAAAAAAATAAAAAATATACATTTTTAATATATCTTATTTTGCAGGAAGTTGAAAGAAAATTAGAAATTTTGTTTGAGAAACAAGAGATCCTTAAAGAAAGTTTCAATCAGGCTTTGAATGATGCTGTTTCAATGAATCCAAATAATGAAAGTTTCCAAAGGTGGAAAAAAAAGTTTTCTAGAATTAGTTGACGGTGCTGTTCACAAGGATGATAGTGTTGAAGAAGTAGAGCATGATGAAAATGAAGGTTTTCTTTCAAATTTTTTTTAGCAAACATAAACTTTTTTTTTAAATCAATCTTATTTTGAAAATTTAAGATATATCATACATGATTAAACATCAAAAGTTTGAGGTTTTTGAATACTGAAACATCAATAAAATATGTCCAATCATGTATAATTAAACAAGTCAATGTTTCTGATGATTTTGATGTTAATAAAGTGCTGTTTTATCTCTTTGTAATTAAACGAGTCTATGTTTCACATGAATTAGCGATTTTGATGTTCATAAGATGCTGGTTTATATATTTGGAATTAATCATCGATGATTTAACAAATCTTTAGATCTATTTGTAACACAATACAAAGTTTAATCATCGATGACTAACCAACATCTTATTTAAAACGGAGACTAGATTACTAGTTTAATCATAGGTGATTAAACAACATCCGTGATTTTAAAACATAATTTTTTTATCATAGATGATTAAACACAACACCAAGTTTAATCATCGATGATTAAAACGATTTGAAAGATGAATCATTAATGATTAAACACAAAACACCAAGTTAAATCATCGATGATTAACCAACATAATATTAAAAACTGATACTAGAGTACTAGTTTAATCACAGGTGATTAAACAAAATCTGTGATTTTAAACAGAATTGTTTAATCATAGATGATTATCCAAAATAATATTAAAAAGTGATACTAATTTAATCATAAGTGATTAAACAGAATCTGCGATTTTAAAAACAGACTTGTTTTATTAATGATTGTTTTATTTTATTAATCATTGATGATTAACCATCTTAGGATCATACACATCCTACTTTAATCATCGATGATTAAACACAAACCAAAAGTTTAATCATAGATGATTAAACACATCGTCAAAGATTAATCATTAGTGATTAAACACAAAAATGTTTAATCATATATGATTATTTTTTAAACTTATAGTTTAACCATAAAATAATTATTCATGTCCGGTAATAATGTTGTAGGAGATCAAGCTGCCAAAGGGGAGAAGAGTTCAAGTTCTTTTGTAAAAACTTATGAAAGGACTAGGTATAGAAGACAACAAGAATGCCGACCTCCAACCCCCAAAATACCTCCAAAAAACTCACCATCACCAACAAAACCACAAATCTCCATCTCTAATGATGATGAACCTCAACCAGAACCAACTGCAATTAAAGTTCCTCAACCTCTCGTTCAAAGGGAATATACTGCTGAATTGGAAAAAGCAACAAAAAAACAACAAGCAGATAAGTCATATGATTCAACAGATGATAATGAACACATTCAAAAACATTTACCTGAAGAAGATCTAGAAGATAATATTCCAATATCTAAATTCAAAAGGGCGCGGGTAAATGTAGATATTTCATCTAAGTCAAAAGATGATCAAAATCCTCAAATAATAACAGAAACTGATGATGGGCAACGAATCCCAAAAAGGACTCAAGCAGAAACTGTAATGCAACAAACCATTCAGTTTGACGACATTAAAAAGGAAGATGTGCCTGCTCCAACTGAGATTCCATCTTCGTCTCTGTTTTCTACATGGATAAACTCAAAAATTGGTGCTAAAAGAAGTTACAAGAAGCAAAAGAGGATTCAAAAGCCCATAAAACCAAGATATTCGTACCAAAGAGGATTCAGAGATATTTGCTCTATAAACTTTGAGGTACAAAATTTTACAATTCAACAAGAAGAAGACACCATAATGACTACTTGTACTGGTTTGTACCGAAAAGATCCATTGATAATTCCATTAAATACTATAAAAGATCTTGGGTTACAAGACTGGAAAAAGCTAATTAGGTTGATTCTGGATATGCAATCTAGAACTTTCGAGTCAAAGGTTTTTTAGGATGAAATCCATGCTATAATGTACACATGTTATGAAAGAGGAAGCTTGGAACAATCCGAGTATAGAGACTTCTGTGTGATGTCAAAGGCTTACATAAATAATCTTCCAGAGTGCATTCATGCCTGCTCAGAGTTCAATAAATTTATTCAAAAAGTAGCTAATAATTTAAAATTCGTAGATCAAAGCCATGCAATATATCCACCTGGATATATGTACACTGACTCAGAAGGAAAAGAGTGCTTCCTACCACAAGAACAACTTATGAAAGCTCCTATTAGCCACTTGGTTGGTATAAAATTGCAGATAACTAAGAAAGAAGACTCGTGGTTCAAAAAATCGGATTATTAAAGAACTTTGGAAAAGAAAGGATGAGGTAGAAAGAAAAGATGAGTTCAAAGATGTCATCAAAGAGATCTCAAATGAATATAAATCCTTAAATTGTTAGAAAAATATATGTTAAGGTTCTAATAGAACATAATTGTTATTCAAATATTATTAGTAAATAATGTATTGTTTATAATTTGATGTTTTGTAGTTTTTTTATATGATTCCGTTGTTCAGAATGTTGATATACATGAAAATTAGTGGATACCAGTTTAATCATCTGTTATTAAAAAAGAGAATTTTTTAAAATATTCAGACTAGTTTAATCATCGATGATTTAACCCAACTTCAAGTTTAATCATTGTTGATGAAAAAAATCGTCAAGATTAATCATCAATGATTAATCAACATTTTATAGAGAACTAATAATCTAAAAAACGAAGAGAAGGTTAATCATCGATGATTAAAACACAACATCAAGTTTATCATTGATGATTAAAGACAATCTAAAAGTTTGATCATTAATGAATAAACTCAACACCACGTTTAATCATCGATGATTAAACCCAACCTCAAGTTTAAGCATCGATGATTAAAAAAATCGTCAAGATTAATCATCGATAATTAAACAGCATTTTATAGAGAATTAAGAATCTAAAAAACGGAGACAAGGTTAATCATCGATGATTAAACTGTTTAATCATCGATGATTAAAAAAATGTCAAAGATTAATCATCGATGATTAAACATCATCTTATAGAGAATTAAGAATCTAAAAAACGAAGACAACGTTAATCCTTTTAATCATCGATGATTAAAAAAATGTCAAAGATTAATCATTAGTAATTAAAAGAGCATTTTATAAAAAAATTCAGACTAGTTCAATCATAGATGATTAAACCCAACCTCAAGTTTAATCACCGATGATTAAACATATATTCAAGATTAATCATCGATAATTAAACAACATATTAAAGAGAATTAAGAATCTAAAAAATGGAGACAAGGTTAATCATCGATGATTAAACAACATTTTTTATTTTAAAAACATAATTAAATCATCGATGATTAAAACACAACACCAAGTTTAATCATAGATGATTAAAAATAATCTCAAAGTTTGATCATTAATGACTAAACACAACACCACGTTTAATCATCCATGATTAAAAACAATCTCAAAGTTTAATCATTATTGATTAAATAGAATTTATGCTTTGAAAAACGAATAGTTTAACAATGAATTATTCTAAACATTATTAGTAAAAGTTCAATGATAGTTAATATAAAAAGTATGACGTGAAAATTAGTTAAATATTTGTGATTAAACTCTAATATTATTAAACATAAATTATTATAAAAATAATAATACGAATTAATATTTAATCGTAGTAAATATGCACAATTTTCAAAAGAAAGTTATCATTGCTCGTCTGCTCAGTGCCACTAAAAGTCTAACCGCCAAAAAATTGATCATCATTCGTCTCTAAATTATCAACTCTAACGTCTCAAAAACTGATCATCATTTGGTGCTTAAAAATCAACTTTAACACTTCAAAAACACATTCTTATCATTCTCGAAAGGAAAGAAGATGGAATTAGGAAGTTCTTCAAAAACACTAAAAAAAAACAAGATGGAGGCAGGCGGTTCTTCATCCTCCTCTACACGTATTGTTGACTTAAGTATTTCATTGTTAGAATACATTTTATCGTTTGTTGGGGCTGAATCTGCAAAACAAGTTTTCAAATGCACATTAGTGTAAGTTTGTTTTACAGTCAGTGTATTTCATATACCTATTTTGCATTTTCAACGATATTAGTTTCAAATTTTTTGAATGATTGCGTCATAGGTGTAAAATCATGAAAGAAGAAGTACACTCAAGAGATGTGTATAGAAAACTAGAACTTGATCTTATTGGAAGACAAAGATTCAGTTCTGAATTTAACAGCATTTTTCAAAGATGCAAAGATGCGAGAAACCCACACCTGATGTTCATAGATGGCATGGTACTCTTCTTTTTTATGCATTTTTTTAATAAAAAATATAAATTATTTTGTATGTCATAAGAAATTTGTCGAAAATCTGATTTTCACGTCATTTTGACAAAAATGATTAAATTATGTAGTTTAATACTTCATTAGTTGTGATAATCATACATTAAATATTTCATTTTGTTAACTAAATTTGATTTATGTGTTTTATTAGGACAAATACTTTTTTGAGGACCGAGAAGAAGGAATATTGTTATTGGAAGAGGCTGTTTCATTGGGACAAAAGGATGCAATATTTGTGAAGGGGATGTTGTTGATGTCGAAGGAGAAAAGGGAAGAAAATTTAAACCTTCTGTATGAAGAGTTCAACCGATCAAAGGGAAAATGGATTGTGAGTTACACCTAGGAAAAAGTAAATGATATTTTGATGTCTAGATGGAACGAAATCTTAAGTATTAATTTCTCTAACTGTGAGCCTTATCAGATGTTAGATTGGGGGTTGGAATATTGTATGTGGGATCTGATGTTCTGTAGATTTGCTAAGATATTTGGTTCTGATTAATTGTGTGGGACGTGTGGTGTATGTATGTTTAAATATGTATAAATATTTTCTGGTTTTTGAACAACTTTATGTTTTTGTAAAATTAACTTCTATATTTATGTACACTTTGATATTTATTAATTAATGTCATGTAGTTGGTTTTTACAAAATGCTGTTTAATCATCGTTGATTAAAAAGAATCTCAACTAGTTTAATCATTGATGATTAAATATAATCCCAAACTTTAATCATCTATAAATTAAACATGACCTTAAAAATAGATGATCGAAAACAATGTTAAAGTTTAATAATTAGTGGCTAAAACACAAAATAAGGTTTAATCTTTTATTATTAAAGAGCATTTTGTAAAAATTTCAGACTAGTTTAATCATCGATGCTTAAACCCAACCTAAAAGTTTAATCATCTATGATTAAACACGTGCACAAGATTAAGCATCGATGATTAAATAACATCTTAAAGAGAATTAAGAATCTAAAAAACGGAGACAATGTTAATCATTAATGATTATAGAGCATTTTAAAAAAAATACAGACTAGTTTAATCATCGATGATTAAAAACAGTCTCAACTAGTTTAATCACTTATAATTAAAAGAGCATTTTATAAAAAATCCAGACTAGTTTAATCATTTATGATTAAACGCCAACTTCAAGTTTAAATCATTGATGATTAAACACAACGCCAAGTTTAATCATCGATGTTTAAAACACAATCTCAAAAGTTTAATCATTTATGATTAAACAGAACAATAAGTTTAATAATCTATGATTAAAGAGCATGTTATACAAAATTGTTGCTTATACAAATAAGTATGCTTTGGTTAAATTTTTGAGATTAAACTCTAATATTAATAAAAATAAATTATTATAACAATAATAATATCATTTAATATATACTCGTAGTAATTATGCACAATTTTCAAAAGAAGTCATCATTGCTCATCTTTTCAGTTCACCTAACCGCCCAAAAACTGATCATCAACTCTAACCTTCTAAAAAACTAATCATCATTCGGTTCTAAAAAAAAAAAAACTTTAACTCCTCAAAAACAGATTCTTATCATTCTCTAAATTAAACAAGATGGAAGTCGGAAGTTCTTCAAAAACACTCAAAAGAACCAAGATGGAAACAGAAAGTTTTTCATACTCCTCTGCACGTATGGTTGACTTACCTACTCCGTTGTTGGAACAAATTTTATCGTTTGTTGGGTCTGAATCTGCCAAACAAGTTTTCAATTGCACACCAGTGTAAGTTTGTTGTGCAAATCAGTCTATTTGATATAACTATTTTGTATTTTCGACATTATTAGTTTCTAATTTTTGGAATGATTGCGTCGTAGGTGTAAAACCATGAATAAAGCAGTATACTCAACATCAGTGTTTAAAAAACTAGAACTTGATCTTATTGGAAGAGAAAGATTAAATCCTGAATTTCACAAAATTATCCAAAGTTGCAAAGATGCTGGAAACCCAAACCTGATATTCTTAGATGGCATGGTACTCCTCTGTTTTATGCATTTTTCCAAAATCTAAATTGTTTTTCATGTCTATAAGTAATTTGTGGAAATATGATTTTCATGACATTTTGATAAATATGATACAATTATGTAATTTAATTTTTCATGATTAAATATGATTAATTATTCATGATTAATTTTTCATTTGTTTTATGTGTTTAATTAGGACAAGTACTTTCTTGAGGACCAAGAAGAAGGAATGCATCTATTGGAAGAGGTTGTTTCATTGGGACAAAAGGATGTTATTTTTGTAAAGGGCATGTTGTTGATGTCGCATGATAAAAAAGAAGAAGGTTTAAACTTTCAGAATGAAGAGTTCAAACTATCAAAAGGATCATGGAATGTGAGAGAAAGTTGGGAAAAAGTGTATGATATTTTGATGTCTAGATGGGGCGATTTGTTTCTTTTGTACATTGGTTACTTTGAGCATGAATGTATGACTCATGGCTATCTCCCCAAGATGAGTTTAGATCAGATGATAGATTGGGCATTGGAAGTGAAGTGTGAAGTTTGTATGTGGGATGTGTTTTTCGCTAGATTTGCTGATATTTTTGGTTTCAATTATGTGTCATATGTGATGGATGATTAACAACCTTTGAATACGTATAAATTATTTCCAGATTTTTGAACAGTTTTATGCTTTTATATATTAGAAAACTTTGATGTTTACTAATTGATGTATTTAAATTTTTTTGAACAATTTTATGATTTTTCAGAAACTAGTTTAATCATCTATGACTAAAGAGCATTGAATAAAAATTTAATACTAGTTCGATCATCGATGATTAACCCAACCTCAAGTTTAATCATCGATGGTTAAATATATAGTCAAGATTAATCATCGATGATTAAACAGTATCTTATAGAGAATTAAGAATCTAAAAAATGGAGACAAGGTTAATCATCGATGATTAAATTGTTTAATCATCGATGATTAAAAAAAGATGTCAAAGATTAATCATTAGTAATTAAAGAGCATTTAATAAAAAATTCAGACTAGTTCAATCATCGATGATTAAACTCAACCTCAAGTTTAATCATCAATGATTAAACATATAGTCAAGATTAATCATCGATGATTAAACAACATCTTATAGAGAATTGAGAATCTAAAAAACGGAGACAAGGTTAATCATCGATGATTAAACTGTTTAATCATTGATGATTAAAAGAAATGTCAAAGATTAATCATTAGTAATTAAAGAGCATTTAATAAAAAAATACAGACTAGTTCAATCATCGATGATTAAACCCAACCTCAAGTTTAATCATCGATGATTAAACATATAGTCAAGATTAATCATCGATGATTAAACATCATCTTATAGAGAATTGAGTATCTAAAAAACGGAGATAAGGCAATGATGATTAAACAACATGTTTTATTTTAAAAACAGAATTAAATCATCGATGATTAAAACACAACACCAAAGTTTAATCATCGATGATTAAAAATAATCTCAAAGTTTGATCATTAATGCTAAAACAACACCACGGTTAATCATCCATGATTAAAAACAATCTCAAAGTTGAATAATGAATGATTTAAAATATAATAGTAAAAGTTCAATCATCGTTAAATAAAAATTATGACGTGTAGATGATTCTTATACAAATAAGTATTCATGGGTTAAATATTTGTGACTAAACTCTAATATTAATAAAAATAAATTATTATAACAATAATAATACGAATTAATATTTATTTGTAGTGAATATGCACAATTTTCAAAAAGAAAGTCATCATTGCGCGTCTGTTCAAAAAACTGATCATTATTCAGCTCTAAAATATCAACTCTAACCTCTCAGAAACTGATCATCATTCGGTGCTTAAAAAATAAACTTTAACCCTTAAAAAAACAGATTTTTATCATTCTCATAAGCAAAAAGAAGATGGAAGTCGGAAGTTCTTCAAAAACACTCAAAAGAAACAAGATGGAAGCAGGAGGTTCTTCATCTTTCTCTACACGTATGCTTGACATAACTACTGTTAGGGTAAAAACCCGGTCAAACCTATTACTTTGTGAATCTGATGAACAAATGAATATACATGTGTTTAATTCTAATAATATAATAAGCTTAATGAAACTCGACTCATACCGAGTTAGTCGGTATAGCTTAGTCTCATACCGAGTTGGTCGGTATGAGGTGATATCGAGTTCACGGACCGAGCTGCACAATCAGTGCATGATTTCCCACGATTCACTTTATTAGTCAATGCCTTTAATCATGGATGTAATCAATGAATCCCATTAAACATGGGATACACTTAATTAGAATTGGGAGTTACATTTTGAATAGGGTTAATTGTAAAACCTCTATCACTTATAAATAGAGGTTTAGTCTTTAGTTGTTATTCATCCTTTTGGATCCCGGTTGATCATTTGTGTGTATCACCGGTAACCCGATTCTAAATGTAACACTTTGTGGAGTGTTCTTGGTTATTCCGCAACCAAGAACACATTTTATACGTTTGTGCTTAATAAGAATAATCGTATGACGTATACGATCTTGTCTTTGCCGATGTTATTAGCAATATTGGGGTTCGTTGTGACCTAACAACTACTCCGTTGTTAGAACACATTCTATCATTTGTTGCGGTTGAATCTGCCAAACAAGTTTTCAAATGCACATTAGTGTAAGTTTATTTTTCACTCAGTCAATTTTCATATTCCTATTTTGTATTTTCGACGTTATTAGTTTCTAATTTTTTGGAATGATTGAATGATAGGTGTAAAACCATGAATGAAGCAGTATACTCAACATCAGTGTTTAAAAAACTAGAACTTGATCTTATTGGAAGAGAGATTAAATCCTGAATATTTGAAAATCATCCAAAGATGCAAAGATGCTGGAAACCCAAACCTGATGTTCAGAGATGGCATGGTACTCTTATGTTTTATGCATTTTTTCAAGAAAATATAATTTCATTTGCATGTCATTTTCATATGTATAACTAATTATGTCGAAAATTTTATTTTCATGTCATTTTGCAAAAAATGATTAATTTATGTAGTTTAATGCTTCATTAGTTGTGATAATTATTTATATTATTACCTTTTAAAACCCTGATGATATTAGACTAAATCAAAATAAAAAATACGTTTATTCATTAGTTATTAATCATTAAACCTTGAGTTTAATCAAAAAACGTATAATCATATTGCTTAATCCTTCATGAGTTGTACAATGTTTAATTTTGTTGATTAAAATTTGATTTATGTGTTTAATTAGGACAAATACTTTTTTGAGAACTGAGAAGAAGGAATGTTGCTATTGGAAAACACTATTTCATTGGGGCAAAAAGATGCCATTTTTGTGAAGGGGATGTTGTTGATGTCGCAGGAGAAGAAGCAAGAAGCTTTAAACATTCTAAATGAGGAGTTCAAAGAATCAAAGGGACCATGGAATTTGAGTGACAGCTGGAGGAAAGTTTATGATATCTTGATGTCTAGACGGAACGAATTGTTAAGTATTAATTTATCTGACTTTGAGCCTTATCAGATGTTAGATTGGGGGTTGGATGATGTTGGTATGTGGGATTTGGTGTTCTGTAGATTTGCTAATATATTTGCTTTTGATTAATCGTGTTGGTCGTGTGATGAATGTATGTTTAAAGACGTATAAATAATTTCAAGTTTTTGAACATTTTATATGTTATTTGTAATATTAACTTCTATATATAAGTTCATTTTGATGTATATTAATTATTGTATGTAGTTGGTTTTTATAAGATGTTGTTTAATCATCGATGATTAAAACCAATTTCAAAGCATTTTATAAAAACTTCAGACTAGTTTAATCATCGATGATTAAAAACAATGTCATAGTTTAATCATTAATGATTAAACACCAAATATTATTAAAAACAAAAAATATAAGGTAAATCACTTTAAAATGACTAAAAACAACAGCCAGTTTAATTATCGATAATTAAAAACAATCTCAAAATTTAATAATTATTGATTAAACAAAATCTTATAAGAAATTCAGATTAGTTTAATAATTTATGATTGAAGCACCAACTTAATGATAAAACCCAACCTCAAAGTTTAATCATCGATGATTAAACATATAGTCAAGATTAATCATCGATGATTAAACATCATCTTTGATTTTAAAAACAGAATTATTTTATTAATCATCGATAATTAATAGTATTGATGATTAAACACAACCTCAAAGTTTAATCATCGATGATTAAACATATAGTCAAGATTAATCATCGATGATTAAACAACATTTTTTATTTTAAAAACAAAATTGTTTTATTAATCATCGATGATTAATAGTAATGATGATTAAACATATAGTCAAGATTAATCATCGATGATTAAACAACATCTTTGATTTTAAAAACATAATTATTTTATTAATCATCGATAATTAAATATTGATTTAAACAACAAGTATAATCATTGATGATTAAACACCAAGAAAATACATCATCAAAAGTTTAATCATCGATGATTAAACAACATAATTTTAAAAATTGAGACTATATTAATCATTATATATTAAAAAGCATCACCGATTTCAAAAACAAAATTGTTTTATTAGCGGTGAATAAATTATGACGTAAAAAAACGTATATTAAAAATAACAGAAACGGTTTAAAAAATTTCCGATTTAACAATATTAATAATAATAATAATAATACACATTAATTATTTTTGTATTAAAATATGATCCATTTTCAAAAAAGAGGTCATAATTGCAGTTTTGTTCAGCGCCGCCTGAAAATCTCTGCAAATAATCTTTACCGAAAAAAAAGTCATCTTTAATATAACATTTCGTCCCCTAGAAAAACAAACCCACGCCTGAGAGTTGAAAATCTAAATACAAATAAATGAATACTTCATTGCCTTGGAATTTGTTAAAATTAAAAAGTCATTATTTTTAAAATAAATATTTTGTATAGGAAGTAATTTCAAAATTGAAATAGAAATAATTACTATTATACGTTTGTAGTAATTAATAAATAGATGTATTCAACTATGATTAAATGGTACCTGTTGATCACACAAATTTAAAAACACACATTAGTTAAACCATCAATGATTAACAAAATCTTATAATCGAGGATTGTTAAACATGCTACTTTTTCAGAAAAATACATGCTACTATTTTTAAAATTAAAAACATAGGATTAATACTAATAAGATTTAAAATAATGAAAGATATTTTTCTTATGTATATGCGTCATTTAACGTCATCAGTTCATAAATGCACGTCTTCTCAAGTGCCCCCTAAAAATCTCTGCAAATAAATGAATACTTTCATTCGCCTTGGAAATTATTAAATTAAAAAGCCATTGTTTTAAATTAATTGTTTTGTATTTGAAGTTGAAAATTGAAATAGAAATAAATGAATACTTCATTGTCTTTAGTAGCGTTTCTTCTTTGAAAGTACTCCGTATAATAAAAGTATTCATAATGTTTTGGATTTAAAATTTGTCCCTGTCCTTTAAACGTTTTAATCCGAGGATTAAATTTTTATAGCTATTAATATTACTAATTATATAAACCAGAATTATTTTATTATTATAATCAGGATTATACGTTTATAGAAATGAATAATAACTTTATTCATATATGATTTAAATGGTACATGTTGATCACAAAAATTTAAAAACACACAATAGTTAAACCATCGATAATTAACAAATCGTATAATCATTGATGATTATACATGCTAGAATTTCAGAAAAATACATGCTTCTATTTTTAAAATTAAAAATATAGGAGTAATAATAATAAAAATAACCAAAGATATTTTTCTTATGTATATGCGTCATTTAACGTCATCAGTTCATAAATGCACGTCTTCTCAGTGCCCCCTAAAAACCTCTACAAATACTCTTCCCCAAAGTACAGATCGTCACACATCTCTATCATTTCCGATCATTTACATTTTCAAATTAGTGTAAGTTTGTTCTACAAAATAAGTCTATTTCATATACTTATTTTGTATTTTCGATGTTATTATATATTAATTTTGGGGGTGTTTGCATTATAGGTTAATAAAACCATGAACAAAGCTGTGTACTCAAGAGTAGTGATTAAAAATCTAGAAGTTGATCTTATTGAAAGAAGAAAATTAGATCATCAGATTTATAAGTTTTGCAAAAGAATAGACAAAGATTGGACTTGTTCAGTTCATGTTTTTATAGATCACTTTTCAAGACTTGATAGGTTGGATTTGGTGAAGGAGATAGAAGCCAAAAGACAAAGACACGTCACAGTTTTGAAAAAAGATTATGCAATGAACGATCAAAGGCATAAGGCTTTCAGTAGAAGAATTACTTCATTACAGATAATGAGCCTTTTATGCAATCGATCAGAAGAATCATGCATCAAACAAGGTATATTTTTTCATAATGGATCTTTATTTTATTTTCCTAACTCTTAAAATCTAACAGAAGTTGATGAAGATCTTGAATTATCATGCAAATTTCATCAAGAAAGTCAAACTCATACAAAAGCAGACTCATTTCAGTCTATGGAAGATGATGAAGATGTTTCGATTAAGTCGATTAAAAATGAGGGTGATAAGTTGGACAAAACTGTCCTTTCACTAGTAGATAAGTTGGATTTGGAGAAGGAGATAAGAGCCAAAAAGACTTGATCTGCTTACCTATCTTATGTCCCCATTGATGTACTCTCACAGTAATACTTTCTGTGAGAGTACATCAATGGTTAAATGCAACATTTATCTTATTAGAGAAGGAGATAGAAGCCAAAAGACAAGAAACAGTTAATGCAATGAACAATATTTGTTTGATTTAAAATCTTCAAGTCCATCCCTTTGCTCCATTTTTTCTTTTAATTCATCCTCAAATTTCTTAACTTGTTCTTTGACTCCTTCATCATTGTCATCTCCCAAATACTTAACAATATGACTTGACCTGCTTAACTCCACTTCCCAAGACTTGAAAGGTTGGATTTGGGGAAGGACATAGAAGCCAAAAGACTTGGTCTGCTTAACTCTACATCCAAAGACTTGAAAGGTTGGATTCGGAGAAGGAGACAGAAGCCAAAAGACAAGAAACAGTTTATACAATCAATCAGAAGAATCATGCATCAAAAACATAATAGTCTAGTCATTAAACTTTTCTGTATTTTTGATCTTTTTAATTTAAAGTGTATCAATTATTTTGAATCGGAGGAAGTATTAAAATGTGTATGTTATTAAAGTTGATGTATTATTTATCAAGTTATTAATCATTTATATTTAAACTGGTTTGGATTTTTGAAGAAGATCAAAAAAACAGAATTGATTTATTGATCATTAATGATTAAACACAACATAAAAGAATACAAACTAGTTTAATCATCGATGATTAAACAACATAAAAAGAATACAAACTAGTTTAATCATCGATGATTAAACAGTATCTAATAATTTCAAGCAAGTTTATCATAATAACAGCATCTGTAATTTTAAAACATAATAAATGAATAATCGATGATTAAACACAACACCAAGTTTATCATCGAGGATTAAAACAGAATGTTATGAAAAATTGAAGAGTAGTTTAAGCACACATGAATATGCATAACACCTTTTTTAAGGATGTCCACAAATTCTCAAGGATGTCCACAAAAACATTGTTTTGTCACAGTGATAAACTTTGTGCTATTTTTTGATTTTGATATTCTAAAACACTATTATGTACATATTCTTTCATGTAGTTAATCTCTGAAGTTAGCATTCTTGCTGCATACTTCTTCCTGAGTTTTTCAATAAAATTATCTCGAATAATACTTTCTTTTCCAAATCCTGGTTTCCATGTTGAAATTGATTGTCTTACATATTTTTCCATATGCCTCATTGTAAAAATACCATAATCAACTTCATTATCTGTTGTCCTCCATGGCATTTTTATTACTTTTGGGATTAGACTTTTATTAGACATCTTTGAGCTTCGTATAATTTAGTTCATCCATATATCTCAATATCAAAGATTTCTGTTAATCATATAAGAATACTTATTAAAAACATATATGATATTTTTAAAAATATGTTTTTGCTTAATTATTGATGCTTACCAGAGCATTAAATATTTTCCCATATCTTTTCTTCACAGTTTCGTCAAAAATAAATTTGTTGTCGATAATCTCGTAAGAAGCTTTTTTCAAGCTGATGACAATCAAATATATATGCTCCTTATTCGCGACAGGGAAGAAAATCTGTATTTTAATAATATAATATTATATTGTAAAAAAGATAGAAAAATAAAAATCAAATATAAAGATTAAGCTAACATACTAGATCAACATTTTTGAGTTGTAATTTGTCTTTGTCATTATTAACAGACAAAGCAAAGTTTTCTTTGAACGTGTTGTATCTAAGATCTTCAGAAATTCCTTGAGCATTCAGATAAAAATTCTAAAAATATTTAAATAATATATTAGTTTATAATTAGTAATCATAGATGATTATAACCAAAATTTCTTATTCATATGTATTAATTATATAAAATATTTCTTTCTATCATTTCCATCTTCATAAACAACTTGAAAGGAGACTGTGATGGGTCCCTTTGTTGTTCGTGGTGATTCACTAAATCAGCCCATGCATCAATGACAATTGAATATACATGCATTTTCGGGTATAAGTTTTTCAATTGTCTCCTTAGAATTCTTTGTCCAGTGCTAGTGCTTATAACTAATTCACTGTATTTTATTATTCACACATAGTTAGTTTCCTATTTTTAACAAAAAATATGTATACGATAATAATAAATAAAAATCTAGTGCATAGGTGGTAGATCCATTAAAGTTGAATAACCAATCAGAAACGATATCTTCTTCATCTGTTAATTTACTTTTAGCATTAGTGATTGAATCCTTTAATGGTGATCTTTCATTTGAACTCTTTTGATCTTCTAGAGTTCTTTTTTCTTCTATTTGAGCATATTGTTGCCTTGGTTGTATTGTTTTGTTTGATTCATTTTGAACTTCTACTTTCTCTTTTTTCATCTGGGCTTAAATCTATCCCCAAGGAGAATGATGGTCCATCGCAGAAACTAACGTTTTTAGTCTTTTCTTCTTTTTCTTCTTGACTTTTTGCTTTTCCAATTTCATCTGGGATTAAGAAAAATGTTGGTTCATCACAGAAAGTAACTTTTTTCTTCTCTCTTTTTCTTTTTCTTTTTCTTTTTTTTTCTGAATTTTCTTTTTTGCCTTTTCAGCAACCTCACAAACTAATGGATCATTCCAGAATTCATCTGTATAATATCCATCATCTACAATAGACAAAATCATTTATTAAAAATATAATTATTAATAATTTTTATGGACATTTCATTCCTTAAATATAATTGAATAACAAAACAAATTCATATATGAATACAACTATTAATTATATCCACGGACATTTCAATTTTTATTCATATATGAATACAAATATTAACTATATTCAATTTAACGGTTAATACATTCAATTATGTTTTCATTATCTTTACCAAAGCTTGTATAGATATTTTCCTCTTTCACGCTATCTATAACATTTACATCAACTGCATCAAACCGATTAGCATCACCAGATACGTTATCTCCAACACGTTGATTAATTCCAATTAACACACATACAACATTTTGAATTAGATAAATTTTAATATACCACTATATATTTATTATAAATTTTTAATGAATACCTGCTTCAAGTTTGTCAGCTATTTCTGTGACAGCTGGATCATTCCAGTACTCATCACTTGAATTAATTGAATATTGACTATTATTTATATTTGTTGAATTGTTAATTCCTCCACCCAAATCATGAAGTTGAATTTTTCGATCTTCATCAATTACATAATTTTTTTCATAATCACCTCCAACATTATTACCATCAACACTTGTACCATCAACAACTATGTCAACATTTCCACCAATATCATCACCTTTCCATTTCCCATCATCAACTTCATCTCCAATAATAGAATTACCAACTGCTTCATCACCAAAATCAGCTTTAGCAAGCACATCACGATTACCAGAATCATTTCAATCATCTTTTTCTAGTTCATCGCCAAAATCAGCTTTAGCAACCATGTAACATCCTAAAACCGGCCTAGAAGTTTTAAGTATATATGGATATTTGATAAATATCTATTTGACCATAAGTGGAATAAAGTGACTAAATGTTAAATAGATTGTTTGACCTCTTGTCCTTTTGTGATATTTTAATCAAGGGATTAAAATATCCGGTTTCTGAAATGTTTAAAGGACTGTATGATTTTTATACTTTTGGATTCTCCTTTTAATATCGTTTCCGAATATATTTTCGTTGCTAAAAATAGAGTTCGTTTGGTATTTTAAATAAATTAGCTACGAACGGGACTTTTTAGATTGTATTGCTTAAAAGTGGAAAAGAACACCAAATGGGCCCCACCCTCCTCATTTGGACAGTTTTGGTGATGGGGAAAAGCCCCATCTTCTTTCATTTCATCCATCTCTCTCTCTCTCTCTCTCTAACCTCTCTCTAAAATCTCCATCTTCTTCTTCATTGTTCTTGAGGTCATTATGAAGGTCTCTAGCTCGTTTCTTGGTCAATCATTAATCCAAACCCGTTTTTGAGTAGCTCTTGAGGTAAGCTTCGACATATATGTGTTTATTTTGAAGTTCTTGAGTTTTGGTGAAACTAGGGTTTATGATTCTTGATGTTTTGTTAGTGAATCTTGTTATGGATGTTATAATAAGTGTTTATGCAAGGTTTTACATGAAATGTATGGTTGATTGTTGATGGAAAACAATGTTTGGTGAAAATCACCTTCAACCTCCATTAATGGTGGATGTTGAAGGTGGGTTTTGACAAACCTTGGATTTCTTGATATTTGAATACTTAGAATTGTTCATTAGGTTGAGAAAACATGTTTAGTAAGTTATGGATGTTAAGAAATCAATTATTGTATGTTTTGATGGATTAAATAGTTAGTGTTTGGGTCAAATGGGTGAACTAGTGATTGTGTAAGTAAAATACTTAGAATGGTTAGTTATTAACTTGATGAATTGCTAAATGATTGTGAATTACTAGTGTGGAGATTATGTGATAGTTGATGGTAATGAGGAAGTGTTATAGTCATATTCGGGTTTTGACCCGATTGGGCCATTTGATAGTAAAGGGACTTAAGAAACTTGGATTGTGCAAGTATATGTGTGTTGTTAGATTATGTGTTAAAAATGTTATTGATAGCAATTGGTGAATTGTAAGTTGATGATATGATTGTGGTTATAAAAGGTATTATTGTTTAATAATCCGCTTTTAACCCGTTCGGATGATTAAATGGTTGAACGACCCAATTGTTGAATTGTGTATGTATAAGTGAGTTTAATATACTTATGTGTTAGAATTAGTACTTATAACACTTGATGGAAAGTTAGTGTTCATTATTGTTAATATTGGTGATTCTTGATATGTACCGGTTATTGACTCGGTGTTCTTTGATGTACAGGATCCGAGGAGGAAACTCAGTGATATTAGCTCACTGAGTTATGGGAATTGAAGGTTATGGTGAGTGGACTTAACCTCAAACTTGTGTTCGGTTACAATCGGTTTGGTATTTCCTGTTTGGGTAAAGGTGCAGGAAAATACAAGAAACATGCAGGAAAATACAGGAACAATGCAGGAAATGCTCCCTGTAGCGAGTTCACGATCGTGAACTCTAGTTCACGTCGTGAACTCTAGGTCACGTTCGTGAACTATTGTTCACGATCGTGAACTTCTGATTTCAGGTTTTCGGGTCGTTTTTCGGGCGCGAATCTTTGACAGTTTGCTTGTTTGGTACCTGTTCGATCGGGTTAGACGAAATAGGATATGTGCACATAGATGGAAAGGTTTTGCTTGATTGGTAGCAACACATCGGTTAGTGGCAATCGAGGATACTTATGAGGTCAGTGTCGGATGGATAACGGCTGGGCATAGTGTATCGACTAATAGGGTATCCGACCTTACCTGTATGCGTTGCATGGTTAAGGGGAGGGACTTACCCGGGGTGTTGGATACAGGCTATCGGTTACCGTGCTTTTGGCCGACCATGGTTTAAGGCCCGCAAATTCACCGATCCTCTCTCTTAGTGGTTACCCAACGCGGAGATGTAGTAATACTTCCGTGTTTAGCAATCGAAGATGTAGAATTACTTCCGAGGTTAGTAGGCAGAGATGTAGAGTTACTTCCGTGCTTAGTGATTAGACCAGTTAGCGGTTACTGGTTCGGTGGAACAGTGGTTCAGTGGAACAGTGGTTCAGTGGAACAGTGGTTAAGTGGTTACAAGGAGTAACGATCATGGAGATGTTGGTGCTTGCTTGTTGAGCTTTATATAATTTGTAGATTATGTTCATTCACTTAGCTTTGTGCTAATCCCTCATTCGTTGACTCTTTTCAGGTTGATCGGTGCTTTGGACGGAATGGGTGATCAAGCTCAAATGGATATGTTTTGTAAAATGAGCCATGTCGTTAAGTGACAGCGTTTAAATATTAATGTTTTGGACTTTATTTTGGGACGTTTGGTTTGTAAACCTTAACCTAAACTATTAATTATCTTTATGCTTCCGCACACCTTTAAAAAAAACGTTTTCTAAATTTTGCGGTGTTACAACTTGGTATCAGAGCTTTGGTTTGGCGATGGATACACTGTTAGGTGTTTCATTCCCAAATCGTGGCTCAAGTTTGGTCAAGCATTCCGGACGAGTGGGATTGGAGCAACGGTGTATGAAGTTAGTTGTAGTTAGTATGTAGTTATTAACGATTTAAACTAAGCTTTCGTGAGTGTTGTGATTGTTATAGATATGACAGGTAAAGAGAACCCGACCCCCTTGGCCCTAGGAAACGTTGGTACCTCAAGTAACGATGCGTGAACTGACAAGGAGCATATATACGCACGTTGGGGAAATGAAGTGCATTAGAAGTGTTCAATTTCGGACAAGAGGGAAATTGGCCTTGGGAAAAGAAAATGGGTTGTGGGACAAGGACGGCGGCGGTCGGGGGATCTTCACCAACGTTAGACCGACAGTGATAGCTCGGGTATGTTTTTGATAAACTCAATACTTGCGTTTATGTAGAATTGTTAATTGAGTAGGTCGCTTAATTAAGATTTGTGAAATGTTGTGATGAACTGAACTGCTTACCTTTGGTGTTTTATGTCACTCGAATTGGAATAATCGATTGCTTATTGATTTGGGATACATCATATGTGTCGGGAGTTTTGTAGATATACGTGATGCATGCTTACATGTTCCTTTTATTGAAACTTGGACTAAGTTAAGAGTGATATGATGGATTAGTCTAGTTTAATTGAAGCTATGAATAAGTGCTATAGAAGATTGAATCTTTTCTTGTTTGTCGGGACACATATAGTGTCTCGGTGGTTAAAGTTGCTCGTTTTCATGTTGTGCAAATTGGTGACAAGTTGATTGTAATTGTTTTGGTTGTTCCTTCACTTCAGGAGAAGCGAAGAGAATCGGTTGTATGTCGGTTTCGGTCACAATATATGTGACCATCGATCAAATTGAGTGTAATGGTAATTATTGTAGACTTCTTGAATGTGATGCTTGTATTTAAAATGGAAGGAATTGTATACGTGAATTGAATAGTCCAAGTAGGACTAGTGTTTGTTATGTGAAAAAGTTGAAACTTTTATTGTGACCTGTCGGGTCACATGTAGTGACTTGTATGGTGAGAATCGGAAATGTCTGTCCAATGTGAATAGATTGATGTTGCTTTTGTTATAGCCATTAGTTATGACACTCAATCAATGTTAGTTATCTGAATGACCTGAAATGTTTGTGGTAAATAACGGATTGTTTCCTATGTTGAATTTGGAATCTAGAAAGTGACTAATGAACTGTATTTTTAGATTATTTTGAGTTGACTTGCGATAGTAATAATTGAAGATAAAGAGGTTGTTAACTGATTGCATTGATTATGAAATTATTTGAGACAAGCTTTGAAATTAGATGATTATATTAAAATGATTTATGTTAATAAAAATTGATCATAGTTTGAATTGGTAATTTTTAAATTACTCAAGGTGATGATGATGTTTTATTAATTATAATAGAAGTTTTCAAATTAAGGTCATGAGGTTTTATGCATTAAGAAATATGTTTCTAGATCAAATAACATATTAGAATGATAAATGTTGTTTATGCTTAATTGTGGAGTGAATCGATGAATTTACCATGCTATTTGGATGTTAATAGGTAAGAGTCAAGAACTAGTTGAATTGTAATTAGTTGAGTGGATGTTTAATTGAAAATGGTTATTAGTCATAACCTGAGTTTGACAGGTTAAAGTTAAATATGTTAAGTGTGATTCATGATCGACTATTGTGTTATTTGATAAAAGACTAGTTGTGATAGTGTTGGGTAAAATTGTTAGTTGAAAAAAACTAGTTTGGATTTTGTGTCTAAATTGTGAACTAGTTATAATGTCACTTGTATGTTTTATGACTCAAATGACTAGATATGTTAAATTAACATGTTAGATATGTTATTTTTGGTGGTTGTGAAGTTACAATGTAAATTGGTGAAAATGTTAGTTTATAATGTTTTAGTGGTTTATAGTTAACTATGAACTAGTAAGTGTTGAGTTGATAGTCTTGTGATAAAAATGGAGTTTTGTCTTGTTGAAATAACTACTTAGTTATGAATTGTTAAATGGTATAATTATAGAATTGTATTGGTGTTTGGAATTGTTATGATAAATTTCTCAATGTTGACCCGTTGAAGGTAATTTGTGTCAAGACTTGATTGGATGCATTTGAGTTGCTAGACCTTGTTTATGATCATAATCGTTTGATGATTGCATGAGTTGGTTTTGGTAAATAGTTTAACATGTTGTGGTAGTAATAAAACAATTTTGGCTATAAAGCTTGTTTGATCCGGTTGGTCATAAAGTGTTAAGAATTTGATAAATGCCTAATTGATTAGGGACTTTGACCTTCGTACATGTCGAAAAGTTGTGGGTATGACTAATAGAGTATAAAAGATATTGTTATTTATATTGTCACTCTTGTAATGAGATATGTGGTTTAGACTTGAATTGCGTAACCTTGTCTAGTTTCGTCAGAATGTGCAACTTGACTTTGTAGAATCTTGACATCTTTATTATATGGTCAACTATGCATGAAATAGTTTATGATTGTTAGAAGTATGGTTAACTAAGGTCTTTGATAGTGTTGCGAAAATTGCTCGATTTTGACACGGTTGTGCTTAGTATGCAAAAATTGATATGACTTTATCTTATGAACGTGTATCTTTGTGAAATTAATTGATTAAGACCGGAAATATTTACTAGAAATTCTTAAAATTGCGGGTCGTTTAACGAGTTAAACTGTGCAAGATTGTAAATTTTGATAGAAAAAAAAAGTAAAACGAGTAGGTAGTTGAGACTTGAGATAATTGTGTGACCTTGTGTAAGAAATGTTTTAAAGCATAGGCTTGTCGATCACTTTTATGTCATGAGGAATTCTAACTGAACCATGAATGGTAGTTGCTATTTGGGTATCGAGATAATTTTGAATTAGTGAATAGAGTAAATGAATGAACTGATTGTATGTTATTAAGGTAAAAGTTGGAAATTGCTAAGTATGCTTTGAAGTGTATGACGAATCGGATGTGAGTTTCGATTTGAGCATGTATGTATGAAATTGATTGAAATTGAGTCGTAGACTTATTATGATAAATGTTTGCTATTTGAATATTGTTGTTGGATTCCGGGGACGGAATCCTTTTTAAGGAGTGTAGAGTTGTAACATCCTAAAACCGGCCTAGTAGTTTTAGGTATATATGGATATTTGATAAATATCTATTTGACCATAAGTGGAATAAAGTGACTAAATGTTAAATAGATTGTTTGACCTCTTGTCCTTTTGTGATATTTTAATCAAGGGATTAAAATATCCGGTTTCTGAAATGTTTAAAGGACTGTATGATTTTTATACTTTTGGATTCTCCTTTTAATATCGTTTCCGAATATATTTTCGTTGCTAAAAATAGAGTTCGTTTGGTATTTTAAATAAATTAGCTACGAACGGGACTTTTTAGATTGTATTGCTTAAAAGTGGAAAAGAACACCAAGTGGGCCCCAACCTCCTCATTTGGACGGTTTTGGTGATGGGGAAAAGCCCCATCTTCTTTCATTTCATCCATCTCTCTCTCTCTACGTGATCTCTCTCTCTCTCTCTCTAACCTCTCTCTAAAATCTCCATCTTCTTCTTCATTGTTCTTGAGGTCATTATGAAGGTCTCTAGCTCGTTTCTTGGTCAATCATTAATCCAAACCCGTTTTTGAGTAGCTCTTGAGGTAAACTTCGACATATATGTGTTTATTTTAAAGTTCTTGAGTTTTGGTGAAGCTAGGGTTTATGATTCTTGATTTTTTGTTAGTGAATCTTGTTATGGATGTTATAATAAGTGTTTATGCAAGGTTTTACATGAAATGTATGGTTGATTATTGATGGAAAACAATGTTTGGTGAAAATCACCTTCAACCTCCATTAATGGTGGATGTTGAAGGTGGGTTTTGACAAACCTTGGATTTCTTGATATTTGAATGCTTAGAATTGTTCATTAGGTTGAGAAAACATGTTTAGTAAGTTATGGATGTTGAGAAATCAAGTATTGTATGTTTTGATGGATTAACTAGTGAGTGTTTGGGTCAAATGGGTGAACAAGTGATTGTGTAAGTAAAATACTTGGAATGGTTAGTTATGAACTTGATGAATTGCTAAATGATTGTGAATTACAAGTGTGGAAATTATGTTATAGTTGATGGTAATGAGGAAGTGTTATAGTCATATTCGGGTTTTGACCCGATTGGGCCATTTGATAGTAAAGGGACTTAAGAAACTTGGATTGTGCAAGTATATGTGTCTTGTTAGATTATGTGTTAAAAATGTTACTGATAGCAATTGGTGAATTGTAAGTTGATGATATGATTGTGGTTATAGAAGGTATTATTGTTTAATAATCCGCTTTTAACCCGTTCTGATGATTAAATGGTGGAACGACCCAATTGTTGAATTGTGTATGTATAAGTGAGTTTAATATACTTATGTGTTAGAATTAGTACTTATAACACTTGGTGGAAAGTTAGTCTTCATTATTGTTTATATTGGTGATTCTTGATATGTACCGATTATTGACTCGGTGTTCTTTGATGTACAGGATCCGAGGAGGAAACTCAGTGATATTAGCTCACTGAGTTACGTGAATTGAAGGTTATGGTGAGTGGACTTAACCTCAAACTTGTGTTCGGTTACAATCGGTTTGGTATTGCCTGTTTGGGGAAAGGTGCAGGAAAATACAGGAAACATGAAGGAAAATACAGGAAAAATGCAGGAAACGCTCCCTGTAGCGAGTTCACGATCGTGAACTCTAGTTCACGTCGTGAACTCTAGTTCACGTCGTGAACTCTAGTTCACGTCGTGAACTCTAGTTCACGTTCGTGAACTATTGTTCACGAACGTTAACTTCTGATTTCAGGTTTTCGGGTCGTTTTTCGGGCGCGAATCTTTGACAGTTTGCTTGTTTGGTACCTGTTCGATCGGGTTAGACGAAATAGGATATGTGCACATAGATGGAAAGGTTTTGCTTGATTGGTAGCAACAACTCGGTTAGTGGCAATCTAGGATAGGGATGAGGTCAGTGTCGGATGGATAACAACTGGGCATAGTGTATCGACTAATAGGGTATCCGACCTTACCTGTATGCGTTGCATGGTTAAGGGGAGGGACTTACCCGGGGTGTTGGATACAATGGTTAAGTGGTTAGAAGGAGTAACGATCATGGAGATGTTGGTGCTTGCTTGTTGAGCTTTATATAATTTGTAGATTATGTTCATTCACTTAGCTTTGTGCTAATCCCTCATTCGTTGACTCTTTTCAGGTTGATCGGTGCTTTGGACGGAATGGGTGATCAAGCTCAAATGGATATGTTTTGTAAAATGAGCCATGTCGTTAAGTGACACCGTTTAAATATTATTGTTTTGGACTTTATTTTGGGACGTTTGGTTTGTAAACCTAAACTATTTATTATCTTTATGCTTCCGCACACCTTTAAAAAAAACGTTTTCTAAATTTTGCGGTGTTACAAACCAGATCACCATTATCAGAATCATTTCGATCATCTTTTTCTAGTTCATTTTCAAAAAAATACATATATTCTTCATTCTTCACTTGGATATTTTTGAAATGCTGATTTGTAGAGTGATATTTTAATGCTTTTTGTAATGTCAAATTTAGTTCTTCCATATTCGTTAAAATTTTATTAAATTTTTTTCAACTTTGAAGTTAAATGCCTACACAATAAGAAAATAAAAAAATAAAATAAGAAGGTTAATCATATATGAATTCACTATATTACAATTGTTACCTCAAAGGATTTATGTTCTTTGTAACTTTCATTAAACTCTGCTTCACATGAAGTTTTTTCAGAAATCTCTGTATCCTCTACAAGTTTTATTTTCTCAGATGTCCAACGACAAATAGCTGGACGTTCTCTTGAAACTTGTATATAATCAAATTTCACATGATAAACATACATTAACTGCATATAAAAAATGATATATTAAATTAGATAAATAATTTTGTGTGTATTTATATGTAAATTTGAAAATGTGTTAGAATACGAAACTTACAACTAAATAAGCTGTCGGACCATAGAAGAAGGAGTTAAGTGAGTATGGCTTGAAACAACTTTTTGTTCTTACAAGGCAATCAAGAACATAACTACACCAATCTATACAGCTTATAGGTGTATTCTTTTTGATTTTTTGCAAAGGTAGCAGATTGCATTTTCCCATTTGTGTACCCTCACATAAGCTATTTATAAAGAGCACTAGAAAATTAATGTTAAAATTAAAGTATGCTTTTGGTGTTTGTGCAATTTTTCTCTTCAACTCTGTTAATCTTAAAGATTCAATCTTCTTAAATTGTTTTTTCCATTCATACATGCAGCTTTGTTCATCATTGTGAGTAAAACTAGGCATGTCATCAATATTACACCCAGAAGATGGTATTCCTAACATCTGATGTACAGATTTCTTTGTTACTTTAATATTACCATTTTTCAGTTTAATAATCATTTTTTACTATTAAATTTCTCGAGAACTTTGTGACCAAGTCTTAGAGGCACATCTGTCATTTTCATTTTTAACAGACTCCCTAACCCCATATCCCTAACACTTTCTTTCTGTTCATCACTTAAACCTTGAACAATAGAAAATAATGATCCCGGTGAGCATCTATTTTTCAATGCAAAATTTGATTTCTGGCATTTCTTAGCATTTCTTGATTTTTTTGATCTTAACTTGTCTTGTTTTGTTTTCATTGTACCTGCATAAATGAATGCTATATTATCAAAAACAGATTCAATCATACATGATTAACACAACGATTGATGATATTACAAAAATTAAAAAAAACACTCTTGTTTAATCATTCATGAATGAATAAACATGATGTGATTATGTTACAAATATTTTTTCAAAACAATGACTCTTTTAAATAATACATTATTAAACATATTGTTTAAATCAAATATAATTTAAAACAACAACTGATGATGTTATACCAATTCAAAAACAGAGAGTCAATTAAATCATGTATAATGAAAGGGGGTTAATTTTCATATCAAAAATATTGAAGTCTATACCACACTGTACAACTATATCTGCAGACTGTACAGCTACATAAAGCATTTGATGTGGTACATGAGTTAATACATGTGGTACAAAAATTGTTGCCTATAATGAAACAGCATATATAGAACGTAATCATATGTAATTTACCTTTGTTTTTTTTTTTTGGTTTTCCTACTTGAATTTTTTGAACTTGTACCAGATTCGATTAGTTTGGTTTTTTTGTTCGTTTTCCTCCTCTTTGATGGTCCTGCTGATTCTTCATAATCTGGATCATTTGCTGTTTTTCGTTTTTTAGTTTTTATGTTATCGTTTTCAATTGAATCTACATAAATTAAGGATCAAAACTAAGTCAAAACTCAAAATCTACATATAAAAGTCTTACACGTATTAATCAACAATTAAATAAACAATCAATAAAACCTTGATAAATCAAAACATACGTTTTAATCATGTAATATTAATTGTCGACTAAACCTTTCTAAATTAAATCTCATTTAATCATCTGTGATTAAATAACATATTATAGTTTGACGTATGTTCATATTTAACGGATCGATGCATCATATATGATTAATCAAAAACACAGAATCCTAAAAATACAAACTCTGTAATGATAGAATTTAAAATTAAAATACATTAAAAATATAAGGAAAAGGTAATATATAATCTATTTGAGAGTTGATTTCACAATTAATATTTTGAGCAGGGATTTTAAACCAAAAAACAAGTATTATAAATCGCAATATCATTATAAAGTTACAAGTATTACGTACCGTGGATCATTTAATGTTATCGATTTTAATTGAATCTACATAAATTAAGCATTAAAATTAACTCAAACTCAAAATCGAATTTAACACAAAATTCATATGAATAAAACTTTTACAGATCTAAATTCAATTCGTAAAATGAATCGAACATGAAAACTTTTACAGATCTAAATTCGTCAAATGTACAATCAAACCGCAAACGATTTAACTATTTACCTTTCAATTTCTCTGATATTGATTGTTGTTGATTCTCTTTAGCCATCGATTTCTAGAACTTCGATTCGATTCGTACTGTTCGTTGATACTTTTCTAGGGACAAAACTATGCGTTTATACTTTTCAGTTATGGTGTGTTTTTTTGTGAGTGAACACTTTCTCATATATTTGCCCTTATAAATAAAGTGGTTCAAATATAACTACCTCATTTATTTTTGACCGCATACATTTTCATTTTCATTAAATGAGGTCCTGAGGAATATATTTGTTACTAAATTTAACAATTTGACCTAACAATCATATATTTTTTTTTTTTGCCATGAGTTATTCTATTTATGAGTAATCATAAATGAATTAGCTGCACAGTTTTATAAAAAGAAGCTATGATGATGTTATTTATTGATGATAAAAGGAGCTGTGATATAATGATTAATCATTCGATGATGAAAACTAGACTTAGTTTTTTCTTGGAATTATGATATAATGTTAGTTATGCATTATTAGTAACTACAACTACAATAACTACAATAACTATTTGTAATCAAACAGGTCTTTGATTAAACATTATTTGTCTTTTTTTAATCATTAGTGATTAAACTATTCGTTTAATGAATAATCGTAGATGATTAAACATGATCTGTTGGCGTTAGAATTTTTTAAAATGATTAAACATTGATCGTATTTAAAAAGACAAACGTATGTAATCCTATATACAAATGTTAAAAAAAAAATCAAAAACATTGTTCACACAAACAAATCAATTTTGACGACTATAATAAACATTGTTTGCCCACTTCTTATGAGCATCTCTTTCTTCCTGGGGTTTTTTACTATATTCATTTGCTTTTTCCAAAATATATATCTTCTTTGCGTTTAATTCAGATGTAAGCAATGGAGCTGCATACTTGTGCCTCAATTTATCTAGTAGTTTCTGTTGAGCGGTTCCTTCATTTCCGAGCCCTACTACTTCACCCCATACTTTATGAGTTTGATTTTGAGTACCTATGTATGTCTCCATATGTCTCATTGTGAAAACACCACAATCTTTTACATTTTTTTTAGTTCTCCATGGCATATTGAGTCTAATTGGGTTAACAGATGCATTTGACATTTGTTTTAATTTTAGATGTTTTATCTCAGCTAAGTATTTTAAAACTAAATCCATATGTTAATCAAAATATTGATAAATGTTAGATAAACAAAAATAATTTAAAAAATGTAAGTTTTTACAGTTCATGCTTACCAGTGTGGGTAAACTGAACCATATTTATTTTCAAGAGTTTATGTTTTAGCACTGTTGTCTATTATATCAAATGCTCCTTTCTTCAAGTTGACAACAATGCAATATATGTGACTATACCTTAAAATTCAGAAGAATATCTGATTTCAAAATAATACAATATCATATTAGGTAATTATATTATACAAAATTTATATTTAAATAAATATTAAATTAACATGCCTTGTCAACATTTCTTAACTAAAGCGTTTCGTTATCATTATTAATTATACTAGCAAATTCTTCTTTAAACTTCGTGAATTTTTTATCATCGCAGAAATTTTGATCATAGAAATAAGCACCCTGCAATTAATGAATATTCTTTGTTATGATTCATAGATGAATATTGAAAAAAATACTAAATATATGAATAATAATTATAATAGGAATGTAACTATTAAAAGAATATATAATATTACTTACAGTTAACCCTAATTTCATGTACAGCCGATTTGGAGAGTTCAAATCTCTTTCTTTTTCTTTGTTATTTAACAAATCCACAAAAGCGTCAATGGCACTACTGTACACAAAATGACCTGGACAAAAACTTTCTATATATCTCCTTGTGCATATCACATCACCATTTTGTGTCATAATAACAAAATCACTTTATGATAAAAATTTAGTTAGATTTTTTTTTCCAATTGTAAAACAAAAAATTAATATTAAAAATAATATAGAGTACATACTTTGGTTCCCCTTGAAGATTAAATAGCCATTCACAAATAATATCTTCTTGAGTACTTAATTTTGATTTAGCATCAATCACCCTTTCTTTATATGGAGATTTTAATGATGATGATGATGGCTTTTTTTCTCTTTTTTCCTTCATTTTTAATTCATTAAATTATAATGGAATTTGATGAACATCTAAATCACAGAAAATCACATATGAATATCAAACTAAGAATGATATTATCAAGTATATCAAAAGTAAACAAAAAACATTATTAAAGTAATTTACCTTGTTTCTCATTAAGATCTGTTGTAGCATTCACAAGTTTCTCAAATCCTACAAAATGTACAACATGAGTAATATAGTAATATTATTATTATACATTTAAATAAAAACTCTAGATGATTAAATATACATTTAATAATGATTGATTAAACAAAATTACCTTCTTTCTCAGCATAATCTCTTTTGTCCTTTCCAAATTCATCTACTGTCATTTCTAAGTCAGCATCTAAAACATATGGATCGTATGTAAACATTATTAAAATAATTTATTTTGAAAAATAGAAATCAAGTATTTTAATTAACGATTAACAGAATCTGCTTTATCAAGTTTCATTAAACAAGTATGTATTTGAAAATAATGTAACATCAACGAATCATATTTAATCATGTATGAATTAAAACCCTTATAATCATATATGATTAAACAGTATCTAATGAAGTTTCACTAAAAAAACAAAAGGACTTGATTAATCATACGGGATAAACTAATTACCTTGAGTCTCAAAAACATTTGATGAAAAATTCACAACTTCATCATTTCCTACCAAAATGTACAACAAATATTCATATAATTAATACATAAAAGATATAAACACTACATGATTAAAAAACATTTTAATAATAAATGATTAAACATTATTTAAAGAATGTACTCAAAATTAAAAACAGACTCATTTAATCATGTGTGAGTAAACTCATTTTTAATAATAAATGATTAAACAAAATTACCTTCTTTCTCACCAACATCTCTTTTGTCCTTTCCAAGGTCATCAATAACTTGATCATCTACAACAAAGTTTCATATTTTAAAATATTATAAAAATCAAAATATAAACACTACAAAGATAAATATTAGTTTAATTATAATTGATTAAACACATGCTTAGTGAATACAATATTAAATAATAACTTTTTTTGTGACCAGCATCTCTTTCAGCATTTCCAAATAGCTCAGAACCTACAACATCTACAACAAATGTCATATACTAAAATATTATTATTAAAAATAAAAATATAAACGCTACATGATTAACATCTATTTAATCATAGTCGATTCTATTTCATGTATTGAAGTTAACTAATTTCAAAAAAACAAGCTCAGTCAATCATGAGTAATTTAAAGCATGTTTAATGATACATATGATTAAACAATTTACCATCTTTTTTATCACCAGCATCTGTTTCAGAATTCCTTACTTTCTCAGTATCTACATAATAGTAAATTTATATGAATATAAAAAATTTATCAACTTGTAAACACTATATCTTATTTAAAACAATTACATGTTTCTTTCAGACTTACATTCAAAAGAATGTCACCTTTATAATAGATTGTTTATTAATTTATTATTTACCTTTTGAAATATTTGAATCTGAAACAATTTCTTTAACCAATTCGTTCAGTTGAAAACTTTCTTCTTCGTTGACACCTTCATCATTATTTGTACAACCAACATCAAGTGTAGCAGCAACACCAATACCATCATCAACTGCAACATGTAAAAATAACATCAATATTAGAAATCATATGTGATTAAACATTTACAAAAAAAATAACATCACTTTCATTTTTATTGCATACACGATTAAACAAATTACCTTCTTTCTCACCAACATCATTTGTAACCTTGTTTACTTCTTCAGTAGCTACAACAAATGTGATGTATTATATATTATAAAACATCAAAAATATAATCACTACTTGATTAAAGAACCCGTTTTATCGTAGATGATTATGCATTTTTAAATGAAGTTACAAAAACTACAACATTATGCAATGAAATTACCTTCTTTTTCACCAACATCTCTGTCAGCGTTCATTACTTCCTCAAAACCTACAACATATTATATATATATATATATATATATATATATATATATATATATATATATACCAATTGATTAAGCTCTGATTCTAATCATTGATGATAAAAGAATAAAAATAAATCTGCAATTAAAGATATTCTTACCACCTTCTTTCTCACCAACATCAATTGTAACCTTGTTTACTTCTTCAGTAGCTACAACAAATATGAAATATTATATATTATAAAACATCAAAAATATAATCACTACTTGATTAAAGAACCCGTTTTATTATAGATGATTATGCATTTTTAAATGAAGTTACAAAAACTACAACATTATGCAATGAAATTACCTTCTTTATCATCAACATCTCTGTCAGCGTTCATTACTTCCTCAGAACCTACAACATATTAATATATATATGAATACCAACTGATTAAGCTCTTATTCTAATCATTGATGATTAAAGAATAAAAATAAATCTGCAATTAAATATATTCTTACCACCTTCTTTCTAAGCAACATCATATGTAACCTTGTTTACTTCTTCAGTAGCTACGACAAATGTCATATATTATATATTATAAAACATCAAAAATATAATCACTACTTGATTAAAGAACCCGTTTTATCATAGATGATTATGCATTTTTAAATGAAGTTAAAAAAACTACAACATTATGCAATGAAATTACCTTCTTTATCACCAACATCTCTGTCAGCGTTCATTACTTCCTCAAACCCTACATCATATTAATATATATATATATATATATATATATATATATATATATATATATATATATATATATATATATATATATATATATATATATATATATATATATATATATATATATATATATATATATATATATGAATACCAATTGATTAAGCTCTGATTCTAATCATTCATGATTAAAGAATAAAAATAAATCTGCAATTAAATATATTCTTACCACCTTCTTTCTCACCAACAACATTTGTAAACTTGTTTACTTCTTCAGTAGCTACAACAAATGTCATATATTATATATTATAAAACATCAAAAATATAATCACTACTTGATTAAAAGAACCCGTTTAATCATAGATGATTATGCATTTTTAAATGAAGTTACAAAAACTACAACATTATGCAATGAAATTACCTTCTTTATCACAAACATCTCTGTCAGCGTTCATTACTTCCTCAGAACCTACAACATATTAATATATATATATATATATATATATATATATATATATATATATATATATATATATATATATATGAATACCAATTGATTAAGCTCTGATTCTAATCATTGATGATTAAAGAATAAAAATAAATCTGCAATTAAATATATTCTTACCACCTTATTCTTCAACGTTTTCTTGATTTAGTACATCAGCTTCTTTTTCTTTATCTTTTTCTTTAACTTCATCAGATTTTTTCTCTATAACTCTATCTTCATCTTGAACAGGTTGTTTTTCATTTTCGTTATTACTTTTTGTATTTTCTTTTGATGATAGGAAAAAGTTTACTTCCCATGTTACGACACTTTCATGATCACGGAATTCTGAAAATGATTCATTCAAAATCATTCTATCCTTGTTTTGATTACTAGTAAACTTTACAAACATTTTTTTCCAATTTTGTTTCAACATACTGCAAAATTAACATATATAAAAAAACAGATAAATTATATATCAAAAATCACTTTTATAATTGTTACCTCATCTCATACATTTTGGATATCATCTTGATGTAGTTCTGATTCACCTAAACACCCTAAATTAATTTCCATGTTCTCTACCAATTTAAGTTTTTCAGATGTCCATTCACAAATAACTGGACAGTTTCTTGCCACTTGAATATAATTGATTTTAGCTCTATCAACATACAATAACTGCATATACAATAATATATATTTTAAACGTTAACTGAAAGAGTAATCATATATGAAGTATATATTTTTAGATAAAAATAATATATATGCTATGTCACTTACAATCAAATATGCTGCAGGACCATAGAAGTAAGAGTATGTAGTGTATCTCGCATTTGTTCTTTTTAGACAATCAACAACATAACTACACCAATCTATATTTCTAATATCTGTATTCCTTTGGATTCTATACAAAGGTGTTAAATTGCATTTCCCATTTGGTGTATTCTTGCATAAAGTATTTATGAACAACAAGAGAAAGTTAATTTTGAACTCAAAATCTGTTTCAGTTGATAGTAAAATTTGCTGCTTAACCTCTGTCAATCTAATGTCTTCAATTTTTGAAACCTTTTGTTTCAAATTATACAAACTACATTCTTTTTTATCATGATAAACAAAATCTAGCTCATCAATTTTATCTCCTCCAATTGGTATTCCTAGAATATCATGAACAGATTGCGTATTAACTTCAATATTTCCCTTATTAAGTTCAATAGTCATATTGTTACTATTGAACTTGTTGAGAAGATAAAAACCTAATCTAAGAGGTAATTCACTAACTTTTAGTTTTAACAATCTTCCAAAACCCATTTCTATTATTGTTTCTTTCTGTTGCTTGTTAAAACCTTTTACAGTATCAATCATTGATTCTGGAGAACATCTGTTTTTCATCGATGTATATTTTTTCTCCTTCTTTTCTTTTTGTGTTGATTCTTCTGATGTTTTTCTCCGTTTTTCTGTATTATTTTTTTTAGTTTTTGATGTTTTTCTTTTCCTTTCTTCTATTATTTCTATTTCATCTAAATCTGCAAAAAAATGAAAATATTATATTATCTAAAAAGTCTTACACATTTTAATCAACAATTAATAAATATAAACCTTGATAAAATCAAAACTCATTTAATTAATAATCTATAACATTATTTTGATACGTTTTAATCATGTAATATTAAGTGTCGACTAAACTACTGTATGATAGATGATTAAACATGATCTGTTGTAAATCAAAGCTCATTTAATCATCTATGATAATAGCAACATATCACAATGTGACGTATGTTCATATTTAACGAATCGTTGCATCGTATATGATTAATCAACACATACTCCTAAAAATACAAACTCTGTAATCATAGAATTTAAAAATAAAAACCATTAAAATAAAAGGAAAAGTGATATATAGTCTATTTGAAAGTTGATTTCACAATCAATAGTTTCAGCAGTGATTTTAAACAAAAAAACAAGTATTTTAAGCGCAATATCACTATATTGTTACAAGTATTACCTTCCGTGGAATCAACTGTAGACATTTCTATATTGATTTGTTCATCCGTAGACATTTTGTTGTGAGTGTGTGTTAACGAGCGATTAAAAGGACGGAAAGTTAGGGTTTAGAAGGGATGATTGAAATTTTTGAGAGAGAGAGGGGAATGTGCAGTTTTTGGGGCTACTGTGCAGCATATAGTGTCTGTGTGTGTTTTTGAAGTTACCCGCGTCTAAAAATTATATCATATTTTCAATTTTAGCCTTTAATAACCGTTGAGTTTTATTAAAATAACACCCCTTATTAAATTTTGTTGAATATTATTCATTTATTTCCATAGTCATCATTGCTTCTCTGTACATTTTAACACTTATTAACAGAAGTAGCTACATGCATAAAACATTTTGAACAAATTTGGGATCTTATTGTACAAATTATAAAACACAAACAAGATAAAATTTAAATGATAAAATAATATATTTTTTTCAATACAAGAATATTATATAAAGGCAAAGAGGACATTTTACAAATACTTTGTATATGCACCATTTTTAAAAAGTGGTCATTATTGCTTCTCTATACATTTCAGCCTAAAAAAACTCTGCAACACTCTAACACTTCAAAAACAGATCATCATTCGATGATTAAACCAAACCATTTTTGTTTAATCATCGGTGATTAAACACATCGTCAAGATTAATCATCGATGATTAAACAAAAATACAGCGTAAAATCATTGATGATTAACCATTTTATGATTTTACACAGCCAAGTACAATCATCTATGAGTAGACTAAAACATCAGGTTTAATCACTGATGATTAACCACAATAATATTTCAAACCAGTTTAATCATTAATAATTAAAAACAATCTCAATGTTTAATTATTAGTGATTAAATACCAAACAAGGTTTAATCATGTATGATTAAAAAACATTTTTAAAAAAAATTCAGACTAGTTTAATCATCGATGATTAAAAACAATCTTTAAGTTTAATCATTAGTGATTAAACACAAAACAAAGTTTTTATCATCGATGACTAAACCCAACTCAAGTTTAATCATCGATGATTAAACCCATAGTCAAGATTAATCATTGATGATTAACCACCATCTTATTTAGAATTAAGAATCTAAAAAACGGACACAAGGTTAATCATGGATGATTAAACAGCATCTTTGATTTTAAAAACAGAATTGTTTTATTAATCATCGATTATTAAACTGTTTAATCATCGATGATTAAAAAAAATGTCAAAGATTAATCATTAGTAATTAAACACAAAAACATAGGTTTAATCATGTATTATTAAAGAGCATTTTATTTTGATTATGTATATATTTGTTAAAGCTTAATTATGTACTCTAATTGTTTTTGTCTCTATTTTATATGAACTCATGTTTATTTACTTATGATTAAACTATATGTTGTTTAATTATGTATGCTATATTTTTTTATAAACACCAGTTTTATCATCGATGATATAAAAAAAGAACATCTTTAATCATTGATGATTAACCATCAAAATTTTAAAGAGAGACAGAGAGGGGTGAATGAGCAATTTTTGTGTGTGTATGTGTTTTTGTGAGTGAATATGTTTTTGGAGTTACACACGTCTAAAAATTATATCATATTTTCAAATTAAAATAACTGTTGAGTTTTATTAAAAATAAGACCCTTAAATCATCGATGATTAATCAGTATGCAATAATGCGCCAAAACACAATATAACTTCAGAAAACACAGAACTTTGTTTAATCAACGATGATTAATAACCCATCGATGACTTCCTACTTATTTAAAACACATTGCATTATAGACACCAAAAAATTTAAAAATATACTTTTTAATCATAGATGATTAAATAACATTTAATTAATAATAATAATAATAATAATAATAATAATAATAATAATAATAATAATAATAATAATAATAATAATAATAATAATAATAATACATTTTCATAATGACAATTAAAAGACATCTAATAAACACACAAGGCATTTTATTATAAGGACGAAGAGGTCATTTTTCAATTAGTTTGTATATGTGCAATTTTCAAAAGTGGTCATCATTGCTTCTCTGAAACATTTCAGCCTAGACAACTCTACAACACTCTTTCCCTTCAAAACCAAATCTTCAAAAACGAAGTTAGAATTTTGAATTAACTATATATTCATACTAGCTTCATAACCCGCCCGATTGGCCGGGTATGCTTCAAAATTTATTATGCAAGAAAATACCAACAAAGATTAATAATTTTAAAAATGACATAATAATGTTGTAGCTGTAACGATGATCTGGTTGAAATTCGATACATGAAGAAATGTTACATAAAATTTACAAACGAAATAATACTTCTTTGTAAATGACATTTGCTGTTGAATTAGTGTAATTCCCATCTGTGTCACAACAAATGACCTTCAATCCGTTCTTGTTCTTAACTCGTGATACAGCCACATAAAGTTGGCCATGTGAAATACCGGTTTTTGCAGAAACAAACCAACCTGAGACAACGTCTGGCCTTGACTTTTATTAATTTCTTTTCGCCATCTCTGGCACAATTATTTAAAATGAATGGTTTAAATGAGTTACCAAAAAATCGTGTTATGATAAGTGTAGATTTTGCCATCAACCTTAAAATAAATTATTTAAAATATATGGTTTAAATGATTTACCAAAAAATAATGTTATGGTAAGTGCAGATTCTAGCATCAACCTTACAATAAATGATTTATAGGTAAGTATTCAAAATTAATATAATAACCGCATGAAAGAGAAATGAAGAATTCATATGGTGACATAAGGTGGCAAAAATGAGTAGATATCACGGTTGGGTAATTGGTCAAAACGGGTAATTTTTTGTCGAAATTGGGTTGATCCAGAACAATAATCCAAAAAATGAAATAAGTAAAAACTTACTTGGCTCTTTCAAGTGCCAATGTTGCTTCAAATCTATCTATTGCTGATATCCCAAAACTTTTCTACTTTCCATAACCAACTGTTGATATCCCAAAATCTTTTCTACTTTCATAATTCGCACAATTGAAGCATCAATTGCATATCGTCTATCTTTATCAACATCTTCAATCACCTTTTTCTTCTAATCAACAGGAGGTTAAGGAATCTGCAAATTCAAAATAAAATATAAAAAATTATCCAGTTAAATGACAAAATAAACAGTTTGATTTGAAGGAAAAAAATTATATTTTTAACAAAAATAAAAATACGTTAATCATCCTCATTTTGTCCGTAAACTTTGAGTTGAATTCGAAATAATCAGTTGGAGAAATTGTTTTGGTATTTGGTTCCTTGAGAAGAATTTTATATTTTGCACACGATAAAGAATGCAGTAGTCTGACATCGTCTTCATCTGACAAGTTTAACTGTGTCATAATTTCTTGATAACTTAATCGGTCTGACGAGTTAAACAGTAGTAAAGCAGATGCATGTTTTGTTTTTAGAAAATCATTTTTAAAATATTTAATATAAATAAGTTTATTATAATTAAAAAAGGACTTATTAAAAAAACCTGGTAAATTGTGACTATGAGCTCCATATTTTTGGGTTCGAATTTCCCAACTATGTCACAGGTACCCAATGAATAAATCCGTGTAAGTTTTCGGTGTTTTGTTTTTGTTTGATAAAATTCTCGGAAAACTTCAACGCATTTCACCTAAACAAAAAAAATTCAGAATTATTTTAAATAATAAATGAAATTAAAAGTTGTACTGTACTATACTGTACCATTGTACTATACTGTACCATTTCTGCAGGGAGATTTAGGTCAAAAGATTTATAGCTTGGCCAGAAACCGGTGGTCAACACAGTGACAGTTAAGTCAATCCCGGGACTAATATTTGGATTATTGCTTAACTACTTTTTTAAGTGGGATTGGTTTTCCTTTGCCAATGTTAAATCTGTAACCTGAAAAAAAAAACACAAATTGCAATTTTATAACCAATTTATTTATTATAATCTCTTATGGGTCAATTTAATAATTAGAAAAAACAAAAAGATAAAAGAAAAAACGGGTCAAAAATATAAAATTTAACGATGCCCTCCATCTTTGATGTAAAATGACCACTACACAGTTGTTTCAGTTTTGTCAGAATACTTCTTTCATACTCATCATTAGCACTCTTGTCAAATAGAAGCCGCGGCGAGCAAGTTTTTTCCTGAAACTAAAAAAAAACAAAAATTATCATTTTTTTACTGAAAATAACAAAAAAAAAGGTTAATTTTCATCAGAAACAAAATAGTTTATTACCTATAAAATTCTGCAAATAGATTGGAGTCCATTGTAAGTTTAACTGAATTGACAAAATTATCATTAAGATGATAGCGATTTTGAGCATATAATCAGGTATCAGGGTTTAGTCAATTATAGATTGGAATCCATTGTAAGTTTAACTGAATTAACAGGTTCCTCACATATTGCTATTTAAAAACATACCTTCAACGTGACCATCTGATTCGGTTAAATGCTACACCGACCTAGCAAAATAAAAATTTTATTTTATCAAATAATAATAAAGTGAAACAGCAATAAAAGTTTACTATAGTCCATTTGATTTTGACTATCAAAGTCAAAATATTAAGTTGATTAACCCCAAATATGTTGCATGTTTATCATTAACCCCAAATAATTACTAAAACAGTTACATTCAAACATAATAGTAGTTACATTTAATGCATAAAGAAACCTAATTACTTAAAAAACACTTGTTTAGAAAAGATATTTCGGGTTAGAAATCAAATTACTAAAAGTCAATATGTAAACACAACATGTGAAAACTAAATACGTAAAGATTGACTTGGAATTTGCATATTCTTTAAAATATGCATTTATAAGTAAACAAATTATGTAAAGATTAACTTAGACTAAAGGGATTCAAAATATGCATTTATAAAAAAATGCAGTCTGCCATATCATCCGTCAATACCCAACTGGTGCAGGTTTTTGGCGATTATGGTTGTTGGGAGGAAACTTGAGGCGGAAAGGTTTTATGTTCTGATGTAAAATTTGGAAATGGATCGTAAGGATTTGAGGCGGAATTTTAATGCTGCTAATGATAATGAAGGTAAATGAACATCCATCCGTAATTGCATGTCAAATGGATTTGGGTCAAAATTAGGGAATTTTGGGCGGGTTAAAATATACCAGGTTTTTTTCGAGTAACACGAACCACTTTTTTTCCAAATAAAATATAGAGGTTTTATCAAATATGATTACAAAATTATATTATAAATAATAAAAATAATATAATTCCTATAAAATGAAGATTGAAGGTTTTATGCATTAAATTTACCTCCAACCCGCAATTTGGCCAATTTTTACATAGTTTAATCCTTACGGTCCGTTTGATATAAAGCGTAACCCAAATTGTCCAATTTTCAAATATATGGGTATTAATGAGCATATGGATTAAGTAATTATCCAAGATTTCACCTTTCAAGTGTGCTTGAACAACATCCAATATATCATTAAATCCCAGATTCAGCACTTTTAGACACTTCAAAACTGCATGAATGCAACATTACAAAAAAAGCTAAAAAAATATATAAAAATTTCTAAATACAAAATTATTGATTTTCATGATTTTGTAGATGAACTGAACGAATTCTTACTTGAAAACTTGTCACATTCATCATCCGTAAGATTAGATCTGCTTAAATTCAGAAAATAAAGTTTGGAATTACAAAAAAAAAGTCCAATAATAAATCAAATATCGAGTCGGTCAAAATATAGATTATAATAATACTCAATTGGCATATCAACAACAACTAAACCTAGAATATACTTCCTCCGTATCAAAATAAGTGACACAAATTGACTAACATGTTTTTTGAGGTAAAAGATTAAAGTAGAGGTTAAAATAGATTAAAGTACATAGGTAGTGGAAATGGGTCCCACTTTTCTTGAATAAAGTGATATTAATGAGTTTTATAAGTAAAAGTAATGGTATAATGGTAATTTTACTTTATTAAAGTGGATAGTTAGTGGGTATGGGTCCCACTATTTTTACCAAATAAGGAAAGTTTTCAAAGTGTGTCACTTATTTTGATACACCTCAAAATGGAAAGTGTGTCACTTATTTTGATACAGAGGAAGTACATATGATCATTCACATAAAAGGACGATCACATATTCACATAAAAGGACGATCACATATCATTCACATAAAAGGACGATCACATATTTTTAGTCACAAATGAACCAGAAAGAGCTAATAGGTGAAAACGCCCCTTCACAAGATATGGACATATTTTTATTAATATGTGACTAAAAATATGTTCTTTTTATAACTTGATTTAAGCATGTTTAAAAAATGACCTCATAAGTTGCAGTTCCACCAGAAGAGGCCGAGTTGATTAAATGTGGCGTTAGTTATGATAGCAACATGTGCATCAAAATAGTATTTAAAAAAAGACAGAAAACCTGTGTTTTTTGACCTGCACCATTTTCATCACATTATAAGAGACATAACTAAATCGTCAGTAATATTAGAGAAGTCAAAATGGCCACTTAGAATAACAACTGTATGACTTACTCTTGCCCATGTGGTTAGATTTTGTTGCTCCATGGTCATCAGTTGAGGTGTACTTCTGTTTATGAATCTCTGCAGCTATGCAAAAAGAATTATAATAATTTAATCTAATGAATATGACTTTGATTTTGACTTTGATTTTGACTTTGACTTTGGGTGCAAGGTATTGACATACATGTAGAGCAGCCTTAGACAATAATCGCATAAATGGGAGCACATACTACTGCAGTGTCCTTTATATTATTAACAATATAACCGTAATTTATTAAAGGTCACTTAATAATTTTATATTTTATACATACTTGATTTGCCAATCAATGGAATCCAAGGTTGTGATTCATCACGGGTATGAGCAGTGTTTATTAATAAATATAGAGATAGAGATCATTAAAACAACTCACGAAATAAAATTATGATTAGTAGCAGCACATTACAAATGGCTCTCGAATAGCTCTCAGATCAATAAACTTACAATGTTGGGCAACTAACATATTAGTCAACTCCAGTCATCCTATGATGTTAAAAATAGAATGTTAATGGCAAGCACATTATAAAAAATTATAATTTATAACCTGAAAGTTTAGTTACATAAACAAAAAATAAATTATTTCTTGAGGTATGTTGTGGCACAACAAAAATATGATAGTTTTCGAATTTCCATAGTCATGGATTCTGTAAAATTGTCTCTGTGAAAGCATTTTATTTCAATGAATAGGTGGAATGCTCAATCTGATTGTTCAATGAAATCATTTTTAGCGGCGGATGCTAAGCTGAATTAGGGCCATCATCACCGAGTGTCATGAAATGGCTTGCACATGATGATAGGTGCCCACAATCAGATTCAGCATGCGAATTTTGCAATACAATTTTGAACGAACACTAATTTGAAAGAGAAAGAAAAGAAGTTATTCACTAATTAGGGCTAGCGGCTGCCAAAATTGGATGTTGAATTTGATTTATCGCCCTTCAAGTTTGATTAATTTGAAGGGCGAGTTTGCATACCTTGACATCGGACAACATTGTATTGCCGGCGAAATTTTCCGGTGAACAATTTGATAGCAGCAATAGTAAGTTGGAAGGAAACTTTTAGGGTTTAAGGCTGCAAATCGATCCATCCATGGGGCAGATGTCGTCGGTGTTTGTTGGAGTGCTCTCGTGGGTTTCTAGGGTATTGGGAGGATGGAGATGACCAATAGGGTAGTTACAGGTGGACCAATCATGGAATTACACGTGGATTAATGGACGAATCACAAAGCTGCAAAGTGCTGACTTGTCAAATTAAAATCGAACGTACCTACATATATAAGGGAAGATATATTTCGTGAAGCTTTAATTTTTTTATTTCAGTAGTTTACTTTTGTTTCATCTAATTTCTGATTTTATATTGTGCAGTACAAAACCCTTATAACAGAAGACGGTTCAGCGCTCTTGAGAGAGGTAGTTTCTGGTCAACAAATTCAGCCGGTTCCTCCTGAGATTTCGGTGAATCGATTTTCGGTTGGAGATGTGGTTGATGCATACGACAGGGATGGATGGTGGGTTGGCAAAATAATCAAGAAAAAAGGTTCAAAATACACTGTGTATTTTGATTTTGTTAATGAAAAGATTTCTTACCCTTTAAGTCTATTAAGAGTTCATCAAGATTGGGTTGATGGTCGTTGGGTTATTCTCAAAGAATGAGACTTATGTTATCAAGATTGTGTTTTGATTGTGTTTGATTATGTAGTCTAATTGTGTTTGTTTCTTGATTATGTGAACTCATGTTTAATCACTTATGATTAAACTATATGTTGTTTAATTATGAATGCTTTACTTATCACTAAAATATATGTTGTTTATTTATTTATGCTTTCATTTTTTATGCACACCAGTTTAATATCGATAATTAAAACAAAAAAAACATGTTTAATTATTGATGATTAACTACATATATTTTACACACCCAAATGTAATCATCTATGATTAATTTAAAACATCAAGTTTAATCATTGATTATTAAATACAAATACCAAACTATTAGTCATCGATGATTAACCAACAATTTATTTTTATTAACCAAGTTTTATCACTTATGATTAAGCAATTTATTAATCGTCGATGTTAAACTTGTCTTAGATTTCAAAGTTTTGTTAATCATGCATTATTTGATAAGGTTAAATCATTGATGATTAAACAAGTGGTTAAATCTAGATTATTTGTTAATCAATGGTAATTAACCATCCTTTTATAAATTTACACGGACAAGATAATCATCGACTAATAAACGTCACAACAATTCAAAAACACATCCGAGATATACATCGCTGATTTAACAAATTGTTGCTTTCGAGTGTTCTTGAAAAACTTTCAACTTAATATTCTATATTTATATTAGGATAAAAAATTGGTTTAGGGGATAATGATGATCTGTTTCGAATACGAAGAGTGTTGCAGAGGTTTTTAGGCTCAACTGTAAAATAGACGCAATGATGACCTTTTTGAAAATTGCACATATACAAAGTAATTGTAAAAAATAATCTTTCGTCCCCTAGTAAAACACACCCACGCATGAGACACTTCATTTGTTAACACTTCTCACCCTCATAATTAAATTCACTCATAAATATATTGATTTAAATGATCGTTTAAAATCGGAAGAATGCTTATTAATACATATTATTATTGTTATAATAATAATTAATTTTACTAATCTTAGAGTTTAATCACAAATTTTTATCCATGCTTACTTATTTGTATATGCACCATTTTTATGTAATTAAAACAAAACACACAAAAATTAAAACATGTATTTAACAAAAATGATTTTAAAGGTTAAATATTTAAAATCATTAAAAAATGTATTTAACAAAAATAATTTTATATTGATTTGATTCTTATAAACTTCAAAAATTAAATAAATAAAATAAAAAGTTGATTATTATTCCACAACGGAGCGCGATTTTTCACAATCCTTGTATCACTTACAAAAATCAAACACACAGAGAAAAACCATTCATTCTCTCTCTCTATCTCTCTACAAATCAACTACACTGAGCAAAATGTATAACAAAATTATTTTTAGAAACGAAGATATTGAGTTTGATGCAAACGAAGTATACGGTAATTTGATATCTGTGATTTCCTTTAACTTCATATATACTCTAAATTTAATGTCATTTTCTTAATTTAACAGCAGGCTTAAAGAACATGTTTTCTATGAAAATAAACTATGGTGGACACTACACAGAATTCCCAAATAGAAAGTACATTGGAGGTAAAGTTTCATACGTTGATTACATTGATGTCGATGAGTTTTGTGTACACGAAATGTATCATTATTTGGTGGAATTGGGTTATTTTAGAAGTGATATTATGTATTGCAACTATAGAATCCCTAATAAGAATCTTGACTACGGACTGAATCCCTTGGGTTGTGATGATGACATTAGAAACCTAATAAAATTAGTTGAAACTTATAAGCTAACTGAAGTTTTTGTTGAGATTGGGAAAACTAAAATTAAGCACCGAATCCAACCTTTCACTTATACCTTTGAGATTCAAGAGTTAGACGAAAAGTTGAATACGAATAATGTAGTTGATGATAGTTCAAAGAATGAAGTTGATGAGGAGAATTTTGCTGATGTCAGTTCATCTAAGACGAAAATATCTTCGGATGAAGGAAAAATTCAAGACCCATCAACAACAAAAGGTAACACCTGAAATTTTAAAGATGGTTTTGCAGTTATAATACTCGTATTATGTTGAAAAACGCATAAGAATTGTTCGTATCAGAAAATGTCGTTTAATTCATGCATTAATAAAAAATACTTGTGTGTTTTTGAAGTTGTGTATGATTAAACAGGTCTTTTGTTTGTAGAGTTGTGTTAAATCATCATATGAATACATATGATAAAACAAATCAAATTTTTGTTAATTTATGCAGATATGAAAACTGAAGAAATAGAGCTGGAAACTGTTCAAAAAGACCCTAGATCAAGAGTCAAAATGTTAGCTACTAAAAAACGAATTATCACTAAAACTGAGAAACAGGAAAATAGTAAGAAAAATAAAACATCAAAAGACACAAAAAATTAGGTAGTAGAATATGTCACGTTAAAAAATCGATGTTCTCCTGAATCAATGTTTATAATTGTAAACTTATTAAGTAGAGAACAAAAAAAAGCAGTGAAAGAGATGGGATTTGGAAGCATTTTAAAAATTAAAATGACTGATATGCCTCTAAAACTTGCTTATTTTGTTTTAAGCAAGTTCAATAGTGATAAGATGGTTATTGAATTAAAAAAAGGAAATATTATGGTCACATTGCAATCTGTTCATGAAATGTTAGGAATACCAATGGGAAAAATAAATATTTGTAACATTCCACCTATTGAAAAGAATGATGAAGAAAGCTTCATGTCTGAATGGAGTGAAACATTTGAAAAGGTTGAAGATTTAAGATTGACTGAACTAAAACAGAAGATTTTACAAACAAATGAAGCAGATTTTAATTTCAAAATGAACTTTCTTGCGTTTTTTATAAATACTTTATGTCAGAATACACCAATGGGAAAATGACATCTTTATCCTTTGTACAGAATTGGAAAGAATACAGATCCTAGAACAATAGATTGGTGTGCTTATCTTCTCGACTGTCTTGTCACAACAACAAAAAAATACAACCCGAATTCAGAAAGTTCTTTCTTCTACGGTCCATCATCATATCTAGTTGTAAGTAATATATTTTTAATATTTAGTAGATTATTATATAACATAAAATTCATGTTTTTCAATTTTGATTTAATTAACTTATGTAATATTAAATTATATATGCAGTTAATGTATGTTGATCATATGAAAATTGATTATTTAGAAGCTTCTAGAGAACGTCCAATTATATGTCATTGGACATCTGAGAAATTAAAAGTTGTAGAGAACACAGAGATATTAGCAAAATGCTTAGGTGACGGTGACTTAAATAAACGATATGTCAATGATGAATCTGGAAAGGTAACAATTGTAATATTAGTTATTCATATAATATTTACATGAAATATAGATCTATACATTTTAATAAATATATTATTTTGCAGGAAACTGAAAGAAAAATAAAAGATTTGATTGAAAAAATGGGCAGTCTTAATGTAAGATCCAATAAGCTTTTGAATGATGCTGTTTCAAAGTACCCAAATAATGAAACATTTAAAAACTGGAAAACAAAGTATTCTCAAATTAGTTAATGAAGCTGCTGATAAAGATGAATATATTATGGAAGTGAAAAATATTTAAATTTTTGTGTTGTAGTTCAGGATATATTAGAATTAACCATAGTAGTCTTAACATGGAAACATTGAAATTAATCACTTATGATTAAAAAATATGTTGTTTAATCATTTATGATTTAATTTTTTATTCAAACCAGTTTAATCATGGATGATTAAACAATAAGACCAAGTTTAATCATTGATGATTAACCGTCTTATTATTTAATCAGCCAAGTATAATCATCTATGATTAAGCATCAAGCTTTATCATCGATGATGTTTAATCATAGATGATTAAAAGAAGATGATATGTTTAATCATTAACGATCAAACTTGTGTTTGGGTTTAATCATCGATTATTTAGGTCTTTGAAAAATAGAAAGAATTTTAATCATTAATGACTAAATTAGTCTGAATTTTTTATAAGATGCTCTTTAATCATCAATGATTAAACTTGGTGTTGTGTTTAATCATCGATGATTAATAAAACAAATTCTATTTTTTAAATCAAAGATGATGTTTAATCATCGATGATTAAACAAAAAAGAACATGTTTTAATCATTGATCATCAAACTTCTTAAGATTTTCCACACCCAAGAAAAATCATCTATGATTAAATTAAAACATCAAGTTAAATCATTGATGATTAAAATACAAAAACAAACCATCGATTATTAACCAACAATTTCTTTTCATTACCCAACAATTTCTTTAATCATCGATGATGATTTTTTTTGAAGACGAAGAGAGTTGCAGAGGTTTTTAGGCTCAACTGTAAATAGACATAATGATGACCATTTTGAAAGCACATATACAAATTAAATTAAAAATGATTTTTCGTCTCCTAGTAAACCACACCCAAGCCTGAGACACTTAATTTAATGTTGACACTTATTAATTTAGTGTGAGACAGTTCAATAAAAAACTCTAGTACAATACTTTTTTTTGAACGGATTCTAGTACTGTACTTATTTATTGATATTTTTCTTATTTATTGATTTCTATTTCACAATGCTTTGTTTGACCTAGAAAAATCAAACACACAAAAAAAACGATTCTGCAAATTGAGATATTTCCTCCGTCAATCAATTTCACTCAGAAAAATGTATGAAAAAATTATTTTTAGAAACGAAGATATTGAGTTTGATACAGACGAAATATACGGTAAATTCGTATCTGTGATTTCCTTTAATTTCATAGCTACTTTAAAATTAGCCCTTGTTTGGGAAAACTTATTTAAGAGGCTTTAAAGGTTATTAGCTTATTAAGCTCGAAAATTAGTGCAATTTTGGATCTTAATAAGCTAATAAGCTTAAAAGCCCCTTAAATAAGCTTTCCAAACATGCCCTAATAATGTCATTTTCTTAATTCAACAGCGGGCTTAAAGAACATGTTTTCTTTAAAAATAAACTATCATGGAAAGTTCACAGAGTTACCAAATAGGAAGTACATTGAAGGTAAAGTTTCATACGTTGATTACATTGATGTCGCTGAGTTTTCTGTACACGAAATGTATTATTATTTGCAAGAATTGGAATGTTCTACATGTGATAGGAAGTATTGCAATTATAAAATCCCTAACAGTAATCTTGATTATGGAATGAAACCTTTGTATTGTGATGATCATATTAAAACCCTACTTAAAGTAGTTGAAACTTACAAACTAATAGAAGTTTTTGTTGAGATTGGGGAAACTAAAATTGAGGAACAAATTCAAGAGTTAGATGAAAACTTGGATACGCATAATGTAGTTGATAATAGTGCAAAGAATGTAGTTGATGAGGAGATTTTTGTTGATGTCACTTCGTCTAAGAGGACAATATCTTCGGATGAAGAAAAAACTCAAGACCGATCAACAAGTAAAGGTAACACCTGACAGTTTATAAATGCTTTTGCAGTTATAATACACGTATTTTGTTCAAAAACGCATCAGAATTGTTCGTATTAAATTAACTGTATAAAATAGACAGTATATTGACTTCCTTTTTTATGAAAAAGTAGTTTAATTCATGCATTAATAAAAAAGTTATTTTTTTTTTTGAAGTTATGAATGATTAAAAAAGACTTTTCTTTTTTAGAGTTGTGTTAAATCATCATATGAATATATATATGATTAAAAAAATCTAATTTTTTGTTAATTTATGCAGATGTTAGAACTGAAGAAACAGAGCAGGGAATTGTTCAAAAAGTCCCTCGATCAAGACTAAAAATGTTAGCTACTAAAAAACGAAGCATCCTGAAAAATGAAAAACAGGAAAGTAGCAAGAGAATTAAAACATCCAAAGACACAAAAAATCAGGTAGTACAATATACCACGTTAAAAATTCGATGTTCTCCTGAATCGATGTTTTTAATTGTAAACTTATTAAGTATAGAACAAAAAAAAGCAGTGAAAGAGATGGGATTTGGAAGCATTCTAAAAATTAAAATGACTGATGTGCCTCTAAAACTTGCTACTTTTGTTTTAACCAAGTTCAATAGTGATAAGATGGCTATTGAACTAAAAAAAGGAAATATTAAGGTCACATTGGAATCTGTTCATGAAATGTTAGGAATACCAATGGGAAAAACAAATATTTGTAACATTCCACCTATTGAAGAGGATGATGAGGAAAGCTTCATGTCTGAATGGAGTGAACAATTAGAAAAGGTTGAGGATTTAAGATTGACTGAATTGAAACAGAAGATTTTACAAATAACTAAAGCAGATTCTAATTTCAAAATGAACTTCCTTGCGTTGTTTATAAATACTTTATGTCAGAATACACCAATGGGGAAATGCAATCTATATCCTTTATACAGAATTGGAAAGAATACAAATCCTAGAACAATATATTGGTGTGCTTATCTTCTCGACTGTCTTGTCACAACAAAAAATAAATTCAACACGAAATTAGAAACTTCTTTCTTCTTCAGGCCATCAACATATCTAGTTGTAAGTGACATATTTTTAATATTTAGTACATAATTAAATAACATAAAATTTGTGTTTTCAATTTTGATTTAATTAACTTATGTAATATGAAATTTTATATGCAGTTAATGTATGTTGATCATATGAAAATTGATTATTTAAAAGCTTCTAGAGAACGTCCAGTTATTTGTCATTGGACAACTGAGCAAATAAAAATTGTAGAGAACACAGAGATATTAGCAAAGTGCTTGGGTGACGGTGACTTATATCCTCATGTCAATGATGAATCTGAGAAGGTAAGAATTGTAATATTAATTATTCATATAATATTTACATAAAATTTAGAAAAATACACATTGATATAAACATTTTAATAAATATATTATTTTGCAGGAAATTGAAAGAAAAATAAAAAAAATTGATTGAAAAAATGGACAGTCTTAATGAAAGATCCAATAAGCTTTTGAATGATGCTGTTTCAAAGTACCCAAATAATGAAACATTTAAAAGCTGGAAAACAAAGTATTCTCAAATTAGTTAATGAAGCTGCTGATAAATATGAAGTTGTTATGGAAGTGGAAAATATTTAAATTTTTGTGTTGTAGTTCAGGATAAACTAGAATTAATCATAGTGGTCTTAACATGGAAACATTGAAATTAATCGCTTATGATTAAAACTATATGTTGTTTAATCATTTATGCTTTAATTTTTTATGCACACCAGTTTTATCATCGATGATAACAACATCAGTGAATTTTAAAACAAAAAAAGTTTTAATAATCATTCATGATTAAACACAAAAACACTCGGTTTTAATCACCGATGATTAAAAGTCTTTTTTATTTTACAAAGCGCAGTTTAATCATCGATGATTAAAAACTACACCAAGTTTATAAAAATTAATTATAACAACAATAATAAAACGGATTAATATTTACTCGTAGTAAATATTCTTCATTTTCAAAGAGGTCATCATCGCGTTTTACAAATAAAACTTGTTTACATGATATGAAATTAAATTAATAGACTTTAAAGATAGATGATTAATTGCCAACTACGACATCTTGGAAAACATCATAAATGTTTAAAAGATTTCAGATTAAATTTGTTAAATATTATAAGTTAATCAACTAAAATATTACTATTAATCTATTAATTATTTGAAATTAGACATTCTAAATTTGAAATTAGATCGATTTTTTTTGTTACCCGACACTTTGAAGATAGATGATTAACTAAAAATACTAAAATTATATTATAAAAGTTCATACACTACAAAGAAAAATTAAAATGTCACAAAATTAAAAACCAAACAAACTGATTAAATCAAAGTAACTTTCAAATAAAGTCGGCCTCCAGAATGGTTCAATTTCTCGAGATCAATTGTGAAAACAACCATTTGGTTCCATTTGATATCCCAGTTCAATCTCAACTTTTCAAAATTTCCATGAATGGTCATCGGTCCATAGGGTCTTTCTTCAGATTTTTTCTTACGAGCACGAAATGGATCATTCATCACAAACCTTTCACTCATTTCCCCTCTCTGGAAGACACAACCAGTGCCGTAGTTGTAGAGCATGTGATCATGAACCACCTTTGCTGGTATAGTCTGAAATTTAGAGATCAAATCAAAATACATTTAATCATTATAAAAAAAAGAAAGAAAAAAGTACAAAAATATATATATGCATACTATTTCAGAACGATCAACTATCTGAGAAATCCATTTCACAGTAAAGAAATGGCTTTTATCTATAGGATCTTCACTTTGATAGTTGTTTATCTCACCGTCAGTTGAAGAGTCGATTTCAATATATTCAGCAGGATAATTGTTATCGCTTTGGGAACTCATGCTTAATAACAAGTAAAGTTTTTTGATAATAATTTCCTTGTGATAAAAGGTTACCATTTTAGAAGAATATTGTTAACTTTATATAATAACCAAGGGCCTCGAAAGATGCAGGCAATAAATGCCAAATTGAAGAGGGAAAATCAATCGTTAGTTGAAATTTAAGCGCGTAAATTAAATGCATCGAGTAAAAAGTATTAAAAAGTAGCTGTAAGACTAGCTGTAATTTTGTACCCTTCATGATACTCCATATCATATTTGTCGTTTTAGAGAGAAAATGAAGATAAGTATTAAAAAGTAGCTGTAAGACTAGCTGTAATTTTGTACCCTTCATGAATTTTGAATAGCATGTTTAATGACTTTTATACCCTTAATGAATTTCGTATTTTTCTAGGATGTTTAATGACTTTTATATACTTCTTTTGCATAGGATGTTTAATGACAAGGTTAAAATAGTCCCTTTCTTTTTCGAACGATTTAAAAAACGAAGACAAGGTTAATCACCGATGATTAAACTGTTTAATCATCGATGATTAAAAAAAATGTCAAAGATTAATCATTAGTAATTAAAGAGCATTTAATAAAAAAATTCAGACTACTTCAATCATCAATGATTAAACCCACCCTCAAGTTTAATCATCGATGATTAAACATATAGTCAAGATTAATCATCGATGATTAAACAGCATCTTATAAAGAATTGAGAATCTAAAAAACGGAGACAAGGTTAATCATCGATGATTAAACTGTTTAATCAGCGATGATTAAAAAAAATGTCAAAGATTAATCATTAGTAATTAAAGAGCATTTAATAAAAAATTCAGACTAGTTCAATAATCGATGATTATACCCAACCTCAAGTTTAATCATCGATGATTAAACATATAGTCAAGACTAATCATCGATGATTAAACAGCATCTTATAGAGAATTAAGAATCTTAAAAACGGAGACAAGGTTAATCATCGATGATTAAACTGTTTAATCATCGATGATTAAAAAAATGTTAAAGATTAATCATCTATAATTAAACCCCAACTCAAGTTTAATCATCGATGATTAAACAGCATCTTATAGAGAATAAATAATCTAAAAAATGGAGACAAGGTTAATCATCGATGATTAAACTGTTTAATCATCGATGATTAAAAAAATGTCAAAGATTAATCATTAGTAATTAAAGAGCATTTTATAAAAGGTTACCATTTTAGAAGAATATTGTTAACTTTATATAATAACCAAGGGCCTCGAAAAATGCAGGCAATAAATGTCAAATTGAAGAGGGAAAATCAATCATCAGTTGAAATTTAAGCGCGTAAATTAAATGCATCGAGTAAAAAGTATTAAAAAGTAGCTGTAAGACTAGCTGTAATTTTGTACCCTTCATGATACTGTATATCATATTTGTCGTTTTAGAGAGAAAATGAAGATAAGTATTAAAAAGTAGCTGTAAGACTAGCTGTAATTTAGTACCCTTCATGAATTTTGAATAGCATATTTAATGACTTTTATACCCTTCATGAATTTTGTATTTTCCAAGGATGTTTAATGACTTTTATATACTTCTTTTGCATAGGATGTTTAATGACTTTTATACCCTTCATAAAATAGTCCCTTTCTTTTTCGAACGTTTTAAAATAGGCCTTCCACTAGTTTAATTTAAATCACAAAAACCAAATCTAAAAATGCTCAAAAACTTAATTTTAAAAAAACCTGCAAATATATTTTTCCATTGCTAAAAGGACTGTTCTTCACATAAAACCTCTTATTTCTCACTAGTTTCCTCTTTTCTAGGTTTAGAGTCAATTTCGATTGAATCACACCACTAGTTTAATTTAAATCACAAAAACCAAATATAAAATGCTCGAAAACTTGTCATCATTCGGTTCAAAAAACAATATCATATTGTTTAATATCAGGTTTAATCATTGATGATTAACCGTCATATAATTTCAACAGCCAAGTAAAATCATCGATGATTAAAAACAATCATTAGTGATTAAACCCAATCTCAAAGTTTAATCATCGATGATTAAAAAATCGTCAAGATTAATCATCGATGATTACCCGCATCATCAAAGACTAATCATCGATGATTAAACAAAAATACAAGGTAGAATCATTTATGATTTACTATCATAAAATTTACACAGCCAAAATATAATCATCTATGATTAGATTAAAAACATCAGGTTTAATTCATTGATGATTAACTAAAAATAATATTTCAAACTAGTTTAATCATTAATGATTAAAACAATCTCAAAGTTTAATCATTAGTGATTAAATAGTTTAACCATGTATGATTAAAAAGCATTGTAAAAATTCAGACTAGTTTAATCATCGATGATTAAAAACAATCTAAAAGTGTAATCATTAGTGATTAAACACAAAACAAGGTTAAATCATCGTTTAATCATCGATGATTAACCACATCATCAAGATTAATCATCGATGATTAAACAGCATCTTAAAGAGAATTAAGAATCTAAAAAACGGAGATAAGGTTAATCATCGATGATTAAACATCATCTTTGATTTTAACTACAGAATTGTTTTATTAATCATCGATGATTAAACACAACACGGAGTTTAACCATCGATGATTAAAAACAATCTGAAGTTTAATCATCAATGATTAACAACTTGTTTAATCAAAACATGATTAAAGAACCCATCGATCTTTTAAGTACTTTTATGGAACAATATCATTAATTCATGTATCAAAGTAAAGTCGTTTATTAACTGTTTATTCAATTAAAAATATAAAAAGAATGAGAATTTTTTTGCTAACTAAATATCAAACTTGATTCTTTTCTTGTGCTGCTGCCGCTGCCGCTTTCTCTAATCTTTTCGCTTTTGCTTTCTCACGTGCAACGACACATGTCCGTACATTGTGAGGTTCCCTTAGATTACATCCGCTATATAATCTGTGCTCTTCAGGTCCTTTTTTCTTTTGAGCAATTTCAGTAGCACTAGGAATTCTTTTGTATTGACCACAACCTTTGTTACGTTGAATTCTAGGAACTTCAACTTCAACATCTGTTGGAATAAAAGTATCCATAAGTTTGATCGCACTAGCAGCATCAGTCCTATTTGTCGAAAATGTATATGAAGGTTCATTTTCATAATCCTTCAGCATGCTTGATGTTATGTTCACAAAATCTACCAATTTTTCATTGTCCTCTCTTACAAGATCCAAACATGATTCAAAATTGTAATATGTTTCATTTACTAATTTGGCATTGTCATTGGCCAATGTATTATGATCTAGCCTGCTAAAGTTGTAATGTCTTGTTATAGCATCCTTTCTCCAACGATTTAAAATATATTGTTCAGGAATTTCTTTAAAACCGCATCTCATCAATATAGCGAAAGCATGTCTGCATAAATAACCAATACGCTTGAAATTTTCACAGCTGCATGATATTTCTTTTTCTACAACTTTAATTTGAACATGATCAAATAAGGAAAAATTACACATTCTGCTTAAAAACATCAATGATTAAACAGGTCTTTGTAAAAAACATAAGATGATGTTTAATCATCCATGATTAGTTAAACTATTCTTTTTAAAATCACAGATGCTGTTTAATCACTTATAATTAAACTAGTCTATGATTTTTATAAAATGCTGATTAATCATTGATGATTAAAATTGGGGTTAAATATAAAATTATAGACATTGTTAATCATATAATAGAATATTAATGAATAAAATATAAAAAGAAATTAACTTACCTTTACTGAATATACAATTTCATTATTCTTGTTCACATGGTCCACATTGTAAATGTCCCATCCATTTTCAATACCAACAAGAGCGTAGTAACAGAAAAGAGATTCTTTGTATATTTCAGTTTGGACTTTACCAAACATAGTCCTTGTATAAACTTTTGCAGCATGTTTTTCTATATCTCGAGGAGTTTCTAAAAATATATTGAGCATTCTTTGTTAAACGGTCAAAGTGTTGTTGTGTATTTCTTTGCTTTTGAATGGCATTGTCATAATTCATTATGAAATTTAAAAGCAAATTTCCAGTTTGAGAATATGCGTTGAAGAAAGAATTCTGACTTTCAGACCTTGAAGTTGTCTTCATCAATGCACACATAGGGATGTCATTGAAATACGTAGGTATCCATGAATTACGTAATTCAAACATATCTTTAAACCATCTCTTTTCTTCAAGCCCAAATTCATTAATAATTATTTCCCACTTCATTTCAAAATCAGCAGGTGCAATATTCGTGTTCCAAACAAGCTTGTTAAATCTTTTCCTAAAATATGTGTTCTGTAACACATCTACACTAACCTATGATAAAAAAAAAAAAGAAGAAGAAAACATTGTATAATGCAATTGAATTTCATTTGGCATTAATGAATTATAAGATACTGGTTAAACATGAATGTTTAAACTTTGATATTTAATCATCGATGATTAAACTATTCTGTGTAAAATCACAAATGCAGTTTTAATCATGAATAATTAAACTAGTGTTTTTTATGTTGTGTGGTGTCATAAGATGCTGTTTAATCATAAATGATTAAACTTGGAAATAATCATTCATGAATGAACTATTTTGTTTAAAATCACAAATGTTGTTTAATCATAAATGATTAAACTTGGAATTAATCATTCATGAATAAACTATTTTGTTTAAAATCACAGATGCTGTTTAATCATAAATGATTAAACTTGGTATTTAATTATGTATGATTAATCTGTTCATACAAAAAATAATACCTTTGCCTGTAATTTTTTCATTATGTGCCACATGCATAGTCTGTGTCTTGAATTAGGAAATACAATCTGAACAGCTTGTTTTATTGTTGGATCTTGGTCAGTTAGAACAATAACTGGTTCTTTACCATGAGCTTTAAGAAAAGCTCTCAACAACCAGCAATAAGAATCAATGCTCTCATTACTGAGCAGCCCTGCTCCAACAGTAACTGAATTTGTATGATGATCAATGGCAGTGAATGGAATAAATACCATTTTGTATCTATGTAATCATAACTAGAAAAAATTAGAATACAAAACAAATAAAAAATATAAATAAAAAGATAAAATATATTTATCAACTTACTTATTTGTTCTAAAAGTGGCATAAAATGATATGACATCTCCAAATTCAGAATAATACGCCTTCTCTTTTTCATCTGCCCAAAACATAGCAGATAAAACTCTTCCTTCATAAAGATATTCGAAAGAATAATTTGGGCAATTCTATCTTCGTTCTTCCAACTTATTAATTGTTATTTGGGCATCCTTGTAGGCTAAAATCCTATTTAAACCTCTCTTAAGATTTTTATAATCATTTACTTTTGCACGCATATACCTATAACCACCACTCATACTTGCTCTTAGTTTATGAGCCAATGTTGGACTCATTTTTTATGTCGATATACGAACTACATACTCTTTTTCAGTAAATGACATCATCCGTGCTTTCTTAGAATAACATTTATATTCCATACTTTCTAAAGGATGGTTATGGACATCTACAAACTTCTTAACTCTATAAGAGTTACAATCAGGTACAGCTTCAAATATAATCTTTGCTTTGCAACCAGTAACTGTCCTATTAGAATACCTTCTTTCTTCTAACAGAACCAGAAACCAATGTATCACAAGGCTTATCCTTAGATACACCAATACCAGCCTTATTACATAAAACATGCTTTTCTTTTATACGGTTATCACGAAACTTGGATTGAGTACTCAACCGAATCCCAAAACCAGCAATCTCTGCATAATCACTGTATTTTTTATGCCAAGATCTAGCGTTGGGAAGGTGGAGAGAATAACAGGAATAAAATCTACATCTACATCAGGCCTATAAGAGGACTCTCCAATAAAATTGCTTGCATGTGATTCGATTGTAGAATTTGAAACTTCATCTAATAAAACATGGGGATAAAAAAGTATAAAAATAATAAAGTTAAAACAGATATGATAAAAAAATCAAAAGATATGTTTAATCATTTATGATTAAACTGATTAAACTGTTTCTGAAGATTAAACAGTTTGTTTAATCATAGATGATTAAACCCAACCTCAAGTTTAATCATCAATGATTAAACCCAACCTCAAGTTTAATTGATCAGATTAATTATCGATGATTAAACAACATCTTATAGAGAATTAAGATTCTAAAAAACGAAGACAATGTTAATCATCGATGATTAAACATCATCTTTGATTTTAGAAACAGAATCATTTTATTAATCATCGATGATTAAACAAAAAAAACAGTTTAATCATTGAATATTAAAAAACAATCTCAAAAGTTAATCATTAATGATTAAACATTGCACATCATTTGTTGATTTTACAAACATATTTCAGAATGACTTCTAATCATCTATGATTAAAAACAAAAGACATGTTTAAGCATGTATGATTAAACTAATTAAACTGTTTCCAAATATTAAACAGTTTGTTTAATCATAGATGATTAAACACATCATTTGTTGAATTTACAAAAATATTTCACAATGACGACTAATCATGCATGATTAAAACTATGATGTAAAGAAACTGTTTAATGATCTATGATCAAACTGACTAAATTGTTTACAAAGTTGTGTAAGGTCATCATATGTATGTTTAATCATGAATGATTAAACTAAATTGTGATTTTACTTCACAACAAAGACTAACAAATGCACTTTTTATCATAAATGATTACACAGAATACTTTAATCATCCATGATTAAACACACCATCTGATGATCTTACGAAAACTTCGTAACCACATACTAGGTTAATCATAAGAGATTAAAAACGTTAATCAATACTGAATGTATATTACCTTGAAGAGCATTCGAATTTTCTGTTGAATTCTCAAAATTGTGAAACGAACTGAATTCAGAAGCATTCACAAAACTTGATGAAGACGCCATTTCAAAAAACAAACCTGCAATAATTAAGAAAAATATTAGCAATTAAGCTGGAAAACGGATTTCATAAAAACAAAAATAAGTTAAACTGCGACAATGATCGGTTGAGTTGATTTGCGATATCTGATCAACTAAAATAGTTTTAACTGCAAAAAAACCTAAAAAAACGAAATCGGATTAGACAATTTGATACATTGCGATGATTTGATACATCACAATGATCGATTGCGTTGATTTGATACATCGCAATAATCGATAGCGTTGATTTGATTCGGTTAAAACTATGAGAACGAAAACTAAATTAGAAGAATAGAATAGATTTTGATTAAGTTTACCTGAGCGATTTATGATTCAGACGAAAAAAAACTTGATTATGAATCCTTGATTAAGAGAGCGATTTATGATTGAGAGAGTGATTTGTGATTAGAGATCGATTTATGATTCAAAAGAGCGATAATGAAATCTTTGACGCAACTAGCAGAGTATCTCCAGCAGGACAATTTACCGTCTTGCCCTTGATCATTTAAAAAGCGCGCGTGAGGGATGTTTGGAGATGAGAAGGTGAGATCTATTCTCACATTCTCACCTAATATATTAATTCTCAATGGAACTCACTTCAATATATATAAAATTCTGTGTCGGGTAATCTGTTTACTATTCTTAAGTTTTAAGCAAATGTCAAACAACTCTTAACAATTATCAGTCAGTTACAGTACAAAAGTTTTAGGTGCATGTGGTTAGATTTCACAGATGTATATTATTGTGGTTTGAATGTAATTCAAGTGCCATGCATGGCTGCAGTGTACATAACTTTGTAAGCATGATACAATTTCTTGTGGCTATAGCACTCGAACATGTCCAATAACATCAATTTATAAATGAAAACGAGCTCAATTAGTCAACCCTACATAATTCCAGCAGCTGCTAATTTGAGTAAGGAAACAAAAAGCCCCAAATTTTTCATTGATACTAACACATAAGTGTTAAATTGGGCATAAATTAAATAAAATATCCACCATAACTAAAAAATAAATCATAATAAACCAATAACTTACCGAATCCCTCGTTGAATTTGAAGAAGGAATGAATTTTCACAGCGATGAGTTCCTCAATAACCCTAGATTATTAATTATGAGGAAAAACTATAAATTGAAGTAGAATTGACATAGGGTAATTTAAAGGGATTGAAATATTCCTATAACAAGACGAATCAGGGGAGAAAATATCTCGATCTGGACATCAAAGGACAAACCCTAACCCTAAAATTTGATATGATCGACAATCGAATTAATTAAATCTTAGAGCATCTCCAACCATAAACTCTATAAAACTCACTCTATCTCTATAATTGGTGGGTCTATTCACTCTAAAATATAACCTCAACTCCAACCATAAACTCTATCAATCCCTCTAAAACTAATGGGACCCATAGAAATCATATATTTAATTAATTTATTATACATTACAAAAGAAATTAGAGTGAAGGGTATGTGGGGTCCATGGATAGAGGCATGGATAGAGTGGACACTCTCTCACTTCAAATATAGAGTGGGTTTTTCTCTCACTCTATATTTAGAGTGAGGGATAGAGGTGGGTTGGAGAAGATAAAACTTCAAATATAGAGATAGAGGGGATGATAGAGGTTGGTTGGAGATGCTCTTAGGTCAATAGATAAAGGATGATAGAAAATAACGAATAAACATCAATTTAATAGGCTAGATGAATTAGTAAACTGTAATTGAAGGTTGATCTAGGAGAGATTTCGAAGAACGCGATGAAAGGGGTAATGGATACGGTTCTTTTTTATTGAATGTTTATGTAACAGAAGCGGTCTGACTTCAAACCGGGTTCGTTGATAGAGTACCATTACTGCGGGCAGGGGTGACCGGGTGAGTATAACGTGTACGTTTCAAATTGGAACCAGAACCAGATAGTTCAATTTTTGGAACTTTTAGCACTGTATTTTTTTATATTTTAAATGCTTGTTTAAGTCAAAGAAACAGTTTTCAATAAACATATTGACATGTTTTTATCTCCATTGGCTTATAACAGTGACCCTTTTTGCCAAATCAGCGTCACATCAGCTTACACTTCAACCGACATACTCATGCCAACAATACGTATTCTCTTCAGTTTTTTAGGGTCCCATACTGAAATTCACAAAAATAATATCAAATAGTATATTAAATTGCATTGAGCTCCACAATTTCAGCATCTCCCTTATTCCCCTAGCCGATGTCTTCAACAAATGGCTTCAATGTGACGGGGTGTGCCAATAGTTAAGCATTGAGCCCCACAATTTAGGGGTGATATTGGTCAAAAAACCGAAACGAACCGAACTGAAACCGATAAAATCGAAACAAAAAACGATGAATTTTCAAAACCGAACCCATAACATGTTATCGGTTTTGGTTCGGTTTCGGTCCGGTTCGATTTCCATTCGGGTTTTTTAGGCCAAATGCTCATCGTTATCCGAAGACCGAACCGAAACCGGAACCGATAGAACCAAAACCGAAAATGATGAATTTTCAAAACAGAAACCTTTCGGTCCGTTTTCAGTTCGATTCGACTTTTTCGGCCCAAATTCACCCCTACCATAATTTCAGCATCTCTCTTCTGACCCTTTTTGTTTGACCCAAATGTCCCTTAAGACTAGGGGTGAGCATAACAGGGTACCCGCCGGTTCCGACTGGAACCGGAACCAGAACCGGAACCGCAGGTTCCTGGGATATAGGAACCGGAACCGGAACCTGGAAGACAGGTTCCTAAATTTTCGGATCCAGAACCGGAACCACCGGTTCCAGGGCAGGTTCCGGTTACCCTATATCTAAATTCAAAAAATATTAACATTACTTACTGAATAAACAAGACAATAAATCAGACAAACTAACGATTACAAATAACGTTTAATGATTTTATATATATTCAACGGTTACAAATATTGTTCAATATAAAAATAAGTGAATAAGAATGACAAAAACATAGTAAATGTGATTCATGTGAAATTCAGTCGCAAAGATACGACATCACGACGAGTGAATGTCTCACTCTCACCCAATTTCTGACTTATTTATAACGAGTAAGGCCAATTTTTATTTTTATTTGGACTAGTATTTTACATTTAGATAAATCATAAATATATTTCATTTAATCATGTATAATATATTATATATTATATATTTTTTAATAAAAAAATACCATGTATCCGCCGGTTTCAGGGTATCCACCGGTTCCAGGTTCCTTAATTTTGAGAACCGGAACCGGAACCTCTTAGGGCGGTTCCATGATTTTAGGAACCGGAACCGGAACCTCTTAGCAGGTTCCGGATCCGGAACCTCCGGTTCCGAGATGGTTCCGGTTCCGATTCCGATTACCCTCTTTTTCTGCTCACCCCTACTTAAGACTAGATTAACTCGTTCAACTTATTTCCTAAATTTCGTTGAAGGATCTACTTACATTTTCATCATAGATGATTAAATTCATCACTGAAAACGACATTGATTGTGCCACACTAAGACATAGAGGTATCTATAAACCACAATAATTATTTTATATATTTGTAGTAGTATTTATATATGTGTATACAAAAATGTGGTCTACAAACTAGTTATTTGATTGTTTTAGGACTATTTCATAATTTTTAGGACTAAAAATGTTAAATTTATAAGTTTGAAGTAGAAGATGAGTTATACACTTCAAACTTACCATGCATAAAATATAAATAAAATAATTTATAGTGTACAAATGTTTTGTTTTGTTTTTTGTTTTGTTTTTTGTTTTGTTTTTTATATATCAAAACTCCAAAAATTGCGAAGCACAAAAAGAACTCCCATCTTTTTTTTATTTATTTATTACATCATCTTCGTCTCTCCCTTTACCCTAATTAACATCCCAATCTCACTTCAGATTGGAATCGAAGAAACACACACAACACGCACACCAGCCATGGCGACGCGCCACCTCCTTAAGCTCTCTCGCCGATCTCACCGGGCTCTTGCCGCCGCTACCACCACCACCAGATCCGCTTCAACGGCGACCGCCGTATCCAGCATATCCGATGCTCCGACACCAGCTCCACCACATCCTAATCAAATGATCTACGATCGCGTCTCCGAAGAAGTCAAATCGAAGCTCAAAAAACTCGAGAATCCCGACCCTAGGTTCCTCAAACACAACTCTCCGTTCCCTACCCTAACCGATCACACATCTATCCTCACCTACCCCGAGACACGTGTCACCACTCTTCCTAACGGCCTCCGTGTCGCCACCGAGTCTAATCTCGCCTCACAGACGGCTACCGTTGGTGTTTGGATCGATGCAGGGTCGCGGTTTGAGACGGAAGAGAACAACGGTGTTGCTCATTTTCTCGAGCATATGATATTTAAAGGAACATCGAAGAGGTCAGTTAGGCATTTGGAGGAAGAAATTGAGAATATGGGAGGCCATTTGAATGCTTATACTTCTAGAGAACAAACGACTTATTACGCTAAAGTGATGGGTGCAGATGTACCTAAGGCGTTAGATATTTTATCTGATATATTGCAGAATTCAACTTTTGAGGAACGGTTGATTAATCGTGAACGTGGTGTGATTCTTCGTGAGATGGAAGAGGTTTGTGTGTTTGCACTGTTTTTTCACAGATTCAGTTTTGTTTTCTAGGGTTGAAAAAGGAGTAAAAATTAAAATTTGAAGACATAATTTTTAGAAAAAGGATTTCGAATGTCTGCTTATTGTTTATGCACAAGTTTGTATCATTGTATGAATTGTGGAACGGTTTAATTTGGTACAATGATTGATATGAAAGATTGAGACAGTACTGAATGTATATATTATTTTTTTGATTTCAGGTGGGATCACAAACTGAGGAAGTAATTTTTGATCATTTACATGCTACTGCTTTTCAATACACTCCACTTGGTAGGACAATTCTTGGACCCGCTGAAAACATCCAAAAGATTACAAAGAAAGATATTCAAGATTATATTTCAACTCACTATGCTGCCCACAGAATGGTGTTCAACTCGATTATTAAATTGTTATATTATAATTCTAATTCACTATACATATAATATTATCTGTCTATAACAGGTAATTTCAGCTTCTGGAGCAGTTAAGCATGAGGAACTTGTAGAACAGGTGAAGAGCATGTTCACAAAACTATCTGGTAATCCAATGACTACAACACAGTTGGTAGAAAAAGAGCCTGCAATATTCACTGGGTCAGAGGTATTATTTTTTCTTTTCTTCTGAAAAGTATTGTTTTTTTTTTCTTGATTAATAAATATAATGTTACTAAAAATGTGAAATAATTAGATTCGTATGAGGGATGATGATATGCCTCTTGCTCAATTTGCTGTTGCATTTAATGGAGCTTCATGGACTGATCCAGATTCTATTGCTTTGATGGTTATTCAAGCTATGCTTGGATCTTGGAATAAAACTGCAGGAGCTGGCAAACATATGGGGTTCGTATATTAATATCATACTTTTTAATTAATTTATATGATGTTACAATATATTAATAAATATATATATGTAAGGTAATGTTCGTTTTATGTATTGATTTTTAGTGTTTTGCAATAATAGTTTCTAATTTCATTGCATTTCTAGTAGCATATAATATTATTTTCAAAATAATTTGGTTTAACTTATTGAGAAAAATAAGTGATGAAATTTCTGATTATTTAAAACAGTTCACAGCTGGCTCAGCTGGTTGGAATTAGTGAACTTGCTGAGAGCATGATGGCTTTCAACACCAACTATAAAGACACTGGTTTATTCGGTGTTTATGCTGTTGCTAAGGTTAGTTATTATTTCATATTTGTATTTTACGAGCCACAAAATGTGTTTTTCGTGCTTATATTTTATAAATTAAATATTTTATTCTATGATCAAACTTAAGCTCAAGATGGACATCCTTTTACCACCGATTACCTGCATATATATATTTATTAAATTAAATACTCATATTTTATTTTCAATTTTTTTTTTGTTTTTCTGTCTGTAGCCTGATTGCTTGGATGATTTGGCTTTTGCAATAATGCAAGAAATAAGCAAGCTCTGTTACAAAGTTACAGATGATGACGTTATTCGTGCTCAAAATCAGGTGATTTTGGTGTTCATGCTTTAATTTTAAATTTTTTATTAAAAAAATTGACAGTATATGATCCTTAATCTCCAAATTATATGTTTTTTGCAGCTTAAATCTTCATTGCTTCTTCACATCGATGGAAGCAGCCCTATTGCTGAAGATATTGGACGACAGGTACGCCAAATATATAATTAAAAGGCTGTATCATATTTAAATATTTTTTAATTTTTATCTAAAAATATTAAAATTAAATGTGCAGTTGATTACATATGGGCGTAGAATTCCGTTTGCTGAATTATTTGCAAGAATTGATGCAGTCGATGCTGCCACCATCAAACGTGTAGCCAACAGATTCATATTCGACCAGGTATTCCTTCTTTCTACTAATTATCTCATGATAAAAATCTGTATCGTGAGAATTTGGTCAACTCAAAATATCATGAGATTTTGACTGTTTTACTAAATAATGTGATTGCAGGACATTGCAATTGCAGCATCTGGACCAGTGAAGCTATTGCCAGATTACAACTGGTTCCGTCGCCGTACTTACATGCTCCGTTACTAGACTCTTGTTTTGTTTTGTTTTTATTTATTTTTAAATTTGATTTTCAATTTTTACCATCGCTCAATCAATTTTCATAATGTGTTGATTTGTATCGGAAAAAAACACGGATTTATGATTTCTTTTCGAGCTGGAATAAAGCCGAATGTTTTTTTTTTATTGCCTATGTACTTCAACTTCAATTTATACCACCAAGCGTTTACGACGTTAAGCTTTTCGTTTATGATATTTTGTTTTTTTAAGAGGTTTATGTCTGAAATGTAAAAACAACTTATTGTAATAAGAGATTGTTCTGATAGCTGAATTTAAAACTGTTTGTTTTATAACGTAAACAAACGCATGAACTCGTAATATGAGCAGGTAGAAAATGTTGGTCATCTTTTTTTCTATTGTGGGATGGCTAAATATGAGTTTTATTGGGTAGATGGCGTGAACTGGATATTTCGGTTATACATAATATTGCTGGATGTTTACCTTTTCTTATTTTTCCCAATCTATTTCGAGTTGCGGAATATAATTTTTATCATAACCAATATATAAAGTATAGATATATATTATGTTACTCATTCATGTTTTGCTCATATTTGATTAAAAAAAACAAACTTTATATATTTTCAGATGAAATAAAATTTTACAATCAAATCACAATAAGTATCATAAATGTTTGTGCTTATTCCCATTTAGCAAACAACAAATCAAAAATAATCAATCACGTGCAAATATTTTTTATTTTCTAGTCTCGAAGACGAGACTAGCAAACGATCATAAAGAATCATAATTTTTTAGCCAACAGTCAAAAAGTCCTTGAACCAAACAGCAGAATCCTTTGCATATCGTTTGAGTTTGTCATTATAATCAACAAAATACAACCCAAATCTTGAACTATATCCAGCAGCCCATTCCCAATTATCTAGCAATGACCATGCAAAATATCCTTTCACATTGCATCCATCCTCTCTGCTCTCAAACACCATCAAATTAAATGTTAAACACGTTGATAATAGTTGTACCGTACAAACATTTAAGCAAATTTCAAAAAAACTAGATCTGAAACGGGCTTACTTTATAGCAGCTTGCAAGTTTGTAAGGTAGTCGTTATAGTATTTGACCCTCTTTGCATCCTTTAGTGCCTTTTTAAGAGAGATAAATGGGCTGTTTGCGTCATCCATGCCTATTGGAACAAAACAAAAGTATATTATAAGTAACCTGATACGAACCCATCCCATACTAGGCTCGCACCATGCTCATAAGCTCAAGTGTAGAACTCACTCCCAAAAGCTACCTTGAAGGAGGAGGGGACACCTAGACTTATAAGCTACCATTTAGTTCTTTATTTGGCCAATGTGGGATCATAACATAACCATGACTTACATGTACTCTCTGCATAAATGATGGTACTTACCATTTTCGGTGATGATGACTAGAGGATTTCCATATTTGTTCTTGATGTAATTCAATAAGCTTCTAAACCCTTCTGGCACTATGTATAACCATATGGAGTTTGCCTGCAAAATACAGCAAGTAATAAATATAACAACAGGGACACCACAAAAACTTATTCACACATGACACACCACAACTTATGCATTGATATACTTGTACAACCTGTTTTGAATCTTGTACAACGTGGTGAGGGAAATAGTTTTTGTGGTGTAGATATCACATTCCATAACAACAAGGTTTGATTGTATAGTATAATTATCGATATGCCTAGCATACTTACCCGATCACCGATAGCTTTTCCGTCTTTCCAGGCTGAAAAATGCAAGAAAATCATTTCATCAAACCATCATTTGTGCGTATTGATAACATACAACTATAATTACTGATACGTCTGGCATTGTTTGGTAATTAGTCCTAGAGGCGGCAATTCCAACCCATTTACTTGTAAATGGGTCAATTAGGGGTATGTGTATGTGTTATCTTTAACAAGTTAAATAGGTCAAACGGGTTGAAAGTCATCCAAAGGGTATCATTTTTGCAAAACAGCTTTCTAAATCCTTCTAGGCTTCTACTAAAGAAATTTGATCATTACTGAACCAAAAATAGCTTATATATATATATATATATATATATATATATATATATATATATATATTTTTGACACACTAAATATGGGTTAAAGCCATCAAAGTGTAACACACTTTCAAAAAATATTCATTTTAGGCGTTTAACGGTTTTTTTTTTTAATTCAAGTCACTATACTCTTATAACATGTTAACTCCCTAATTACATAACCGGAAACTTATATCGCCACCCGAATATTATGATGTGGCAATACCGGAAATTTAAGTTTCTAGTTAAGGAGTGAGGTGACTAATTAGTATAAGAGTACACTAACTAAAATGAACGAAAAAAAGTTACAACACCTAAATTGACAATTTTAGGATATATGTTAGACATTTGTAAACAAAGTCTAAACTTCGGTCAACACAACCCGATCCATTTCTGTTACGGGCTCGCCCATTTTGCCACTTCTAGTAATAGAATAAAATGGATATTTTTAAATAACATACGAAGAGTAAGGGAACCCGAATCCGCAACAGTATCATTAAGCAAAACTCCAATGATGTTAGTTGAGTTATGCCATGCGTACCACGTTGTGTAATGGTTTATTCCCACGAAATCAATCGAGCCCTTGAGAAGAGTTGATTGAATTTTAGAAAACTTCGGTAAACGGTCTCCTACTCTTGTCCTCATAGAGTTCGGGTAATCGCCAAACATTATAGGGTCGAGAAACCTGTTATATTATGTAACATATTTGATATAACAATATGCTCAATATATAATACCGTATAAATTTTAAGCTTATGGTTCGTTAAGAAATGTACCATCCTAATTGGAAATCTTGTGCTCGTTGGGTTGCTTCGATGTCCTCGGTTTTGTTCGTACCCGGCACATACCAAATGACATCAAACGCAATCCCTATGCGTCCATGTTGCTTTGCCTATATTGATGAAAACAAACATGTTTAGTTTATGTTGTTGGAAGTTGTAGTAATTAGTTGATAAGTTGTTTAAATGTTTGACAAAATTAAATTTTGGGGTAACTAAAAGGCCAAGAAGAGTTTTTATGTGGGGTTACTAATGGTTTAATTCTCGAACTTCGATCCAATTTTCGTGTTAGCTCCTTAAAAAAAATGTACAATATTTTCAACCTTAACTTTGGTATATATAGTGGATTTTTTGCAATTATTTTAAAAACTGGAAACGAAATCAATGTTTGAGGATCCAATCATTGTTAACCCTATGTCAAATCATTAGATATTATACATGTCGCGTCTACATGGACAATGTTTAACCTGGTGACAGGCAATACTAAATATTTTAAAAGGTCAACAGAAGTTAAAAATAAAAATATTGAAAAAATAAATTAAAGAGTTAAAACAGAACCATGATATATTGTTAAATAACTAAGTTTAAAATACAGTAATTTTTTAATAAAAAAAACTAAAATGTATAATCCCATTACCCTTTCCATAACAGAGTTATTGACAATAGGAAATGTAATTGAAAAGCTTTTAAAATGAGATAAAAATAAGTGTAAATAAGTAAATTTAGTTCTCACATAAATAAATAAATAAATTTGGTCTATTTAATTTAATATCTTACCTTATATTTTCTTTTATATATATCAAAGGCTTCAGCATGAGAAAGAAGGACATTATGACCAACAATATAAGGTTCAGTAGCCGAGTTTCCGGCCCTACAAAACAACCGAAGAAGTATCGAGCAACGGCCCGGTGCTTGAAGCCCGACATCATATCCTTGTACCGTAAAAGTATGAGGTTCGTTAAACGTCATCCAATTCTTCACACGATCACCAAATTTCTCAAAACATGTCTCAGCATACGTTGCAAAATCATTTCTATGTAATAGTAAATAAAAATCTAAAATGATTAATAAGATAACGAAATTTAACAAGTTTTAAAGTATATAAGAAACGATAACGGAAATAGTTACATGATTCGAGTGTCGAGCCATCCGTTATATTTGTCTTCCAACGCTTGAGGAAGGTCCCAATGGTAGAGGGTGACGTAGGGTTCGATCCCTATGGTTTAATTTCCATGATAAAATAAAAATTACTTGAATTAATATCATATAAAAGGGTAATTTGTGTTTTTCTATTTAATTGTGTACGAAACAATAATGTATATCTAGATGCAGTAATTTGTGTTAATAAACTTAAGAGGGTTAAAGAATTGTTACTATCAAAACTCTATATAAAAGATACATACATACATACCATGTGCTAATAAAGAATTAATAAGAGCGTTGTAATGATCGATTCCAGCTTGATTGATTTGTCCACTCCCATCTACGATACAAAAAGCCAAAATTTTAATTTAAACAATAATAAGAACAAAGTCGATATAATATAGTAAAGGTTATCAATATATAGATGGAGTTTTATTTAATGTCACTTTCTCGTGCATTAATCTATTTTAACAATTCTACAAGTAACAACATATATTTTTATCTTATAGAAATGACACATTTAATAAAATTATCGACCACCCGTAAATTTCCACGGGTTACAACCTAGTTCATAATATAATAAAGTTCTAATTCTTACTAGGGAAAATTCTTGGCCATGAGATTGAAAACCTATAAGCATCCATGCCCATATCCTTCATCAATTTTATGTCACCCTGCATTTCAACCACCAAAATAAGTAAACCTTTTTAAAATCAGATCGATAATGTTATAATAACTTATACTTCATGCAATAAAATCCTGGCAAATATCATCTTATATTTCGTTGTATGTTTAATTGAACTTGTTAATTTTTATCTGTTACAGATGTTGGTTAACCGAGCACTGTATCTATAAGGTCTCAAATTGGATATATAATTGTCACACCATGAATTCAAAAATGACAATTAATCCCTAAAAGATCAAGTTTTTTGTAGTGTTCAAGGAGTGAAAGATTTCTTGCCTCATACAAATGGTATTGATCAACTGCAACATCAGCATTACTGAAATCAGTTACTTTACCTGCAAAATTTACAAGGTCAGCAAATGTAAGAGTTCCAAAATAAGGACAACACATCTTGTGAATTGCAAATAAACCCCTTGAAGTCATTGCATTCAATTCAACTAAATATTTGTAGTGGATAACCAAGAAAAATTACCAAATGTATGAGCAAATTTGTCCCAAGTAGCCTGACCCCTTCCATCTTCCTTCACCCCTCCTTCATACTGTAAGTTTATATATTAAAAAAAAAAATCATGAATCAAATAAAGTTAAAAGGTAATACACATATCAACAACCGCAGTATAAAGTTCCGTTACAAAAACTATATATACTGATTTTGTATATCATATATAGCATAAAGATTTATGTTTCCTCTATTTATCTAAACTCTAAAATAAGCAATACACCACATATTAAAGATTTATGTGATTTAGCCATTCTCCTCTCTTATGATCCATCAAAAATTAAAATTGAAAAGGTCAATATTAGGGTTAATTGCATTAGAAGGTAGTAAACTTTCTTTCATTTTCCCTTTTAGGGTGAGAACTTTTCATTTTACTTTAACTTATGCTTTCGCATATTTTTGTACAATATACTTTAAAATTTGTAACAGTGTACAAATTTTGTCATTCTTTACAACTTATAAAATATTCCATTTAGGGGTGTGACCTCTATTTATAAATACTTTTTTTACACCTTACTTTAGGTTATTCTCTACGACTTGTATAAAAAATCTCTATACTCAAAGAATTAACCCAAATTGATAAATGAAAACAATTTTTTTAATTAATAGATAAGCAAGCATAAAAATCCTTCCAAAAATGGAAAGTCCACTTTTATATGCATGAGAAGGAGTAAAAGCAATATTTATAAGGAGACACGATTTTCCTAAGTTAGATGTCCTCAACTATGCAATTTTTCTAGGTTTGTAGCCACTTTATATTGATAATTTCAAACTTGTGACGTTTTATAAATGTTTGGTGACGATATATTATAATATAGAGATCGAACAACAAAAACCATAAATAGAGGAAATACGCAAGTGATGTCAAATGAACAAACCCTACATCGGTATAACAACAAATTTAAATTAAACAACTACTGGCGGGTACAATATCATAAAAAAAGCTTATATTCGACCTGTACACGGTAAAATCACAACTTGGTAAATGATCGTTAAAAGTTCTCTTCATTTACAACTTAAACGCTTCGTATAAATTTATGGTTTAGTATTAAATTTAGATGACAAATCCAATCATATTCGTTGTATTTCAGAAAGACTTTGAGACAAAATCTAGACTCATATGTCAAATTATATAATGGTTAGAATTAGGGTCATATTTAAAGACTAGAAAACAAAGATACCCTCCCAAGTCCCACCTAAGTCTCAATATGATCGACAAATATAATATATTAAATTAAATAACATCCGACAATAGCAAAGGAAAAACGGAAGCATCTATTGGAGGAGTGATATTTATATTTAATAGCATAATTGTAAAAACCATTTAATATTTTTTTTTCCATAAACAATTCAAAAACCATTTAATGTCATTCTCACACAAACTAATACAAAACGATTTTTAACATGTTAAAAGAAAACAGAAATGCAATTATATTGGTGTAGCTTAATTCGAGTAATAATCACGAAAAAAGATTAGAACTGTGATATCTACATAATGTGTTAATTCATGCTATGCTCACATGTGAACTTTTATCACATGTCCTTGCAACATTCACATGGGAATACAAGTAAAATGTGAACTAAAATTTAAATACTGGAAAATGATCTCATTAACAAAATTAGACTTCGTTTTTTTTTTTTTTTTTTTTTTTTTTTGTATTTTTGCTTTGAACCTCCACCTGTAATTTTCTTTCTATAATTTTAGATTAATAATAGTTTAATCTTTAAACTTTGACCCAATTTCCTTTTTATAATTTACATCTTCAAGCTAATAAGCTTAAAAGATCTTAAATAATTTTTCCCAAACATACCTTAAAAGTGAAATGTAGATGAGTCTAGTTTTATTTATTTTATAATATTTAAATCATAATAAGGAATAAGAAAAAAAAACCTGGTAAGCAGAAGAGGCGGTTCCAAAAACAAAACCATTTGGAAAGCTTGTTCTGTTAATACTTCCATTAGCAACACATCCATGAAGAAGAAGTACAATCCCCAAAGTTAACAGTACAACTGTTTTCATTCTCAACAACATTAACTAATAAATTAATTAATTAATTATCTGCGTGAAGATTTGATCAAAGAAGTGGTGGCGGAAGGTGGCGCGTGACGGTGGAGAGAATGGAGATACGCCAAATTAGTAAAAAATGGTAATGGGGATAAAGGGTTTCTAGATCGATGTAAATGGGAATATTTGTGTGTTTTCCACCGAGGTTCGTGAGATTATATACCAAACGACGGAGAGGGAGAGAAAGGGGGTGGGGTGGGGTGGGGTGGAAGTGGGGCTACAATTTTGGAGCTTTGAAGTCTTATTTTCACACCCTTTTAAAATACAAAATAATATAAAATATTTAAAATTATTGAGTAAATTACATAAATTATCTCTACAGTTTTCTATACAGTTCTCTATATTCTACGGTTTTATTTTTTATAGATTTAATTTCATTTTTTTGTCTCTATATTCTTTAATATTTAGTTATTTATTGTTTTTGTCTTTCCTTCTAAGTTGCTCCATTAACTAACTTGAGGGTATTTTAGTCATTATTCTCTGTTTCATCTTCTTCATATTTCATTTGCATTTCATGTTGCAGTGTACAAATTATATAACATAGAGTGAACTCCGATCGTCTTCTCTGGTCAATATCATTTCAAAATTATGTCTTTCTATTAGGCATGTGCAAAATTAGGCATGTGCAAATTGGACCGATAACCGACTGGGACCGTAGAACCAGACCGGACCGGATCGAACCGAGCTACATCGGTTCGGTTCTCGGTTCTAATTTTTATGAAAATTCAGTTCTCACGGTTCCAATCGGTTCGGTTCGGTCCAAAACCAAGAAAAACCGACAAAAAGTCGAAGAAATTACATCGGTTCTCGGTTCGGTTCTCGGTCCGGTTCGGTTCGGTTCCGAGTATCATCGGTTTGGTTCTCGGCATGGAAAAAATCATTTTTTCGGTTCTCGGTCCTAGTCGGTTCGGTCCGGTTCGGTCCTGTTCGATCCAGTTCTTAGAGCGTGCACATGCCCTACTTTCTATTTTTACTTTGTGTTACCTGAAAATTACTATTTTTGAAACAATTTATCTAAGTTTTTCATTATATCACTAATTACAACTTATCTCAATCATATGTTTACTAGTTTCATCGAATGGGGCTGGCTTAAATACATAATAATGAAAAATACATAGGAAAACATATCGTATAAAAATATATTCTAAATGAAAACATATTATATTTAGACAATATAGTAACAACCCTAAGTTTTTAAAATTTTCATAATATTATTTTAGTTAATAGGTAGATATTATTCAGTAAGTACCATCCTTTTAGGCTCATGGGTATGGGACCACGCTCTATGGCGTGGGGGTATGATGTGGCTAGATCACGGTGTGGCCAAAGGAGGGGCGTGGGGGTAGGCGTGGCCGAGGATTGCAACGCACAACGGCACATACACAGGCGTTAGGGGTTGCTTTTTGACAAATGTTTGCTTCTGATTGGTTGATGGGTATTTTCTTTTTTATTTTATTTAAAATTTAGTGAATAAAATGATGTGGTGTGGTGTGGTGGGTATTTCCACCAAATGATGTGGTGTGGTAGTGGTGTGGTTGATTAGGTGACGGTGATGTGACAAGAAATATGGGTACCACATGTGGTACCCATACCTTGCAGCCTTAAAATATGTCTGAAAAAATAGGTTATATGAAAACGACATTATTATTAAATTATTGTTTTCATTTAAAGAAAACATCATTTTAAAAGACAACATTTTACAAACTTTCACTTAATTGTAAATAATATTATATTATGAAAAAACGGTTATATTCTATCGACTATAAAATATGTATCTTTGCAAATTCGTCGCGAAACGTGGGCACATGTACCTCCTTGTTAAGTTGTTATAATGTAAAAATGATGTTTATTTTACATCACAACTTTCTTAGTTGTATTTTTTTGGTATTTCTTAGTTCATCTGGATACTCTTGTTTACTTTTTTTTTTTTTACAGTACAACACATAATCATTTTACTACTAAATCTACATTATATTGTTCATAATAGGATTCGAATCTATGACCAATAAGGAACACATTTTAATAGCTTATGCGGCTAAGATACAAACCCTTATTTTACATTCTTCTTACACTACTCATGTATCAGGTATGAGATCATACGTTGTTATATTTTAACCAGCTGATTAAGTTGCGGCAAAATCTTGCCGGACTTTTTATCTTGTACTTCTAAAAATATGATAATGATAACTAGTTATATGTTCTCATTAAAACAAAACTAATAGTTATAAATATTAAAAAACAGATACTTCTACAATACATGCATAGTGAGATTATTTGAGAACAATAAAAATCTTAAAAGTCTAAATAATTTGAGAATTAAAAACTGACACATGAATACGTTCTAATTTATATATAAATCTTAAAATTTTATATATACAAATCTTTATTTCTTATATTTGTTTCCTTATGAATTATGTGTCGTTAACTCAATAGTGTGGGAAAACCATAGCTTGATACGGTGATGTTCGGTTTTATTCCTTCATGTGAGGGACATTATGTTTTTGACTATTTTCTAAAAGAACCTTTTAGTGGTTATCTTTCTTTTTCTTTCTTGCTATTCTTATATAATTGCTTCCACACCTATTATTTAAGTTATAAATTTAGTTTTTTTATGGGCAAATATTATAGAAGCCCGAGACGGTACAACAAGAATTACAAAAAGAACCAGACCATTACAAACTACTCCCTCCGTCCCACAAAAAACTTCTCATTTGGTTTTTGCACATGTTTTTAGGTAATAGTTAGTGGTGGGATAATTGATAATACTTTTGATTAAAATATAAGGTTAGATTGGAGAGAGAAAGATAGTTAGTGGATATTAGTGGTGGGGTTTTAATAATAATAATTTTTTATTGGGTGGAGCCCACCAAATATGGAAAATGGGAAGTTTTTTGTGGGACAAAAGTTTAGAGTGAAATGAGAAGTTTTTTGTGGGACGGAGGGAGTATATAAAAATCTCCAGCCAGAAAATCAAAATAAGAGCAAACAAAAAGCAAAAATAGAAAGAGAGCTCATCCCAACAAGTCAACAGAAAAAGAATTGACAATCCATTTAGACCAATCAATAATTCAATATCACTCTGTTTACACCTACTTTTGATCCAAATGATAGAGTTGCATTGAATAAATGGGAAAATAACTAAATAACTGTTGCGAAATAACAATTCTTTAAATATTTTGGTTTTAAAAAAAGTATATTGGTTTTATTTTTTAATGTAAATATATATATTTTTCGAAGATAAAACCGAAAGTCATAATCAAAATGAAACGACTACTGAATAATGAAAAAGAAGTATTCCCTTTATAGAAATTAATTATGGATATTGTGACTTTAATTAAAGCACAAGAAAACGTGTCTAATTTCTAAGGTAATTTTTCTAGATCACCTCCCTTATTCTAATAACTTCATAAATACAAAAGCAATGCAGGTTTTGCATAACTTGAAAGGATCTTTTAGAATGTTAGAGAGAATGTAATTTTGTAACTAACTAGTAGGTTTTACCCGCGCGCTACTACGGGGTAATTTCATATAATACTCAAAAGATTGTTTATTGGTATTCGTACAACACATAATATATTATTTTATATTAAACCGCAAAATATAGGTATCAAGATATTTCTTTTCAAAATACTTATGACGGCATAACTCTCAAATATACATACTATTTCATATTACTGTTGTTTTATACTAAAAACATAAGTTTCAAGACATTTCTCAGGAGTAAGAAAAACACTTTAAGGCAATGAAGGTTCACCATCTTCTCGTAAAAGGAGGTTCACCCTCTTTTCACAAAGCCAGTATTCAGGGGTGTCTTTGAGTAGGTGCAGCTGCACATGATCCTCATTTTATGAGGGCCCAATTTTTATATATTTCTTATATATAATCTTAAAATATTAAGTCAATTTAATAATTTAATAGAAAAAACTAAAAATTTCTAATTTTTTATATAAATCTTGTATATAGAGTGCCTATTTTCGTCATTTCGCAAAGGGCCATCAGAATCTCGGAGACGCCCCTGCCAATATTTAATGAACGTTCACCCTTTTCTTGCAAAACCAGTATTTACCTTGAGATTAGACAAAGTATTCAAAAAAAATATGTTTTTTATACTAAACAAATATTTTATACTAATATATACGAAGTATATATATATATATATATATATATATATATATATATATATATATATATATATATATATATATATATATATATATATATATATATATATATATATATTAAAGTAATGTATAAAGTTGAAAACAAACACTATGATCAGAAAACTCATAATTCTAAAAAGAGAGACCCTATTGAGTCAATAAAGACGGCTTGTTAAAAAATTATTTTTTTCACGTCCCTGGTACTATTCATTGTCGATGGTAAATGTATATTAGTAAATTAGCTGTATATTTTTCATACATTATATGGCTATTTATCATATTTTAATGAATAAATATCTATGTTTAAAAAACGAAATCATAGTGCATACAAGCTAATTACCAACCAGTCCCTTCGGGGTCATCTAATAAAATTGGAATGAATAATATGTATGTATGCAAACTGGACTGAAAATCTTCTGACACTATCGAACCGAATTGAACTATACTGGTTCGGTTCTTAATCATGTTCTGTTCAGTTCGGTCCAAAATCTAGAAAAAATCGAAAACCAGCAAATACCGCCAAACCGAGGCATGCCAGTTTCATTATCGATCATGTTTGATTCAATTTTGAATGATTCGGTTCGGTACATGTTGCGTCCTGATTTCGATGGCTCCGGACAGGACGATCTTCTATACCAGATACCTGAAATGACAAGCAACCCTAAGTCATAAGTCCTCCGGAAAGGGTTTCCGGGAGGACACTCCGAAGCTTAAGTTAGTTAATATGATCGACGTAAGGTCTATTTGAACGAGAATAATGAATTATAGGTGAGAGTAATACATGGTGAATGCATTGAATGCCTTCTTTGCTGAGGCTTACCCTCTATTTATGGACTTCGTCGATTGAGCGGGAAAAGGAAGGTAAGTCTAAGAAGCGGGAAAATGGGATGCAACCCTTGGTCCGTATTTCTTATTACCCTACGGTCCTTCGCCAAGACCAGCTTTTGTCTACCACATAATGGTAACGGTCAGTTTCAGGCCTTAACTTTATTTAATGCTTAGCATGGCTCGAGGATGACTTTTCCCTAAAATCTGGTCACGCCTTAACAAAGTCTTTGGGACTTGTAATCTCATGATGACTATACTCGGGTTCTTCCTTCAGATAGCACGTGGGTCGTTTCGTCCACCGGAGCGTCCGGACGTCCAGACGTCCGGATGTTAATGGGTTCGTGCCATACCTCATTAAGTCCCCCAGATTAGAAGCTGATTAAATATTCGAGTTAATTGTTTCTAATTTGGGCTCGCGTTGTTTCCTTTACTCGCCGCTTCATTCGCAAGAAGAATTCTAACCGTCCGAGCAAGTTACCGTTACCCCTTTCTGTGAAATATGACCGTTACCCGTCATTTCACCCCTTGCGGCCTTTGATATCCCTCTTCTTACTTATATCCCTTGCAAGTCGTTTGTTTCTTTTCACCGCCTTCCTTACTTTCCTAAACTTGAAACCGTTTTCTTTGCTTTCTTGATCTATCTCCCTCGCTCTTTCCCCCTTTTTCTCTATTCTTAATTTGCTATCATTATGAAGAGAGACAAGCAACCACGAGAGAAGACTGAGAAAGCCTCCAAAGAGAAGAGGACGGCTTTCAATACCTTCCCCAACCTCTCGCCTGATGTTCTTTCTACCCTTGTTCGTGATTACCACATCGATCCACGTTTTGATCTTCGTATTCCGGGTGAGGGCGAGACCATTCGATCTGCTCCTGATGGTTATGAGCCTGTTTATTTGCAATATATGCAAGGAGGACTATGGTTCCCTGTTGACGAATTCATTCTAACCCTCCTTCAAGATCTAGGCATTCATATCGCCCAACTCGTGCCCAACTCTTTTCGAAAGATCGTTGGTTTTATCATGCTCTGACGTGGTTTAGACATCCCGCCTTCCGCCAAACTTTTCCGTTATTTCTACATTGTTGCCGGACGTGGCGAGTGGGCTATATTCGCTCTCCGTCCTAGTCAAAGTGAGCGGATTTCTGGTTTGAGAGACTCAATTCATGACTGGAAGTTTCAATTCGTTTATGTGAACCGCTCCGCATTCCGTGGTATTACCTTGCCCTGGGGGAAGGTTGTTGGGCGTCCCTCCGATCCGCTTCCGGACCTGTCTGATAGAGAATCGGAATATGTAACCAGTCTTTCCACTGCTCAAGTGGAGTGGGAAGACCCGAACGAGGTTCTTCTGGGAATAATAACCTGAGCCCGTTCTATGCTGCTCGGGGAGTTCGTCCGATTTGGAAATTGAACGGGGAGGCTGTACTGCTTCTTCACCGCCTGAGGATGCCCAAAGGTTCGTATCTAGAAACTTCCGTTTCTATAGACGACGGAGGTTTGGTTCCGGCTAACGTCCATGTTGGTGAAAGCATTAGCTCTGAGGAAACCTTGTCTCGTGATCCTGCCGAGAAGGAGGTTTCCGCTCATTTGAGTGCAGGGGAGATTAGTTCTCCGTTAACGTCGCTTGGCCCCGAATCTTCCGCTCATCATGATTTCACAACTGAGGGTACGATGATTCCTGATTCTCAGATTGAAAACACCGCACCCCCCAGGGTTCGTTCTATTAGTGTTTTGACTTCATCAAAAGGACTTCGTGCTAGAAGGAAACGGGAGGCTGTTCGATCCCCGCCTCAGAAGCGTTCTCGAGTCGTTCCGGAAGGTAACGAGTTTTGCCTTCATTTGCCTTGTGTACATACATGCATATATTTATTTTTCTTTTTTTAAAAGAAACGTAACAATTAGTTATTGAATTTCCATAGGGTTATCAGAGCAGGCTTTAGCAGCTACCTCCCTTGCTGCCACCACACTGGTGACGGAGCTGCTACCCCCTGCGTCCATCGTCCTTTCTTCTGCTGTTGTTCCGTCTGTTGCTACCACAAGTGTTCCCACATCTGCTTCTTCCGGAGGCCCTGTCATACTTCGAAGATTACCTCCTGCTCGCCCCAATTCTTCCGCCGCTGCTAGGTTTGCGAGTCGATTATTTAGTTCATCCGTCCAATCCGTATCTCCGGATCAGGGTTATATATCTCCTCATTCTGCTAAGAGTCAGTCGAATATTCCTGCATCCACTCCATCAGGTATGATAAAAAACTTTATTATATATGTATGCATAGATGCCCGCATTTTTATTATGAGCTTATATGCACATATATTTTTTATACAGGCTTTGCTCAATTTGCCAACCCCCCATATGTGATTGTGTCTACCGTTCCTGCCGAGAGCTCGAAGAAAAATGTCGAAGCTAGAGATTCTCCTCCGGCTCGTACCCATGCTCCTTTTGGTACTACTTCCGCCCCTAGTGTTAAGCAATCTTCTATTGCTAAAGTGCCTCACACAGAGGAAGTTATGAAGCTCTCTCCAGTCGATGCTATCCTTAGGGCCAAGGCCGGCCTGTTAAGCACTATTGAGTTACTTACTGATCTTCAATCGCAACGATCTCACCAGAAGCAAATCTCCATAAGCCAACATGTGGAGTTTACTTAGCTATCTGAATTAATCAAAACCGCAAGAGATCTTTACAAAAGGGAGAAATTTGAGAAGAACCAATTGGCAGGATCCATGAAGCAGCTCTCTCAGGAGAGTGAAGAGTTAAAAAAAACTCCGTGAAGCTCAATGATGCCAGTCTTCTGAAATTTGAAAGGCAAAATAAGTCTTCCGCTTCTCGTATCGCTGAGTTGGAGGCGTCACTTATTGAGAAGGATGGTAATTTGAAAGAGGTGGGCCGTCGCGTTGTTGAGTTGGAGGCAAGTAACAAATCGCTGAGGACGGAGGTAAGCGAGCAGCATGAGAATGTGTGATGGCTTCTTCACAAAGGGATACCTGGTGCTATAGAGACTCTGCTATCTTCCGACGAGTTTGTGAACAGGAATTCGGCTCTTCAAGAGGAAACTTTGAAATTTGGCCGCTACCAAGGGTGCCTTGATATGCAGTAGATGTACCCGGATCTCCTTGGTCATGCTAAACTGGCTCATGATCAAACAGGCGGTGAAGAAACGATAATGGGTTTGTTTAAGGCTCTTGTGTCGGCCGATTATGATTTGGTACGTTCTTTTGAAGAGGGTGTCGTTAGTATGGAGGACTTGAGGGGGCTTATTGCCAAGCTCCCCACCGGAGCAGAATGTGTTGGTGAAAGCTCCGCCCGTCCTTCTTAGTTTGTTTGATAGATGTCAAGGTTGAATCGTGTGTGCTTTTGGGTTTTGTATGTCTTTTGATCCTGACGATTATTGTAATTTTAATGCTTTTAATGGAAACGATTATTGTATTTTTATCGATTTTTGTTATTCGTTGTTTCGTTAGTTCTTTTTTTGTTACTTGTTAAAAAGGCGTCCCTAATTAAGAAAGTTACAAAACGTTCGAACTATTGCCGTTTCGTCGTTACTCCGGTTTTCGTCCGGATGTAGATTCACGCATACCTTTTGGCAATCAATGTGAACCTTTCGTAGCTACGGGTACTTGTATGCAAGCTTGTTTTACTTTTTATTATAATTATTTCGTTTGTTTGTCTATTCTGATATACGCTCGAAGAACAAATTACAACAAACACTCTGCTAAGGCAGATTCATTCGATTCATTCATTACAAAAACAAACCCCTCGCAATCCTATAGATATAGGTAGGGTCTTTCAACACATTCGATTGATTCATTAGAAATAGAACCTTCGTAGATTCCTCATGTTCCATGTTCGTGGGATCACCCCTCCGTCCATAGATTCTAGCACATACGAGCCGTTCCGTCTGGCTTCCTTGGTACGATATGGGCCCTCCTAATTTGGGCACAACTTTCCTGGCTTCAATTGTAAGCTCGCCTCGTTTTTTCAGAGCACCAGATCTCCTACCTTGCATGCCAATCCTCGGACCTTCTTATTGTAGTAGCTTTCTGTTAGCAACTTGTATGCCGCCTGTCGAGGAGTTTCGTTCTGCCGGCGTTCGTCCACTAGGTCCAGATTATGTCTGAGAGCTTCTTCATTTCTTTCCAGTCGGAAGCTATCTACCCTTGGGGAGGCTAGCGTTATCTCCAGAGGAATCACCGCCTCTGAACCGTACACCAAACTGTACAGACTTTCCCCTGTGGCACTTCTGACCATTGTCCGGTACGCCCATAAGACACTCTGCAATTCGTCTACCCATCTTCCTTTTGCCCTGTTCAACCGCTTTTTAATTCCTTTTACTATCGTTCTATTCGTGACTTCCGTTTGACCATTCGCCTGTGGGTGTGCTACAGACGTGAAATTCTGACGAACGGACAGCTTCGCACACCATTCTTTGAAAGGGTTATTGGCAAACTGCTTTCCATTGTCGCTGACGATCGTATGGGGGAGACCAAATCTGCACACAATTTGTTGCCACACAAACTTCACAATGTTAGAACCTGATATGCATGCCAGCGCCTTCGCCTCCACCCATTTGGTGAAATAATCAACTGCAACAACCAAGAACTGAACCCCTCCGACCGCTTTTGGGAAAGGCCCCACAATATCTATCCCCCATTGACAAAATGGCCACGGGCTAGTAATGCTTGTTAATTTTACCATGGGCATTTTGGGGACGTCCGAGAATACCTGACATTGCTTTCATTTATTGACATATTCTTTCGTGTCTGCATACATGCTTAGCCAAACGTATCCCGCCCGAAAGAGCTTCTGCGTGAGCACCCTCGGTCTGGAGTGCGACCCGCACAGGCCTGCATGAACATCCTCTATGGCCAAGGCTGCTTCTACGTTATTTAAACACCTCAACCAGGGGGTTGAGAACCCCTTCCTATATAAAGTTCCTTCTTTGATCATGTACCTTCCTGCATTGACACAGATCTTTCTGGCTTCCTTCTTATCCTCCGGGAGGGTTCCTTTCTCGAGGTACTCTCGTATCCCGTAGGTCCAGCAGTTCTCTTGTGGATCTATCTGCATGACTTCATTATGTGTTTTCTCAATGGTTCTCTCTGTTAAGACCTCTACCAATACCTTCTTTGTCAGGTGAGAAAATAGCATGGACGCTAGCTTACTCAGAGCGTCTGCCTCTTTGTTCTTCGTTCTGGGAACTTGAGTTATTTTAAATTCCTTAAACTCTAAGGCCGCCTCTTTAGCCTTCGCCAAATATTTTTTCATTTGGGCTTCTTTAGCTTCGTACAGTCCGTTAATTTGATTCACCACCAACATTGAGTCTGCAAAGGCCTTCATTCTGCTAATTCCTAGGCTTTTTTCCATGCCCAAACCAACTAACAGCGCTTCATATTCGGCTTCATTGTTCGAGCACTTGATGTCAAAACGCAAGGCGTACGTTATCCTTTCATCATTTGGACCTGTCAAAACTACTCCTGCTCCGTAACCTTCCACACTAGATGCCCCGTCCGTGTACATATGCCAGTACAGGCCAGACGTGACGTTATCGGATGAAGGGGCTCCGTCCTCCGCCAGGGACACGCTATCCTCTTCTGGCATTTCTACTAGGAAATCTGCTAGCACCTGACCCTTTATGCTTTGCCTAGGGCGTAAGGTGATATCGTGTTCTCCCAGCTCTATTGCCCATTTTGTCAGTCGGCCCGAACACTCCGGCCGCAGCAAGATGGTCTTGATAGGCTAATTTGTTAGCACCGTTATTGGGTGAGCCTGGAAGTACCTCTTTAATCGTCTGGCAGAGTATACAAGAGCCAATATCAGCTTTTCGATCATCGAGTAATTCAACTCTGCATTCTGCAAAGCGCGGCTAACAAAGTAGATGGGCACTATTTTCTTATCCCGTTCGGCAATGAGTACGGAGCTGATTGCCTCGGTATTCGTCGATAGATAGACGATCAAAGGCTCTCCGTCTATCGGGCTTGTCATGGCGGGGATGGTTCTTAGATTTTGTTTTAAATTGACGAAAGCCTTTTCAGCTTCGTCCGTCCATTCCACCATCCCTTTCTTTGTGCACCCGTGCAGAGCTCTGAAGAACGGGATATATTTTTCTGCTGATTTAGCCAGGTCCCGACCCAATGCCGCTAGTTTTCCATTGAGGCTTTGGACATCTTTCACCGTACAGGGGGTCTTCATTTTCAACAGACTCTCCACCTTCTCCGGATTAGCCCGGATTCCGGACGTGGTTACGATGTGACCTAAAAATTTTCCTTCGTCCATCTCAAAGGAGCACTTTTTGGGATTAAGCTTCATATTAATTCTTTGCAGCTGCACCAGCGTTTCCTCCACATCTCTTAGCAGGTCATCATTCATTTTGCTCTTGATGACCATATCTTCTACGTATACCTCCAAGTTCCTGCCAATTTGATTTTGAAAAGCCTTATCTACCAATCGTTGATAGGTGGCTCCGGCATTACGCAAGCCGAACGACATCTTCACATAACAGAAGGTTCCCTTCTCCGTGTGGAAGGAAGTTTTTTCTTCATCTTCTCGGGCCATTTGAACTTGGTGATACCCCTTATAGGCATCCAAAAACGACTTCCATTGGTATCCCCCCCAGAGATTCCACCTTTTGCTCGATCTCCGGAAGTGGATAGCTGTCCTTCGGACACGTCTTGTTGAGATCCTTAAAATCTACACACATACGCATCGATCCGTCACCGTTTTTTACCAGTACCGGGTTTGCTATCCACTCCGGATATTGGGTGCTCCGTAAGACCCCTGCGGCCACTAAATCAACCACCTCTTTGTTAACCACTTCGTTTCGATGCTTTGCCATGACTCGCTTCGACTGCTTAACGGGGGGAACGCAGGGTTTAGGCCTATCATGTGTTCTGCCACTTCCCTTGAGACACCGGTCATGTATTTCGGCTCCCATGCGAATACGTGCTTGTGTTTTCTTAAAAGATCTCCTAAATCTTTCTGTAATTCCTAAGGCAGCTTTCCTCCGATACGGACCCTTGTATCCGGATATTTCGAATTAACCACCAACTGAATTTCATTCTGCTCCGTCCAATTATCTTGGTGCGTAATGCTATTACACTCCAGAGGAGGCATGGGCATGCTCCGGACGGTGATCACGTCGTGTTCTGAGGGGAACTTGAGCAAGCCATGGATAGTAGACGGAACAGCCTGAAACTGCCACAAACTGGTCCTCCACAGGATGGCATTGTATCTCGAAGGTGCGTCAATAACCACAAACTCTGCCAAGATGGTCTTGCAATCGTTTTTCTCCCAATCGGTCAGCATGAAGGGAAGGTGTATCTTCACCCTAGGCCAAACCGACTGCCCTGCGAAACCTACAACCGTCCCCATGGCAGGTTTCAGCAGAGATTTGACATCGGAGGGAAACTTATCAAAACAATGGCTATACATAATGTTAGCTAAGCTTCCTGAATCAACGTAAACCCGGCGAACCATGGCCCTAGCTATCACACCAAAGATGACTAGGGGTTTCGTTCCTACATACCCTTCCAGAACGGGCTCCCCTCTTCCGAACTCTACTATTCCTCGATGCCTCTTTCCCAAGAAAGGGACCGACGATTCTCCTTCCAGGACAAAGATTTCTGTGTTGTATGACACTGCCTCCCTCTTGGCTGATGGTTCGGCTACGGCGACTTCCGCCTTTCCTCCTTGTGCTTCTTAATCTCTCTTGTAACTCTCACACGAGGCTGTTGTAGGAAAACCTTGTAGTATTCACATGGCGGAACTTGAATACCACATTACTGGATCTCTACTAGTCAATGAGATCACGAGAAGAAGGAGATGATGAACATTACCTTTAGATTGCTAAAGAAGTGATCCACCTCTACTGCACCACCTGGACACGCTGTAAGACCGCGTTGTACCAATAAAGCAATACACGAACTCGTGTATGTGTGTGTGTGTTCGTCGAACTCGAACAACAAAAGCCGAAACCCCCTTGGGGTTCTTTTGGTCGTCGGCCGAAAAGGAGAGGAGAGGGAGAGATTAGGGTTTTTGTGGTGTTGTAATGTGTAACCCCTAAACCCTCACATAAGCCCTTTATTTATAAGGTTAGATGTTACGGTTTAGTCCCTGGAGTTTAATTATGATTAATCTCATAATTAAACCTCCTATTGACACTTTAAACCCTTGGACTTTTACTAGTTAATTAATAGACTATTAATTAACTGTCCGTTAAATACTTAACCTAATATTTAACCATCCTCACTAATAATAATTAAATTATTATTATTTATTCTCTTCTTTATAATTAACTTAGCTAGTTAAATATTTCACACAACTTACTTTATTCGGTTGTCCATTATTGGGTGTGTAGCGGTGTGACCCTTTAGTGTCTTATAACATTGGACACGGTGACACGTGTACTTATCTGTGCACATAAATCCTTCAGACTCCCACTTGTGCAAGTTAAGAAACACTTTCTGATCATCATTGGCCTAAAGCGGTCCCAAGGCAGACATTTAGGATAACCAGGTTATAAGAACTCTTACATCCAGAGATAATATTCATAAAATAAATAACACTAACAGATTCTCCTTTCGCATCATGATATTTCTTAATTTTAGTAATAGACATGGAGCAGGGATCTTGTTCTATATACTCGAATTTTCTCAACTCTGATTTTGACTTTCTGCAGTAATGGATTACCGAATGATCTAATCATTCTCCGACCGTGGCCACGCATTTCAGTAGTCTTAATCGTCGAGCGGCCATGAAATATCTCTTCTAGTTAAAGAAGGTGCAAATTCCATCTTGACATTCGCGTTATCTTGCCTACGACTTCCGCTGTCTTAGTCAAGTTCCTTATGATCACCCTTTTACGGTGTGACGTTAGATAAATGCTAAAGATCAGAAGTCATCGTGTCTCAAACCAAAACGTCTCAGGTCAGAGGACATCTACTCGAAATTACTCATGCTTAGGCTCCATGAAGTAATCTCGATCTTTTGGTCACGTCTAATGTTTAGCAAACTCTGTAAACATCTATGAATATTTATTTTAACAACCCTTGTTTCTCTATTCAATAACTATGAATAGATAAATATTCATAATGGTATTAACTCTTGAATCTAGTTCCCACTAAATTCAAGCAACCACAGGCAATTTAGATACTCAAAAAAAAAAAACTTTGTGTATCAAGGATAGGTTTAAAACATGTTAAGAATAGACAATGTGAAAATATTATGTAAAACCTTCTATTTCAATCCCACGAAATGTTATTACATAATGTATCGATTTCAAACATGTCTATGGATCTAATCAAAATTACTAGCTACCAATATTTAGGTACTGCATGCCTATAGCGTGTGCATGTTTCTCATGCTTTGGTCCAGCTAGTGGTTTTATCAACGGGTCAGCAACGTTGTCATCCGTTGCTATTTTCTTGATTATAATATCACCCTCTCTAACATACTCACGTATGAGGTGATATTTCCTGCGTACATGCCTGGTCTTTTGATGCTCTCTTGGCTCAACAGCTTGCGCTATTGCTTCACTGTTATCACAGAATATTTCGATGGGTCTAGAGATACTGGCAATAACTCTAAGATCCTCGATAAAATTCTTAAGCCACATGGCTTCTTTCCCAGCATCAATTGCGGCAATGTACTCAGCCTCTGTAGTCGAATCTGCTATCGTATCTTGTTTCTGACTCTTCCAAGATATAGCTCCTCCGTTTAGTGTGAAGACAAATCCCGATTGAGATTTGTAATCATGTCTGTCGGTTTGGAAGCTTGGATCTGTGTAACCAGTTACACGCAATTCTTCCAACGAACCTCCAAAAACCAAGAACATTTCTTTCTTCCTTCTCAAATACTTGAGAATGTTCTTGACAGCCACCCAATGGGGTTCAGGAGGATTCTTTTGATATCTGTTTGTGAGACTTATGGAGTAAGAAATATCGGGCCTAGTACATAACATCGCATACATGATTGATCCAATTACCAAAGCATATGGTACCAAACTCATCCTAGCTATTTCCTTACTAGATGTGGGACTCTGAGCTTTGCTCAGTGTAATGCCATGTGTCACTGGAATAGTGGAATGAGTCCTCTCTTGGAATCACTCATACTGAATCTTTTCAGTACTTTGTCAATGTATGTACTTTGACTAAGTTCAATAAGCCGCCTAGATCTATCTCTATAGATCTTTATACCCAGTATAAATGCGGCTTCTCCCAAGTCCTTCATCTGGAAACATTTACCTAACCAGGATTTTACTCCTTGTAATGCTGGTATATCGTTTCCTATAAGCAGTATGTTATCAACATACAAGACTAGGAAGATTACTATGCTCCCAATGAATTTTGTGTAGACACACGCCTCGAACTCACTCTTGATGAAACCAAATTTTTTAATTCTTTTGTCAAAGTGTTAGTTCCAACTTCTAGATGCTTCCTTCAATCCATAAATGGATTTTAGCAACTTGCATACTTTATCAGGATTCTTTGGATCAGTAAAACCATCCGGTTGTATCATGAGTACGTCCTCATTCAACTCCCCGTTAAGGAAGGAGGTTTTAACATCCATTTGCCATATCTCATAGTCGTAATATGCTGATATGGCCATAAGAATTCTGATAGACTTAAGCATGGCGACTGGCGAGTAGGTTTCAGAATAATCCACACCATGTGTTTGCGTGAAACCCTTCGCGACAAGTCGTGCTTTGTAAGTATGCACTTTTCCATCCATGTCAGTTTTCTTCTTGAAAACCCACTTGCATCCAACAGCACGTGACTGTGGTGGCAAGTCTGATAACACCCAAACTTGGTTGTCATACATGGATTGCATCTCTGCTTGCATAGCCTCGAGCCATCTTTCAGACTCTATGCCGTCAGCAGCTTCGCTGTAGGTTAATGGTTCTAGTAGACTTCCATCATCTTCATCGATCATGAATCCAAGATACCTATATGGTTCTTGGCATGGTCTACTGGACCTACGCGGATTGTGTGTTTCTTCTTCCTCAACCGGTGGGTCTGGTTAGGAATCAACAATTCTTTGTTGAACTATTGGTTCGACTGAAGTCGTCGGTGGATCTTCATTCTCTTCAATTTCTTGAAGCCCTATTTCTTTCCTTGGAGTTTCAGTTCCTAGAAACTTCTCCTCCTAGAAGACACCTTTCCGAGCAACAAAAACTTTGTTGTCTTCTTGATGATAGAAATAGTATCCTAAGGTTTCCCTTGGATATCCAACGAAGATACACTTGTCTGACTTGGGGTTTAGTTTATCTGTGAAGTTACATCTAACGTACGCTTCACAACCCCAAATCTTTAGAAAAGATAATTTAGGCTTTCTCCCCGTCCAGTGCTCGAACGGAGTCTTTTCTACAGACTTGGTAGGAACCCTATTCAGTGTGAATGCTGCAGTCATGAGTGCATGTCCCCAAAATGATAGTGGTAGTGGGGCGCGACACATCATTGAACGTACCATGTCTAACAAGGTGCGATTCCTCCTTTCTGATACACCATTCATCTGAGGTGTATACGGAGGTGTGAGTTGTGAAACAATCCCACATTCCTTCAAATGATCGTCGAACTCTTGGCTCAAATATTCGCCTCCTCGGTCAGACCGAAGTGACTTAATTTTCTTGCCTAGTTGGTTCTCTACTTCCCTCTGATATTCTTTGAACTTGTCAAAGCTTTCAGAATTTAGTCTCATAAGAAAGACATAACCATACCTACTAAAGTCGTCAGTAAAGGTCATGAAGTAGCGGTATCCTCCTCTGGCTTCTGGAGTAAAGGGTCCACACACATCTGTGTGAATAATCCCTAACAACTCGCTTGCCCTTTCATTGAAGTGGTTGAAAGGGTCTTTTTTCATCTTCCCAGATAAACAAGCTTCGCATATTGCATATGATTCCAAATCAAATGGCTCTAGAATTCCATCATCGTGGAGCTTCTTTATGCGAGTCTCGTTTATATGACCTAAACGACAATGCCAAAGATAAGTTTGATTCAAGTTATTCTTGGATCATTTACTTATGTGATAAATGTCTCGTTCTATGTTATTTAGATTTAACGTGTATAGACCATTATGAGAATTTGCGTTAAAATATAAAATGTCATCTTTTAAACACGAAATTGTTTTTCCATAAAACTCATAATAAAGACTACTGTCTATAAGTAAATCAAATGAAATAACATTTTTAATAAGTCTAGGAACATAATAACAATCTTTAAGTTCCAAGACTCTTCCTGAAGGCAACTTGAGAAGATATGTTCCTACGGCTTCAGCTCCAACCTTGGAACCTTCGCCTACTCGTAGGTCAACATCTCCTCGTCCCAGCCTCCTGTTCTTCTTAAATCCCTGCAAATGATTGCAAATGTGATGACCACATCCGGTATCCAATACCAGGATTCACTAGAAGTAACGAGACAATCAATCATAAAGATACCTAAATCGCTGACAAAGTCAGCGTCCAACAGCTCCATGTCAGACGTGTGCTCGCAAATATCTTTGCTGCCACAAGCTGGGCAACACAAATCAGCAAAGTCATTCAACCATTCTTGGAACTCATCCTCCTGAATCTCGGGGAGAGATTCTTCCTCTAGCCTTTGAACATCGCGTATACACAAGAGATTCTCGTGTAGACCTGTGACACTCAGATCAAAATTCCCGACTGTACGTACTACCTTGTCCTGATAGTACTGAGTGAGAGACCCAAACAAGAACAAGACTTGTTCATGCTCGTTTGATGTGCCAGTAACTAGGGTGAGACAATCTAGCAACCTTCTTATGTTAACAAGATGGTCACTCAATGGTTGATCATCTTTCATCTTTGATGAAAAGATTTCTTGTAAAATGAACTGCTTGCTATCTTCAGTACTATCTTTAAACGTCTCCTCAAGATACTGGACAAACTCATAGCATGGTTTCTTACGTAGATTATCAGTAAGCTCTGATAATGAAGTAAGAATAAGAATCGCATTAACTTGTGATTCATCTGCCAGATACTGATAATAAGCATCAAGCTCATCATCCTGGGCATCTTGCGACATAACTTGTGATTCATCTGCCAAATACTGATAATAAGCATCAAGCTCATCATCCTGGGCATCTTGCCCTGGTTGTCCCTTGGCCACTCGTGTATCACGTACAGTAGATTATGTGCTTTTAGGTAACTCCTAAAGTGCACTTTCCAAACTTTGTAGTTTGGACCAGTAAGCTTCCATTTTCCAGTGATGAACTTTCGCGATTCGTTTGGTGAGTAAAACGGAATTTCTAACGGTACAGACATCTATAAGAAAAACAACAAACAGTTAGTAAGATTAGATAAATAAATAACTTCTAACCTTATTACCTTTTAAGAATAATAGTTAGACTAGGATCCATATTTTACGCCCTCTAATGCAAGGTTTGAGCACTTCCTATTAGAGCCACGCTATTTCTGGTAGGTATATCCATATCGATCGCAACTAGACTAGAAACGATTCCTAGATCCTCGGGATATCAAGTTGAACAACAAACTTGTACATGTTATAATCCCTCTAGTGCATTTTGGGCCGGGACTCCCGATTATCACCAAAATATATCGTACCACCTAAGACAGTGCGATGCCTTGCGCCGGGACTCCCGATTATTACAAGACCCTACGCACCCTAACACTCGCAATGATTTGAATCCACATCTAAGGTTCTTTCTCCTTACAATGTGAATATCGTGGAACAAGTGAGGTGTTCCATTAGGTGGGTTGCACTCTGATTTTCTAGAAAGGATTTTCCTTTGTTCGAAAAACGTTAGCCAGTTTTTTTTAACCTTTTAAAATTACTTGGGTTTTATAAACTAATTGTTATAAATCCCACTTTTAATTTTGTCTTTATAAAACTTGGTTTATAAACAAATTGTTTATTTTACCATTATTAATTTAAAACTTGGTTTTCTTAAAACAAACTGTTTATAATCACCATTATTAATTTTATACCTTGGTTTTCTAAACAAACTGTTTATAATTACCATCTTATTATTAAATCTTGGTTTTCTAAACAAACTGTTTATAGTCACCATCTTTTTATTTCAACTATAATAAATTAACGAAATAAAATAAATAATACTTGCAATTTCAAAAAATTGCTATGCCATAACCCCAAAAACTTGGTTTTGTGTTTTGTATATTTAAAAAATAAAAATTAAATAATTTCCGAAAATAATTAAAAAATTAGGAACTTTTAAAATTAAACAATATGTCACGACTTTTGGGTTATGTCATACTAAATAATTAAATAAACTGATAATTTTTAAATTACCAAACTGATAATTTTTAAATTACCCATAAACTGATTTCTTATTCCTCCTTAATTTCAAAATTATTTTGATTTTAATAATCTATTATCATTTATTATTAATAAAAAAAAATGAACTAGTCAAGATTTATGTAAATCTTATTCTTTTGATTTGTTCTTGATAGTTAGTCAAAAATCAAAAGATTTACATAGATTGACTTACCAACTAAAAGAATATACATAGATCTTGTAGATTCTTTATTCCCGATTTAGGTTACATAAAATCTTGTACCCTAAATACAATAACTTGGTCACCAAGAAACCATCATCCAACTGAAACTCGGTGGACTTGGATTCGGTCGACCACTCGGTCGTCGAACCAAGCATCATCCGAAATTCGGTTGGTTTGGTTTTGACTCCCGCTTTTTATGTTAATAATAATTATTATTATTATACCCTTTTCCCTTTTTGTCTAAAAATCCTATTCAATCCATTTATTCATAAACTTGAACAACTATTCTTGGATCAAACTTTCTAGGGTTTTCTTACTAAACAAAAAGAAACCTAATTTCTTTTATCTTGAAACCTATTCAATCCAATTGTTCATAAACTTGAACAATGTTCTTGGATCAAACTTACTAGGTTTCTTTCTAAGATAAAAAAAACTTAATAATATATATATATATATATATATATATATATATATATATATATATATATATGTATGTATGTATGTATACGAAAAATCGAAAAAACAAAGGAGGGGAAAAAGAAACCTAATTTCTTTTTATCTAGAACCCTATTCAAACCAATGTTCATTCAAAACTTGAGGAACACATGCTTGGTTCGAAATTTCTAGGGTTCTTTTCTAGACGAAAAGAAACTCAGCCGAATCTCATTGAAATTAGTAGAAAGCTCTAATACCACTGTAGGAAAACCTTGTAGTATTCACATGGCGGAACTTGAATACCACATTACTGGATCTCTACTAGTTAATGAGATCACGAGAAGAAGGAGATGATGAACATTACCTTTAGATTGCTAAAGAAGTGATCCACCTCTACTGCACCACCTGGACACGCTGCAAGACCGCGTTGTACCAATGAAGCAATACACGAACTCGTGTATGTGTGTGTGTTCGTCGAACTCGAACAACAAAAGCCGAAACCCCCTTGGGGTTCTTTTGGTCGCCGGCCGAAAAGGAGAGGAGAGGGAGAGATTAGGGTTTTTTTGGTGTTGTAATGTGTAACCCCTAAACCCTCACATAAGCCCTTTATTTATAAGGCTAGATGTTACGATTTAGTCCTTGGAATTTAATTATGATTAATCTCATAATTAAACTTCCTATTGACACTTTAAACCCTTGGACTTTTACTAGTTAATTAATAGACTATTAATTAACTATCCGTTAAATACTTAACCTAATATTTAACCATCCTCACTAATAATAATTAACTTATTATTATTTATTCTCTTCTTTATAATTAACTTAGCTAGTTAAATATTTCACACAACTTACTTTATTCGGTTGTCCATTATTGGGTGTGTAGCGGTGTGACCCTTGAGTGTCTTATAACATTGGACACAGTGACATGTGTACTTATCTGTGCACATAAATCCTTCAGCTGTTGAGTGCCTCATCATTTTATGGAACTCACAATAGGCGTTAGGGTCCCTAGGGTATCGTTTCCTAGTCCCCTTTATCTCCGACCTGCGAGTCTCATGAGCGGAATAAGTTTCTTGTCTAGACGGGCGGTATCGCTCCAGTGGGGGTCTCCCTTCCTGGAATCGTCCTTGGTACGAAGGCTTCCCTCCGTATCCAGACCTGTACACCCCCTTTGCCTTTCCTTCATTCTTGTGAGAGCTGGAACCAGTCGTTCCTTTCTTCTCTTGCGCTTCAAAACGTAATTTCTCCGCACTTTCTTCTTCCTGCTTCAGTACTTTGTTCACTGCATTGATCATGTCATCTGCCTTGACAAAATCTCTTTTGGACAACTCATGAAACAGCTCTCCTTCCCTTAACCCGTATGTGAAAGCGGCGATAATGAGCGAGTCTTCCCGTACTGGCATCTTCCGGCTCAGCTCATTGAATCTTTTAAAGTAAGATTTGTTGGACTCCCCTTCACGCTGTCTGCAAGCCATGATAGATTGAGAGCGTTGTTGGTACTTCTTCTGCTGGATGAAACTATGGCAAAACTGTGTAACCAGTTCCTCAAAACTGGCTATGCTCTTCTGGGGAGACTAGACAACACATATCGCGTAAAACCTTACAGCGTTCCGGCGAAATATAGACACCAAAGTCTAGGATCCATGGGGATCATCCTCACAGCCCATCGAAAGCTCGCCACATGATCATCCGGATCCCCCGTCCCATCGTAGGACTTGACTCGTGGTCCTTTGAGGCATTTCGGAATGGATATCTCGTTGATGTCGTCAATGAAGGGGGACCAGAAGTTTCGTGAAATGGAGGAGTGGCGTTGTGGGGTTTCACTCCTCTCCCGAGCATGACTTCTGGTTTCTATCCTCCTTCGGGGCCTTTCTTCCAGCGTCCGAATGGAAGAGGTTCTTTCCCTGGAAGCGCTCTCGGTGGAAGGATCTGCAGACTCCTCTTCACTTGAATAAGTTAACGTCCTCCCTACTTCGCTCCCGCGTTCTCCGTCTCTCCTTCTCTTTTGGTTCTTCTCCGCATCTCTTAACTTTCTGAATTTATAGAAGAGCCTGAATTCCTCCAGGTCTTCTTTCGTCGGCTCGCTTCCGCTGACCCCAAAAGGAGGGGGACATACGGTAGTGTCGATCAGAGTCGAGGCGGAGAGAGGAGTTTGCTCGATTCGGGTAAGAACCGGTGAGCGATTTCCCTCATTCGACGCAAAATCTAAGACCATTTTGTTCTAGGTCCCACAGATGGCGCCAAATGTTGCGTCCTGATTTCGAGGGCTCCGGACCGGACGATCTTCTATACTAGATACCTGAAATCACAAGCAACCCTAAGTCAGAAGTCCTCCGGAAAGGGTTTCCGGGAGGACACTCCGAAGCTTAAGTTAGTTAATATGATCGACGTAAGGTCTATTTGAGCGAGAATAATGAATTATAGGTGAGAGTAATAAATGGTGAATGCATTGAATGCCTTCTTTGCTGAGGCTCACCCTCTATTTATGGACTTCGTCGATTGAGCGGGAAAAGGAGGGTAAGTCTAAGAAGCGGGAAAATGGGATGCAACCCTTGGTCCGTATTTCTTATTACCCTACGGTCCTTCGCCAAGACCAGCTTTTGTCTACCGGATAATGGTACCGGTCAGTTTCAGGCCTTAACTTCATTTAATGCTTAGCATGGCTCGAGGATGGCTTTTCCCTAAAATCCGGTCACGCCTTAACAAAGTCTTTGGGACTTGTAATCTCATGATGACTATACTCGGGTTCTTCCTTCAGATAGCACGTGGGTCGTTTCGTCCGCCGGAGCGTCCGGACGTCTAGACGTCCGGATGTTAATGGGTTCGTGTCATACCTCATTAGTACACAACCGAGAAAAACTTGAAGAAACTCTCTCGGTACTTGGTTCTTAACGGTTTTCAGTCCGGTTCGGCTCAGTTCCGAACGTTATTGGTCGGTTCCTTGATCCGGCTGATATCATTATATCAATTCTCGATTCGGTTCAGTTCTTAAATCGTGCACATTCCTATATAAAATTATATTTTATTATTGTTTTCCGACAACTATATTGCTTGTTCAGTTGGTCACATACCTAACTAGGAAGTCGTTGTGTCCACCCATCGTCCTTGTTTGTGGTATTATCATGGCATTAGCCGAACGAATGGAGGAGTGTACGGATCATATTTATCCTATAAAATTATTTAATAATTTTTATTAAATTAAATATAATGTATTACGATAATTTTTCTTTTCTTTTTAGAAACTGCGAACTATATTAACATAAACCATCTTGACGTGACGTGAATATATTGACAAATGTGTCTAATGCCATCCACATCCATGAAATATCATTTGACTTTCAATTATGCCACGTCAGATTTTCAATTGTTTTCCACAGCACTGCAATTACAATACAATTTCAAAAGTGGTCCCCACTACCACATAAATATAATTCTTTATACTTCCTCCGATTCAAAATAAGTGCAACATTTGCATTTTCACGAATTTTGAAGTAAAATAGTGTAATGGAGATTATGATAAATTAAAGGGATAATTAATGAAAAGGGTCCCACCATAACTTTTATCTTTATTGAAGAAAGAGAAATTAATGATGTTTAATAAAGTTAAGTAGGGATAAAATGGTAATTTTATAGATAAAAATATGTCAAATAAGGAAAGTGTCGCACTTATTTTGAATCACCTCTTTTTGAAAAGTGTTGCACTTATTTTGAATCGGAGGAAGTAGTTAAAATAATGTTTATAAATATATAATATTTCTTTGAGTGACTAACTTCACTTTCATAATCTTATCACAGCTCCACGTGGCTTGCATACTGACTTTCTTATTTTGAAACTGAATTGCATACGTGGCTTGCTTAATTGTTTTGCCATTGTTTTGCAATTGTTTTGCAAGCTGCGATGCAGATGCCCTAAAACAACGAGGCCAAAAAAAGAAAGTGCGGCTCTCTTGTAAGGCGTAGGTTCGGGCTCTTTACAGTTAATAAGGTTAATTGGTTTGGGTTATCTGGTTTCTAAAATTATTTTTAACTAACTAATATTCAAATCAAATTAATTAAAACTAAATCAATTAAAAAAGTAATCATGTTATTCAGGTTGGTTCCATAAAACCAGATAAGAGTATATAATTTTCCTTAACATTATTAAAACTTAATTAAACATCTACACCAAAGTTACAACAAATATAGTAAAATATTAATTATAAACTGATTAATCCATACTTAAATTTAAAGGAAACCAAACAAACTAAAATCTAAAATTCCATCTTATTCCAAATATTTGATTGGAAATTTCTATGTTATGAAAGTATAATTCATATAAATAGATTAAATGTTATTTGTTATAGTATTTGGTTATGAGTAATGGTATTTAATATCACCATATGTTCCTACTCAAAATCGTACTCATTGGATAAAGACACGTGTCAAAATCAAGAGATAATATAAAGAGAGTGAATTAGTGGAGTATACATGTCATCATATTAAGTAAGTAGGACTATGAGTATGACTAAATATCATTTCTCTCTAGTTATTTGGATGGGAACCGAATAGGAAAATTTGAACCCAAATTCAAACCATAAAACCGTATATTATTTCGGGACACCTAAAAATCCAAACCAAATCCAAAATAAGTCAAACTTATTTCACTCAATGTCATTTGGATCAGTTGTTTTTCGGGTCAAATCGTTTAATAAACACGCATACTCTCTTGTGTGTTAGTATATTGACAAATCTAAAACTTATATTAAATTTAAAATATTTTTTTGTGTGTATCGATATAAATTATATCAATTATATCTATGACTAAAAAAGTTGTTATAAATGATTTGTCGAATGAACAGAATTGAATGACCTAAAAAGTGTAACAAACAATATGTAGTAAAAAAATCTAATGAAGTGAACCAGTGATGGGTTTTATCACGAGAACCCCACCTTCCGCCGGACCAATATTGTCACATGGGCTCGCCACTACATCATAAGTTACGTGAGTGAGTCCATTCGCCGGATCACTCACGGATGAGAGAGAAGAATTTTAATTTTTTTTAAAGGGTATTTTGTGAGTGATGGGTATTTTAATGGGTCCCAAATGAGTATTATTGGTTAGTGATGATAGAGGGGGTATTTGAGGGTTTTGAATGTGAAATGTGAAACGGTGAAGTGGCACATAGGTGGCGGTTTGGCTTAAACCACCACACCCCTTCCTCAAATATCTCTTTTAACATTTTCAATTGATATGTATTAAAAAGCAATTTTCATACGAGCTCTTTTTCCCATAATAAAATGTCTTCATGCTATATATAAACCAAATTTCTTATGAATTTTTCTCCTTATTAATAATTAATTTTTTTATTTTTTGATTTAATGTTATTTAAACATTTGTATAACATAAAATTCAAATAAATACAAATGCTAACAAGATTAATTCGTTCGTAAAACTCATAAAGAAAAAAACGAAACTAAAGTATTCGATCAAATAAGCAAATGCTAACAATATTAATTCGTTCGTAAAACTCCTAAATAAGAAGAATAATTGTTTGATTATTACGTAAAACATGGCTAATATATAAGAGTATAAGACAACTATTAGCAGTTATTTTGTTTATTCTATAAAAACAAATTTCAAAGTAACAAAACTAACAAGGATAAAGACTTTGACATCATGGGCACACTCAAATGTGTGATGATTAAGTTTTGAACCTGACACTTCACATCTTGCTTGAAAGAAATATATAATTTGCAAATAAAAGGTTGCTCAAACTGGAAGTGTTTTTTAATTGTAGTGATTGCCTTTTTTTTAATGACAAAGAAATGACAAAATTGTGTATTTTTTGTACCAAGTGGCGGTGGAAAATGTCAACATAATATGTGTTTTATATAACAAAACTATATACATGTAAAGAGTATGTCTCAATATCAAATGTAAAAATAATATAATCACAAATGGTATTGATGATTATTAAAAGTTTGAAAAAAATATATTTTAGATTAATTGTAAAGGTGAGTCGAGGGAACAGTTGGCGTCCTTGAGGACGTATCCCCTTATGACAATTGACTATGGATCGTCGGTGTAGGAATCGACGGTCGTCGGCTTTTAAGAACTATTGGCACATCTCGTCTGTTGTTCGTCGGTTTTACATGTCTTCTATCTGAAGCAAGGAGACAGAGGAAAGGTGGGTCCAATGAATGTTAATTGGGTATTTGGTATTTTTTATATGTGTAATTTATAATGATGTTACCCACAAAATGAAGAGAATTATGAGTTGAAGTGCCAATTTATGTGGCATTGACTTTGACAAACACTGAAAGTGTCAGTTGTGTCACAATTCTCACCAGTCTACTACGAGTGTTGCCTTGAAACATGCTTCCCTTTTTGCTTGGTTTAGCCGCCAAGCCGGCCGATTAGTTGTGAGAATGCAAAGTAACCTGGCTGGTTCCCATGGTTTGGTCATGATTTGTAGGCATAGATCCATGATTTTTAACAGCGGAATATACGTAACATATAAACTACTTATATATATATACACAATATTCTCCAAAGTAGAACTCGAATTCATAGTTACATGTCCATAGGGAACATTTTCCAACACCTTATATTGTTTGGTTACATCTTATACTATGGATGATACATAGAACCGAAAACTCGAACCCCTATCGAACCGGAACTGGAATTGACTAGAATCGGAATTACTAAAACTTGGTTCGGGTATTGGGTCCAACTTTAACATGAAATCGGGTCTCAAGTATTTTGGGTCCGGTTACATCCGATATAGAACAAATCGCGTCTAAGACTCAGAAATAAAATTTAATTAACTTTTTTTTATATCCCTAATTAATATAACCCTAATTTATTTCAATATATACCCGTGCATGCAAGGCTCGATCTTTTTTTATCATAACAACTTCCTTGAATCCATCGTCCTTGCCCGTTTCCACGGAAGACCCCCACATCATTAGTAGGGTGGGGGGGGGGGGGGGTCATCATGTTCCACGACGTGCAACCTTGCCAAATCATCCTCTCCATGACACGGAGAGACTCTGTACCTCCGTATCTATTCACCACTCTCAATTGTCGGTAGAGCATAGCCTTGCCAAGACCGAGGTTGAGGGTTCAAGTGACTTCATTCGTTCCTTATAATTTTATAGGTTATAAATATGATGCAAACACCCGAAACTAGCTCGATTTACCATTTTTGTTTCAATCGGGTTCACACCCGATTTACCCGAACCGAACCAAAATCCATAGATTATGTAAAACGATTCAGATCTCAAGTTTACCAATCATCTGGAATCATGTATTAGAGATATCAAGTCCAAATATATCGGTCAGTTCTAAACCTGATTCCATCCCTGTCTTATACCACAAACCGCATGCCAATGACTTTAAACACACCAAAATCTCAAAAAAAAAAAAAAGAAAACCAATTTTATTACTTTAATTAAACCCAAAACCCCAAAAGAACAAACAAGAGGGTTTGACTGGACCAGGATCAGTCACACACTTATAGGCTATAGCGTTCGTGATCGGGCCGCCTCAACTGCGTATAGATCAAAAGGAATTGACCGGAAAATTCACAACACGAAAACCAAAATGGAGGAAGAAGACGAAGGTCCGCCACTTGCCGTCGAGATTAACCAAACCCTAGACGGTCAATCGTTCAATCAGTCTATTCAAAACATCCAAAACGCGGAAGAACTACCACCGGTCGGCGTGACAGTAATCACCGGCTATCTCGGTGCCGGAAAATCCACTGTAAGGATTCTAATTCGATATCCTTTTACCACTTCTGTAATACACTTTATCGGTATGGAACTTTCTATATCGTGTTTGTTCCGAAGACTGACGACCATAATTGTTACCTAATTATCAAATATATAATCAGTGATATATATGTTAGTTAAGCTTTCGGAAGCTTAATTAACAATCAAAATGAGGAAATCAGTTAAATGAGGAAATCACTTTTGATTGAACTGATTTCACTCATTTGTCATTTCCAATGTTTATATAATTGATAATGATGATATATTTGGGGATTATTTATTTAATTTCAGCTGGTAAATTATATGTTGAATGGAAAACATGGTAAAAAGATAGCTGTTATATTGAACGAATTTGGGGAAGAACTTGGAGTTGAGAGAGCAATGATCAATGAAGGTGAAAATGGTGCACTTGTCGAAGAATGGGTTGAGCTTGCAAATGGCTGTATTTGTTGTACTGTTAAACACAGTTTAGTTCAAGCATTAGAACTACTTGTTCAGAGGAAAGAAAGGTAATATTTGAATTATTCCTCATAAATATTAACATTTATTTTATAATTTTTATAATAAATATAGTTTTTGTTTATCATGTTCTTCTGTATGCAGATTGGATCATATATTATTAGAGACAACAGGGCTGGCAAACCCTGCTCCACTTGCATCAATTCTTTGGCTGGATGATCAATTGGAATCAGCAGTTAAACTTGATTCGATCATAACTGTAAGTTTCTTGTTCAATTTTAAGGTTTACAAACCCTAATTGTCCCAATTTATGCATAAACTTGATTAATTAATCATTAAACAGGTTGTAGATGCCAAAAATCTCCGTTTTCAGCTAAAGAAACATGAAGATTCGTCCACGTTTCCTGAAGCCTTTTTACAAATAGCATTTGCAGTAAGTGATCATCTAAAAATGTTATATTTTTTATTTTATTTTATTAACTTTTTATCATTTCTTGCAGGATGTGGTAATTCTTAATAAAGTCGATCTAGTTTCTCCACAAGATATGAAGGAACTCGAAAATGAAATTAATAGCATTAATTCACTTGCTAATATCGTTCATTCTGTAAGGTGTCAAGTAGATATTTCCATAATATTAAATTGCAGAGCATATGATACTGCCGTTAGTTATTCATCCATCCTATTTTCTCATTCCAATTTATTTTTTCATTTAGTCATGATATTAATTTTTATGATATTATTAATTTAATTTTACTTAATTTCAGCATGCTGCTCACCTAGAACAGTTATTAGAAGAAAATAAATTGTTAACTACTAAAGATCTTCATGATAGTGGTGTGAGGACTTTGTGTATTTCTGATTCACTTCAGGTTGATCTTGACAAGGTATTTTTTTTAGAAACAATTTATAATTTGTAAACGGGACGAAATTGCCACCTATACTTTTACTTTAAAATTTGATATTAATTTTTGTTTATTAAGGTGCGTTTATGGCTTGAGGAAATTCTTTGGGATAAGAAACACAACATGGATGTGTATCGTTGCAAAGGTGTTCTAAATGTTGTAAACTCAGATGAACTTCACACAATACAGGTAATTTTCAATTTTAATCTCTTTATATATAATATTTTAATTGAAAATTGAAAATAAATTTTTGTTAAACACATGCAATTTCTAATGGTTTAATGTTGGTATAATGTCTTTTTTTTTTTTTTTTTTTGCAGGCTGTGAGAGAGATTTACGAGATAGTTCCTGCACGAAAATGGAAAAGTGGAGAAAATCAAACGAATAAAATTGTGTTTATAGGTAAAACTGTACAAATTTTAGAACGTTTTAAATCTAAAATGGTTTAAAACAAAAATGTTTTAAAAATGAAACGGGTCAAATGGGGTGAAACTCAACAAAGGTGCATTCCAATGCTTACGAGTTATGACCTCCTAATTTGTTTTATTTAAGATAAATCATAAATCTCTGCTTCTAAGTTGACCTGACCCGACCCGACCCGTTTTGACATGTTACCCACTTCACTGATTCATTTTTTTTTATTGTGCAGGGCGGTCCCTAAATGAGGATATTCTTCTGGAATCTTTTAGAACTTGTGCCTCAACGATGTGCTAATAGCTGTATTATTGTTAATTATTAATTTCAATCTGCAACCTTTTCTTCTATACGGAGATATGAAAATTACTGTGTTTGGAACCAAAATTTTTGCTATTATTGAAATGATGAAATTCTGTAATCAAAGAATTACGTACACAAAATTATAGTTATGTCAATGATGATTGGTTCAAGATTTAAAAACAAAGACTATTAATAAATTTTAATGATAAATGTCGGTCAACAACTTTCTATTTAATTTTGTGACAGTTGAAAAGCGACAAGTCCTAAAAAAAGATAAGCCTTAAAAGAAAATTATTTTATGCGGCATTAATGAAAATAGAATATCATGTACGTGAGAACCATTTACATATAAGTTTTAACGTGAAATGCCAATTTTGCTCTTTCTTTTATATAGATCTCTATTTATTAAAAGTGATTTAAAAGGATACAATTAAAAATTTCACAGAAAATATGTCCTTTGCTATTACAAAATTTGTACATGTGCTATTTCAGATTTGATGTTTTTGTCCCTGAACATTTTTTTTATCGATCTTGTGTCTTTGTTGATGTGAAATTACAGAAATTCCACACAACTTTTTTGAAAGTCTTTTGGGAAGCAGTCTCTCTACTTTCGTGTAGAAATATAGTCGTCTACATCTCACATTCTACATACTCTGCCTTTGTGGGATTGAGCAACGTTGTAGGTGGTGAAATTACAAAAACAGTCCTTTTATTTAGTTATAGTGTGAAATTTAGGGATAAAATGCATATTCTTAAATACCGCCTAATTTACTCTTTTATATATGTTAAAGTTCACTTTTTATAACTTTATAATTTCCGATATTAATGTGGTTGAGATTAGAGCTGGCAAAATCAGACACGATACGATAACTCGACATGAACCCGACACGAAATTAGTGGGTTTGGGTTAGAGGTTTCGACACATTTAAGTAAATGGGTTGACTCGACACGACACAGAAGTTAAACGGTTTGGGTTAGTGTCAACATTTTCAACTCGAAGGTAACCTGAATCACCCGTTTAAGTATGTATATGTCGGGATTCACATGACACTGATCGACCACTTGGGTCAACCTCCTAGTATACTTGGTTCGACCATACTGACCAAGAACATGAACTTGTTCTTGACCGGTTAAAACCAACTAGCTGATTTAATCCCTAAATGCGGAACTGGAATTAAACCTAATCCTTAAACCCTAAAGGATTGGGATGTTGGAGAACTAGATTAGGTTAACAAAAAAGAAACCTTGTACGAAGAACTCGAACACACACATACTTGTGTGTTCGTCGACCATCAACCAAAGAACCCTAGGGTTCTTTGGCCGAAATTCGTCCAAGAGGGAGAAGGGAGAAAAGGGTTTCCCAAAACATACCTTGTTGATTGCTTAAGATAGATCCACTGATGATGAACAAGTCGAACGATCTTCTAGTTGATCTAAGCAATGAACTTGGATCTTCAAGACTTGAAGAACACGAAGAACGAAGAACACCAAACTTGGTGTTCTTGGTCTAGTTTCGGCCGAAGCCAAGGAGAGGGAAGGGAGTGATTTCGTGAGGTGTGTGTATGATCAAGGGGTTTAGGGTTACCCTAAGCCTCTTATTTATATACAAATAAGTTACGCTTAGAACCCTTTAGTTTAATTAATATTCGAACTTTAATTGAACTTCCTTTTAACACTCCCATCCCTTATAGTTTAACTTAGTTTATTATTGTTGCACTTAACTACTAAATGTCTAGTATTAATACACTAATAATTCGGTACCCATATACACGAATTATATACTTGTATTTATACTTTCAATAATTAATTATATAATAACCTTTATATAATTTATACAACAATATTATCCAATCACTATATGATTTAATATCTTTAAATCATATCATGGATAATCTTTAATTAACACATTGTATATTTACTCAACTAGTAAATGTACAACTACTTGTATTAATTAGTTAGTTAAACTAATCTAGTAATAAGTTAAACTTAACTTAATACTTAACTGATTCATAATGACTATTATGAATCATTCCTCTTCGTAGTATCATTGCTTATCTTGCTCGTATTACATGCACTCACCGGTGTGACCCTTAAGTGTTTCGTAGGCATGGATGTATCATCATAGGTTGACTGACTGTGCACATAATTCCTTCAGACTCCCACTTGTGCAAGTCTCTAACCTTTGTCTTAATGATATGAGCTACAGTGGCCTTCTAGATGAGCATGTAGGTAACCAACCCCATAAAAACAGCTTACGTAACCCAGGTATAGTTTATGAAAAACTCTTTAATAGCGTCTCCTAGTAAAGAACACTCTGTCTCTACTTCTTGGGAAAACTATGTTAGGCTTATCCCTTGCAGCACGATATTTGTGATAACGAATGCGAGCATGGTAGAAATTATCAACTCCTGTATTCGAAATCATTTTATGACTTCTTGATTCAAACTGTTGTGATAAACGACAAAGAACAAATCAGTTCGTTTGGGCACGGCCGTGCACTTGCCAGTTTCTTATCAAGTCAAAGGACCTATAAATATCTCTCCTAAAGAGGAGGTGCAATTACCATCTTGTATATTTCGATTTAAAAATACAACTTCCTTTGTACCCAGTATCGCCTCGTATGATAAACGTATTTCAGAATTGTCTGAGTTGAACCAAAGCACATTAGTCATTGTATCCTAAACCAAATACCTCAGACTTAAGGACAATCCTAGTGAACAATACTTTTGAACTTTTCAACCACGAAGTATCGTCATGGTGGTCAATCCAATATTCGTTGAGCCTCCAACAGAATATCACCGATATTTGGTTTACACAAAACTTGTGTAGCTATCTTCGAAGAACTTCGAATCTACCACCAAATACCGTGATGACGTTACCGTCCCATCAAGGTTCCCACCAAGACGAGTAGTCACGGATTTTGTGTCTTCTTGAATAAATAGACTTTTATTCATGGATCTTGTAAAACATACAAAGTCTGAATAAAAATGATACTAACTCATGTACTATTCCTCACTGGACACAGATACTGAATTATTACTGGATCATTACTTATTCCTTTTGTTCGTGTTGATTACTTAATGATTCTTACAGACTTAATTGTAACTTTATCACTAACCCAATCATTTCTATTAAACTAAAGACATAAGACGAGTATTTAGGAATACTATTACTTTTGCCTTTGCTAGATATTGTTCTTGCAACAATCTAGAACATATTCTAGTCTTGCCTTTTATGCAATTCGGTAAACATAGGAGGATTGGAAATTAACTCTTTAGTTTCTTGAATTCATAAAATTATCCTTGCAACTAAAGCCTCTTTTAGTTACTTGATTTGTAGATATTCTTACTAGTTAAAGAAATTTCCTTAAATGACTATGTTATCCACTGAAGGGTTAACAACCTATTAGATATGCAATAATTAATCACAAGACTTGTGATCACGCTATTAGGTTTGCAATAATCTAATCAACGATCAATTATTATTTCTCTTAACTCTTTGGCTAACGACTTGGTAAAATCTTGTTGTTAATGTCTTACTAACTTACTGAATTCACTAACATCTTTAATGAATTAAGTTAGTCTTAGCTCCCACTTACTTTTATGGAACTTAAGCATCTCTTAAACTACTACTTTAACCTAGTCAATAACTTGTAGTTTAATCTTTTAAGAATTCTATCAATAATTAAGATCATCCTTTGGATTTGCGAATATCCAACATTCCTGTTTAGGGAATCATGATCTTTAGTGATTACTGTATCTAACAAGTATGAAACACTTGAAAGGATACTTCCAATTCTTAAAACACATTAGTATTCTTTTAAGAATCTTATTTAATGCCAAAGTCATCACTTGGATTTGTCAAATATCCATTATTCCTATTAGGAAATTATGACTTGATTAAATATTGTATTTATTACAAGTATAAAAGACTTGCAATAATACCTTTTAATTCTTAAATACTTTTAATATAGTTTGTCCCTTTTAAGAGTCGTTTAATGTCTAAGTCATTTTACTTGGATTATGCGAATATCCAATTATTCCTATTAGGGAATTATGACTTCATTAAATCCTTTACTATAAGTATAAAAGACTTGTAATAATACTCTTAAAGTCTAACTTGATTATATCCAATATAATCATACTATATTAATACTAATACTTTAAAACTTTCTATCATAAGTAATGACTATTACTTAAGATGTTTTAACTAAGTTCAATAACCTTTGAACCTTATGCTTCCATAAAACTCTTAAACACTTTCATTAGAAAAACTTTCTAATTACTAGCATCTAAATACCTTGAGCTATCAAGACATTATTTATACAACAATCAAACAAATATATAAAACATGAAATCTAAGTAAATCAAATTTTGACTTACAATCTAGTCATAAACCTTGAATAGTGTAATTATCCAAACAATAAAGTAAAATTATTTAAAACGAATCCACAAAATACTGAATTATAAAAAACTTGGTGCTCGTGGGATCATCACCATCTCATGCCGGTCACTATCACTTTCCATCTCCTCCTGCAATAAACGATTGCAAAAGTTAGATTACTCGTAATGTACTTTACAAGTATCTTAAAGTGATTAAGAAGTGTGGTGGTGTTAACTGAGGAACTTGCGTTTCCTCCACTACCACTCGCACCCTTTGGACAATTCCTTTTCCAATGCCCAGCCTCACCACACTTGAAGCACCGGTTCTCGGTCCTCGTAGTGTTAGGCTTAACCTTCTTGACCTTTTGTTTGACACATTTACCATTTGGCACTCCTTGGTTAGGATAGGTTTTACCCTTTCCTTTACCACCATGCCCATCCTCATCGCTGCCATCAGTTATGCGACCCCTTTTAGAATTGGTCTCAATATTCAACTCAACAGCCTCGAGCATAGATTGTAGCTCGGGAATGGAATTATCCATATTACGTTTGCTGTAGTTGGCTACAAAGAATTTGTAGTCATCAGACAATGAGTTGAGTATCATGTCAATTGCAAACTGCAATGGCATGTGGTGACCAAGTCTAGTAAGGTGATCAACATGCACTTTCATTCTCATGACATGTGCACCTACTGATGCTCCCTCAGCCATCTTGCAAGAAGCGAACGCCTTACAAGCGTAAAATGCTTGTCCTGGTTCGTTTTCTTCATCCTTGGCAGGAGTTTTCAACACGTTTCTTTCTCGGTCAATCCTATCCCTCTCTTGTCTGAGCATGATCTTAAAATCACGCTTCCAATTGAGGAAATTTGACCCAGTCTTTTCTTTCTTTCCTAGAAAGAAACGTCGCGAGAGTTTGTTGTAGGTTATCGTTGTGTTTGTTGCTGCCATCTACAAATCAAACCCAGTTTAATTGTAATCATCAATAAACATTCTCTAAAATATATTATAAACCTATAATTAATATTTTAGGCCTAGGATCCATATATCACATTCTCGCCGCAAGGTTTGGGCACTTCCCGACGAGACATGCTATTTCTGGTAGGTAACTTCCTTACCGATCGTATCAAGACTTGACACGATTCCTAGGGGTCGTAGAATCTTTAGACTTATAACTTATTACAACCTTGTACAATCTAATTGTACATTTCTAAGTTAGCAATAAAGTCTAGTATGTTTATTCTACTCAAGTACTTTTTGGGCCGGGACTCCCGATTATCACCAAAGTAGATCAGACCATCTAAGACAGTGCGATGTTCTGCGTCGGGACTCCCGATTATTACAGAACCTTACGCACCCTAACACTCGCAATGATTTGAATCCATATCTAAGGTTCTTTATCCTTACAATATGAATATCGTTTAACAAGCGAGGTGTTCCATTAGGTGGATAGTACTTAGATCTAAGATTTTCTTAGGTTTGTTTAAGTCTTAAACTAAACTTAAACCTTTATTCCAATCTTAATCCTTGTTTAAAATGTGTGACTTGCGAATTGAAGAGTTCTACAAGACACCTTAAACTTAAGTACTATTCTTTAAAACTTATAGTTTCAAGAATTTGCACGATTTTATATGTATACCTAAAACGAGATGTACAAAACGTTTTACTAGGTTTTGTGAAAAACCTTATCTAGAATAAAACTTACTTGTTTTATCTTACTTGAAAAACTTATAAATTTATGTTAAACTTTTAAATCTATTATAATTCATAAACTTGAATCATAAATGTAGTTTAACACATCTAGTTTTTCATATGTCTAATAATGAAATTAAACATTCGTTTTTGACTTATTAGATTCGACCAAAACTTATGTCTTAACGACACACTTATAAACTTTGTGATTTTCTTGTGTAGCTCCCACTAGCTTCAACGACCATGATGAAACTTAAGCAAACGCAATCACCGGTTTATACTTGGTGAAACTAATAAACTTACTATATAAAGACTATATATAATAATTCTTAGTTTGTTTAAACCTTTCTTATATTTAACTTGAACTAGTTAAACATAGATTCTTGTTATTTTTACTTGATCATTAATCTAGTATATTACTCCCTCCGTCCCACTTTAATTGTCCACTACAAAAAAGCACACAGTTTAAGAAACGTGCATTAATTATATAATGTCACCAATCAAATTTTCTCTTTCCCACTTAAATGTTTTTTGATTGGTTGAAATTTAAGAAATGACACTCTTTGTGGGACAAACTAAAATAGTATACTGGACACTTAAAATGAGACGGAGGGAGTACATAACTTGTAAAATACTTACTTATATAATTATCTAGTTATAATAACTTATAACTTTATACATCTTAATATATATATATAACTTTCTATATTTCTAGTTAATCATATAATTTCAACTTGTACAATTTCTAGTTATAATGAAATCATAACTTTGTACTTTCTAGTTTTAATTATATTATAACTTATACAATAACTAATTATAATATTATCTTTAATGATCACAATAACATTACCCTTTTTAATTGTTCCATTTTATCTTGTATTTTAATGTATTCGTATATATGTATATTTTATAATAAACTTGTAACATTCTAATAAGAATATTACATCTAATTTATACGTATACATTTTAACTTGAACTAATTAAAATGTGTATAAACTTATTACTTCTTTTAAAATTCAATTTTCTTTAATAACTTAAAAAATTCGAAAAATTTAATACTTATATATAAATAATTAAATACACCTTGTTAATTTTAGAACTTAAAAATTAACATCCTCTTTATAAATTCCCTAAATTAATTAGATGAACCCTAATCTTGTTTTTGACCAATCAAAACTAGGGTTTTGACTTTCTTGATCAAAGACATTATTTTAATTAAAAGACTAATATTAATCAATTCTTTTAAACAATAAACTTTGTTTAAATTCTAAGATAGATTATAACTTTTAATAAATTTATTTAAACTCTTTAAATTAAACCTTATAGACAATAAAATTTTGTCTAAATTACTAGGTTTAAAGAACTAGCTTTAATAAATCTATCAAAATAATAATTAAACCTATTAGACATAAACTTGTCTAATTAACCAGGTTTTAGATTATTATCCTAATTAATATCTTTTAAACTATTAAACTTAAACTAGTTTAATCTTCTAGGGTTCTTTAGGGTTTCGAAATTCTTAAGCCTAGGAAACTTTTCCACCAATTAAACTAGGCTAGTTTAATAAACTTGGTGTCCAAGTAACCTCTAGATTTTCGAAAATCCTAAGGGTTTAGGAAAGAATCCTTTTGATCAATTAAACAAATCTTGTATACTTGATCCTAGGGTTTTCCTTGGTCACGAAATCTCTTAGGGATTATGGAAAGAATCCTTTTGATCAATTAAACATATCTTGTTTAATATACTTGATCCTAGTGTTCTTTCTAGGTTTTCCGAAAATTGCTAGGGTTTTCTAGAAACCTTCTTGACCAATTAAACTTAGACTAGTTTAATATTCTTGGTCCTAGGGTTCTTCCCTTTTTCCGAAAATATGAAGAAGAAGAAGAAGAAAGCTTGAAACAAAAAAAAACTTAAATTAAAGTAAACAAACAATCTTTGTTAATCTAGTCTAGATCTCTAAACCAACGCTCTGATACCACTGTCAGGATTCACATGACACTGATCGACCACTTGGGTCAACCTCCTAGTATACTTGGTTCGACCATACTGACCAAGAACATGAACTTGTTCTTGACCGGTTAAAACCAACTAGCTGATTTAATCCCTAAATGCAGAACTGGGATTAAACCTAATCCTTAAACCCTAAAGGATTGGGATGTTGGAGAACTAGATTAGGTTAACAAGAAAGAAACCTTGTACGAAGAACTCGAACACACACATACTTGTGTGTTCGTCGACCATCAACCAAAGAACCCTAGGGTTCTTTGGCCGAAATTCGTCCAAGAGGGAGAAGGGAGAAAAGGGTTTCCCAAAACATACCTTGTTGATTGCTTAAGATAGATCCACTGATGATGAACAAGTCGAGCGATCTTCTAGTTGATCTAAGCAATGAACTTGGATCTTCAAGACTTGAAGAACACGAAGAACATGAAGAACGAAGAACACCAAACTTGGTGTTCTTGGTCTAGTTTCGGCCGAAGCCAAGGAGAGGGAAGGGAGTGATTTCGTGAGGTGTGTGTATGATCAAGGGGTTTAGGGTTACCCTAAGCCTCTTATTTATATACAAATAAGTTACGCTTAGAAACCTTCTAGTTTAATTAATATTAGAACTTTAATTAAACTTCATTTTAACACTTCCATCCCTTATAGTTTAACTTAGTTTATTATTGTTGCACTTAACTACTAAATGTCTAGTATTAATACACTAATAATTCGGTACCTATATACACGAATTATATATTTGTATTTATACTTTCAATAATTAATTATATAATAACCTTTATATAATTTATACAACAATATTATCCAATCACTATATGATTTAATAGCTTTAAATCATATCATGGATAATCTTTAATTAACACATTGTATATTTACTCAGCTAATAAATGTACAACTACTTGTATTAATTAGTTAGTTAAACTAATCTAGTAATAAGTTAAACTTAACTTAATACTTAACTGATTCATAATGACTATTATGAATCATTCCTCTTCGTAGTATTATTGCTTATCTTGCTCGTATTAGATGCACTCACCGGTGTGACCCTTAAGTGTTTCGTAGGCATGGATGTATCATCATAGGTTGACTGACTATGCACATAATTCCTTCAGTATATATATTAATAAATTTTATATTTTTAAATATATAGTAGTTGTAGTAGAAAAAGTTGGGTTTTTATTTCTTATTGAGATTAATATCTAATTGTGTTACGTTTTTGTTGGACTTTTATTAAGTTTTTTTGAAATTTTGATATATATTTTTGTTGGAATTTAATTATGTTTAATCGCTATAAGCGAATTTTTACGGTTTAAACTTAAATGGGTTGGGTTGACATGAAATTAACCGTGTCTGGTATGGGTTAACATTTTGAACCCGTTTATTAAACGTGTCGGGTTTGGGTTTAGGGGTCTCAACACGTTTAAAGTCTCAACACGACACAAACCCGACACGACACGACCCATTTGCCACGTCTAGTTGATATCGATGTACATAAAAAAGAAATACATACTTAGCTTACAAAATTATTATAAAAAAAATAGATAAGAAAAGTTTTAAACTTGAGCAAATATTATGTCTAAATTAAACTTGAGTGTTTATTTCTCTGTTCTCTTAAAAGAACATTACAAATATATTATAATATTTTTGGTGAGCAATTTATTTATATTCGTATATCCGATTTAAATTGTAGGAAAAGTTACTACTTAACCAACACAATAACGTATTATAAAAAGCAAGATTGATTAATAACCTTGAAGTTTGAAAAACGATTAACCGAAATTACTGGACTCTCTTTCTCCTCCGTGAGCAACTGCTTTCTCTCTCTCATTGTCAATGGTGAATCAGAACTACTATTGAGCTTTATCCCCAAAAAAGCTTAACTGAATCTACGTAAATACATACATTCATCCGTATCTATTCACCACTCTCAACCGTCTGGTAATTGCTTGAAAACCCTAATCATTACGCTATTTATCCGATTTCATTTATTGTCGGTTAAAATTGGTGTGCGTAACTCTACATTTATTGCATTCGCTTCCGTGCCTCAGTTGCATTCATTGATTTCAAATGTATCTAATTGGTTCAGATCCGTCTCGATTTTGTGAAAAAAGTATCATTTTGATGCCACTTGTTCAATTCTATCTGTTATGTTGCTTTTTGATGTTATATTAGGTTGTAATTCGAAGCTGTAATCATAATTGTAGGTTGATCTGAAGATAATTTTACTAGCATTTGGTTATTGAGCTGGAAATTGTTTGATTCTGGAATTGAGGAATCAGAAGCTCATTTGTTGCTCGATCTACCTCAAGGGCTTAATCTCAATTTTAGGGTTTGATGACATGAGATTTTTCAATTGATCTCATGATTGTAGATAACTTCATCTGCCTTGAAAATTGATTCCTTTCTAAGTGATACTTCATATAGGTTTTATGTTATAATAGGTCAACTCTAATACTTAATTTGTTGGAAATATAAAGCTTAAGATAGTGCTTTTGAACACCACATTGTTGAAGTGGATTGCACATTTGGATATGAGAAGACACTTGATCAAAAAACTTTGTTTGATATTTGGCCCTAGATTACCGAGAATATGGTTGATCTTTTGTATTGCAACAGTTTTTATACTTATTGTTCTATCTAGTTCATCTTCTAGCTCCTTTGATTCTGCCACAACACCGACTGTAAAACCAGACATTTATGCAAACTACAGAAGACTAAAAGAGCAAGCAATTAATGACTATATTGATTTAAAAAGTTTATCATTAGGTGTTAGTAACCTAAAAGAACTTAGAACTTGTGGAAAAGAAAAAGAGCACTATGTTCCTTGCTATAATGTGTCTGCAAATCTGTTAATCGGGTTCAAAAATGGTGAAGAATTTGACCGACATTGTGAAGCATCAAAAGGCGAACAATACTGTTTGGTTCGTCCTCCAAAAGATTACAAAACACCTTTGAGTTGGCCCGTTGGTAGAGATGTGATATGGAATGAAAACGTGAAGATAACCAAAGATCAATTCCTTTCTTCCGGAAGCATGACAAAAAGGTGAGTTTTTTGAATTTGGACATATTAATTTTAATTTTATTTAATTAATTACATCCCTTTAAATCTTCTTCTTAGGTTAATGTTAATGGAAGAAAACCAAATTTCTTTCCATTCTGACGATGGATTAATGTTTGATGGTGTAAAAGATTACTCACACCAAGTTGCAGAAATGATCGGATTAGGGAGTGATATGGAATTTCATCAAGCTGGTGTAAGTAAAGTATTTTAAATTACACGTTTTGTTTAATTAATGTTAATTAATAATTATTATTAACAGGTGCGTACGGTTCTTGATATTGGCTGTGGTTTTGGTAGTTTTGGGGCCCACTTGCTGTCATTAAAACTAATGACTGTTTGTATGGCTGCATATGAGTTGACCGGAAGTCAAGTTCAAATATCTCTTGAACGAGGTCTTCCAGCAATAATTGGAAATTTTAATTCCAAACAGCTTCCTTTTCCTTCATTATCATATGATATGGTTCATTGTGCAGATTGTGGTGTTTTATGGGATGATAAAGGTATGGGATATTATATTTTATTAAAAAATATTAAACTTTTTTTTCTTTTTAATGATTTTTTTTAATTTTTAATGAATTAGATGGATTGTTACTTATTGAAGCTGACCGGATACTTAAACCTGGTGGATACTTTGTTTTACATGGGAGTTCATTAAGTACAAAAAAGGGCAGTATGGCCCGCCCGATTGAAGAATTTGCCCGAAAAATATGTTGGACATTTATAGCCCAACAAGAAGAAACTTTTATTTGGCAGAAAACCGTTGATGTTCAATGTTATTCATCTAGGTAACATTCATTCAGATTTAAGTAAACATTTAGAAAAAAAATTTGATTTTTTTTTTTTAAATTTTTAATTGTAGCATACAGGGTGCAATTCCCGTTTGTAGAGAAGAAAGAGATGATTATCAATCCTATTATCAACCACTTGCATCTTGTGTGGGTGGGACCACCAGCAAACGATGGGTCCCAATTCAAAACAGATCTTCAAATTCCCAAATTACCCCTGCTGACCTGGAAATTTATGGAATTCAACAGGATGAATTTTATCAAGATTTTGAATCATCATTAGCAAATTTGAGAAATTTCTGGTCTTTACTCACACCCTTGATTTTTTCTGATCATCCAAAAAGACCAGGTGATGAAGATCCGTTACCTCCATATAATATGGTTAGAAATGTAATGGATATGAACGCAAATTTTGGCGGTTTAAATTCTGCATTTTTAAAAGAAGGAAAATCAGTTTGGGTTATGAATGTTGTACCTATTGCAGCCCGAAATACACTCCCACTAATTCTTCATCAAGGTTTTGCTGGTGTTTTGCATGATTGGTACGCATTTTGTTTGTTTTTTTTTTTTTCGTTTTTATTAGAGATGGAAAACGGGCGGGTCGGGTAACGGGCCAAAAATAAAAATAAAAATGTTGAATTGCAGGTGTGAACCATTTCCCACTTATCCACGAACGTATGACATGCTTCATGCAAACGCGCTGCTTTCGTATCTTAGATCTGAACGATGCAGCATCACAAACTTACTTTTGGAAATGGATCGTATTTTACGCCCTGAGGTATTAATATTATATTGAGTAAATTACACAAATGGTCCTTTAGGTTTGTACCATATTACATATAGTTTCATAAATTACACTGATAGTCCTTATTTCTGAAACTATGTTGACACATTTGGTCTTTTACCTAAACAGACGTCGTCAACTATGAGTGTAATTTATGAAATTAAAGGACCAAATATGTAATATGGTATTAACTAAAGGACCATTTGTGTAATTTACTCTATTATATGATGCATCATTTAGCCTATTTACATTAAATGTACAAGTCCGTGAAGCATAACTGTGGTGGTGGTGCAGGGATGGGTTGTACTTTCAGATGAAGTGGGGTCCATAGAGAAAGCACGAACAATCGCTACACAAATACGTTGGGAAGCAAGAGTGATTGATCTTGAAAATGGCAGTGACCAAAGAATACTCGTTTGCCAAAAACCGTTTGTGAGAAAATGAAATCATGAAGCCGGTCAAAGTCAAACATTCCTCGGGTCTGGTCTTCCAATGTTTACCAAGCACAAGTCAGGTGAGAGGTTGCTCTACATTTGATCTTTTTGGCGTAGATAGAGATTAAAGCAAAACACATGCCAGCTGTAGATTAGAGAGACTTTTGGTGCCACGTAATCATTTTGGAAACAATTTTAAAGGAATTATAGCAATTCATTTGTCTCATTTTGTTTGTCTATTAATTTCCATGTTTTTTCATCAGTTTTGTAACACGTATTACAATTTGTATTAAACGGGCTTGGGTTGAAACAGATTGGATTTGTTGAGTTGCCTTGCAAATTTTTTTTTTTGTGTATTTTTTTAAAATACATTTAACGTCTTAATTATCATTGTAAAATAGGTAATAGGTATTGCTCCAATTGTATTCCAAAGTTTATAATTAAGACGATTTTGGAGAACTAAAAATAATATTTCAATGGCTTTTAAAATTGTCTGATGTTTTAGTGGCCGATTTAACTTGTTTACTTCTTTACCTAAACGTTTTAGATTTAAATTGTTTTGGATAAAACACAACTCGAACGGACTAACTAGATCTATAAGATGCGTGATGGGGGTAAGATGTAGACTTGTATAAAACGGACTAACTAGATCTATATTATAAACTCAAAACTTCATATTTACCCCAAGTGATCCTAAATAAACTTTGCAGAAGGCTTTATTAACGAATTCAACAACGAACTCAATCCCACTAAAGAGAGGGTATGGAGAGGTGAGATGAATATAATCATACCTCTATCAGTGAGTAGAGAGATTGCTTCTAAAAATAGCTTTAGAAAAAGTGTATGGTGGAAATATGATATGTGATATCATGAATATATAGAAGGCTAAATAGATAAAATAGTGTGAAATATATATGACATAAACATGTAAACCTAATTTTAAAACTTTATGTAAGATATAAAGGCTTGTAAAACATATGAATATAAACTATAAGGGGTGATTTTTACATCACAACTTTTATTGCATGTACGAAAACTATTGCTTAGTTTGATTATACAGTTAGCTATCAAACTTGTACTATGTGGTGAGATAATAAAAGTTGTGGTATAAAAATGAATTCTTTAAACTATAGGGTCAAACATGTAAGTTAAAACTTAGGGGGCGAAAATGTAAAGAAGTAGAAAGTACAAACAACCCGACAGAATTGGATCCCGAGTCCCCCAAAAGACCACACGATTAGCGCGCAATCCTCCCTTATTTTTTCAAACCAATCCAACGGTTCAGATTTCACATTAATACTCCCACCTTCATTTCCTAATAACCTCTTGAATTCCCTAATCATATCACCTTTTATTACTCATCACTCTGATTGTCTCAAACAGTAATTCGTAACCCAATCAATTGATCGATCGTTCGATTGCAGTTGCAGAATCGATCAACAAAATGTCAAACGAAAAGGAAAGAGAAACTCATGTTTACATGGCGAAGCTGGCTGAACAAGCCGAACGTTACGAAGGTATTAACCTAATTCATCCTAGTCTTTTGAATTTTAGATGTGTGAGAGTGCATTTTCGATCTACATTTGTGTTTTGAGAGTGCCTGACTGGTCGGAATTGAATAAATTTGGTGTGCGATTGGTATCGACTTCATGTGTTGTTGGACGTATGAGTGTGTGCTTTTAACGTGCATTTAATGTGTGAAATTGACCTTCTATTGTTAGATTGATTGGAATGTTGTTTTGATCAGTATCGTTTAATGCATGATCTACGATGGAAATTTTGTCATTAATTCAAATTCGTATTCAAACTTGCCTAATTTGAATATAGTATGATTTTGTCGATTGATTATTGCAGAAATGGTTGAGAGTATGAAGAGTGTTGCAAAACTAAACGTTGAACTTACAGTTGAAGAACGTAATCTGCTTTCAGTTGGATACAAGAATGTGATTGGTGCAAGGAGGGCATCTTGGCGTATCATGTCATCAATCGAACAAAAAGAGGAATCAAAAGGAAATGAAAGCAATGTTAACCTAATTAAGGGATACCGCAAAAAGGTTGAAGATGAACTTGCCAAAATTTGCACTGATATTCTTGAAATCATTGATAAACATCTTATACCGTCTTCTGGATCAGGAGAAGCTACTGTTTTCTACTACAAAATGTCAGTTATTTTCTATTGATTATTCAATTTTATAAATTTTAATTTGTTTTTATCATGTGAATACAGGAAAGGTGACTACTTCAGGTACCTTGCTGAATTCAAGACAGACCAGGAAAGGAAAGATGCTGCTGAACATTCATTGAAGGGCTACGAGGCAAGTATTATTCTTATAATTAACAATTAACAAATTTATGTTATTTAAATTGTGTTTAATACTAATTTAATTTTTTATTTAACATTTATTTATTGACTTAGGCGGCTGCTGCTGCTGCAAATACAGACCTCCCTTCAACACATCCAATTCGTCTAGGGCTGGCTCTCAATTTCTCAGTTTTCTACTATGAAATTATGAATTCACCCGAAAGGTGATATTTGTTTTACTTTTTAAAATGTTTTTTTCAAGATATTGATTGTTAATTATGTAAGAATTGCATTGCAGGGCCTGCCACCTGGCAAAACAAGCTTTTGATGAAGCAATTGCTGAGCTGGACTCTTTAAGTGAAGAATCTTATAAAGACAGTACCTTAATCATGCAACTTTTGAGAGATAACCTCACTCTTTGGACCTCTGATTTGCCTGAGGAAGGAGGTAATTAATATAAATTTTCTTCTAAATTTAGCAATATATTCCAAATTTTGTACATTTTACTTTAAAAATCATCACGCGTCAACAGAATTAAAGGATCGTGATTCTTGTTTCAGGTGACGAAAAGGGTGAAGAATCCAAATCAGGCGAACCAGAGGTCCGCACATGACATGCACATGCACATGTTTTTTAGGGTTTACATAATTACATCTAAAACTAAAACCAACCGTTTTGCAGGAGAAGAAATAGTGATGGGGGATAAATAGCAACGGTGGGTCCCGAGCAGTAGGCGTTGAAGTATTTGAGGTTTTACCAGCTTTTTTACATGTATTCTTGCTGGAAAAACTTTGATATTAATCTTTTTTTTTTTTTTTATCATCAGAGTTACTACATCGACATTTTTATGTTTTATATTGCTGCCCGGTTTTTCGACTTTTTTTTAACATAATTCATAAGAGCTTTTGCCCTTAGATTTGTTTCCATAAATGAAAAGTTGTTGTTTTGATTCAGAGACATGGTATGATCCCTATGTTTTCAAGTTGTTGGAATTCTAGTTTGTTTCCATACTGATGTTTAATTGATAAGATCCATAACGGGTTTAAGAGAATTGGAAAATACAAAAATAGAGCATAAAAATAAAAATACAATAATAAAAGACAAAATCTCCCACCTATATATGGGGCAAGACCTATAGCAAGCATTCTATTACACGTTATTTTAGAGCCTTTTCATTGGTCCAAAATGCCATGTCAAAGGGTAGCTTTGGAATAAAAAATACAACTCATTCAGGGTTTATAAATCGGTATCCAATATTAAGCCAGCTTAATCAATTAAGCATTACACAACTTAACAATCAAATTAGTGTTCTTGAGATTTCAATGCAGATTACGAATTCGTTAATCTTCGCCATGCTAAAATTGAACATCTTCAGCATTGGATGTATTGTCCAAACTGCAAGATTTTCAGTGAAATTTTTTTAAATCTAAATTGACCTATTTTTCCTATTCTCCATATTGCAAAATGTTGATATTATTGTTTTGTGCATCTCAAAGATTTCATGTTTTGGCCATCATCTTTTTATACATTGTTGTACTTATCTACAAATACATGGTAATTCAAATGTTTCAGTTTTTGTTACGAATATTTGTTAATTTGACTGGGATTTTGGATTGAAATAAAATCTGGTCAATGTACTTACAAATAGCTGTTGTATTTTGCAGATAAATCATGGCAGCCAGAAGAGCACGAAGGAATGATTGGAGGAAGGAAGGGGCTCTGTCACTGCTGGTTTTTATGATGTTTACTTTTGAAACAATTATCTGTACCTAATCACCTTTTACTATTATTGTTGCATGTCTGAAACAATTTACATTTTCATTATCTTTTGCTCGTGATGAATGAATTCTATCAAATGCAATGATAATATTTTGACATACGCGAGTTGATTGATATGTCAACTAAAATATCTCAAAAAGAAAATGTTGGATCCCAACAACACAAACGTGTTGCGTCATGACCGAGTAATGAAGATAAGATAAGTAAAACACAAGATTTCAATGATTAAGAGTTTATTAAAACAACTTAATACAGTATAAAGTTTGCGGAAATAGATAGTGCACACTAACTAAAACTTTCTACTTGAAATGACACTTTTGTTTGCTCAAACTAGAAGACTATGCAAGGAGAGTTTTATATCAGCTGATACGGACAGCTTATATTCAATACCTGAGTAATAACTATGGATAAGTTAATACCAGACAATAATAACTCTCAGAGAATGTTCTTGTGCTATGAATTCTAAAAGGTGTGTGTAAATGCAAGCATTTACGTCTCTATATATAGCCCAAGATCCGTGTTCCTTTGTCCACAAGGTAATCGACGTGTAAACATATCATTCGTCGATGTGGACTTGTCCACGGAAACATTTAATGCTCTTGCATATGTTGTAGTCCCAAGTGTACTTTGTGTCAACTCCTTTTGCTACCTTTTCTGACGCACAGTAAAAAGGTGTACTATGATAGTACAAAAGTAGTTGACTTTCCGTTTACATGCTTGAAGGGACAAACGATGATGTACTGACACAACATCTTCTATTCCAAAATAGAAGATCCTCATCGTTTTCTTCTTCTTTGAGCGGGAAAGGGAAATGTTCAAAGTGTCAAGAACATTTCCACTAAGTCTTCATCTGCAGCAGGTATCATCAGTTAATTCCACAATCAGCTGGATGATCTTCTTCTTGTCTTTGTCCTTTGGCCATAGACTTCGAATGAACACTCTTTTATAGCTGCTGATTTGACTTGATTTCCTAGAGCTAAGTACGTACTCAGCTGAAGGTTTATTGCATATACTTGCTTCAGCTGAGATACATACTTCAGCTGATATTTATTCTTCTTAGCTATCGATCATCAAATCTTATTTACTTAGTCTAGGGAATAACAATCTCCCCCTATTTGATGCAATCGAATAGCCGTATAAGTATGAACCTGTAAAGATTCAGCTGTTTGGATCAGCTGAATGTTTATGTGCTTTGACCCTTTGGGTTCTTTTGTATCTTTTTACAATTTGTGTACAAGTATATTACAAAATTTGATTTTCTATTAAATGAAGCTGAAAAGTACAGGAAAATAAAAAAAAACAAGATTACAATGTCTGGGGCATAGCTTCCGTAGTGACATTGTGATACAGTGAGCTGATTGATGAGTCGATTAATTTCTTTATTTGTCTTCCCTCTTCTGTGGAGGAACTCAGCGATAAACCTTCAGCTCATCAGCCCTTTGAAAGAAAGGCTCATTCTTCTCCAGATAGCAAAAGCCGTAGATAGGTTCTTTCACGATCAGCCCAAGGACAAAGTTTACTCCCATGGGAACAGCTTTTGTGATATTGAGTCTTGGTCGTTTTGCAAATATGATTGAAGACTCAATATCAAGTGTTCTGGAGTCAGCAAAGGGGTCGGGAAGAACGGACTTACGTTTCTCCCCTCTTGCCGAGGAGCCTTCACAAGCAGGTTCTCTAACAGCAACTTCTTGAGAGTCACGCAATTCAGCTGGTATGCGATTTGCCAACTCAGGAGAGGTTCTCCTGGTATTGTCGCATAGAGTCTTGAAGATGAAAATTGCGACTTTGATCTCACTTTGCAGATCTGTTATAGTATCAGACGGTTGTGCAGATCTGGAAGCTGCTAGCAACTCATTCCACTCAGCATAGTTGAGGTGAGTGCTGATTTTGTTCAGAGGAATCCTTTCAGCAGCAATATATCCTCCAGCTCTAGTTATTTTTACTTCTTGTGGGGAGCTGGAAGAGGACTTGGGGGCCCTTACGCTGGTGATTTTTGCTTTTTGCCTACGCTGGTAAAGAACTTTGTTGAACAACCTAATGTTCTCAGTTCTTTGTGCCTCAGCTTTTTGATACAGCTCTTCGTGAGTCTTTCTTTGAAGGGCAATAGCTGCATCAAGATCAGCTGTGGTTCCAGCTTCCTTTAAAAGGAGAGCTTTAACCGTGGCAGAAGTAGGCTCCCCCTCATCAGGTTGAGGAATCTCCTATATAATAGGCTGAGGGATTTGGATTTGCGGGGCTTGGACTTGTGGGCCCTCAACTGGTCCAAAGGAATCAACGATTTTAACTCCAGTTGAGGGTTCTCCTGTCCTGAGGCCTTCAGCAGTGGTGAGTGTTGGTTGAATGATTGTCTCACCTGCTGAAGTAGTTACCTCGGGTGTTTCAGTGTTGACGAATGATGTTGGAATGAGGGTCTCGTCTACTAAAACGTCTGCTTCTTCTGATATCCCAGCAGAGGTGACAGGTGGAGATCTTGGGGTCTCACCTAGGGCTGTCGAAAATAACCAAAACCCGCTCTACCTGCCCGACCCGTTTGGAATTTGGGTAGATCGGGTCGGGTAGTTCGGGTAACGGGTAGAAACATTTGGGTATCGGGTAACCCGAATATAATACGGATCGGGTATAAGGTAATATTTTAAGTTGGCGGGTATACCCGAAATAACCGAATTTTATTATAAGGAATCTTTAAAGGTAATATTTTACAATTTTATAAATAAAATAAGATCGTCATGTTTGTAGTCCATGAATTTCATCTAAAAGTCAACGATATAGTCTCATGTTGGTTGGAGTTTTGTAAATTACGGACAAATATTGTATATTAAGATCGGAATATAAACATAGTGGTCCCCGACAATACAAGGGTGCAAATTCTTGGGTATTAGTGGATATACCCGTACCCGACCCGTTACCCAAACTACCCATATCCAAATACCCGAATTTAATTTGGTTTGGGTATTGGGTATTTTTTATATTTGAAAAAACCGAGCTACCTGACCCGAACTACCCGAAACCCGAAAGTTATACCCGATCAACACCCCTAGTCTCACCTGCTGGAATATTTTCTACATTGGCTCCAACAGCAGAGGTGATCATAGATTGTGAAGCATTTTGTTCACCTTGTTCTTTACCTGCTGAAGTGGCTTGCTCTTTTTCCCATATCTCAACTCAATCATACTAGTGGTAACTATACAAATCAATTGCAATTCAATTCAATTCAATTCAATTCATACTCTATCAATTCAATCTTTTCTTTACTAAAAACAATTATCTAATAAAGACTCTAAATTCATTTCAACTATAAAATATGGTTTACTATGTACTCAGAAAAGATCACATGTACTCACCTTAGCAAAGCTATCCAAACACTTGTGTTCAACAACACAATCCTTACTTCCAAATCAAGGAAGTACTTCCAACACAAGGTCTTCTTGACCTAACATTAAAATCATCACAAAACCTAGTTATAATATGTAAGTAGTTATTAATTAATCCATCTAAACATTCCCAACCACCAAGTTCATACAACTTGGTGGAATCTCAAACCCTAGTTCAAGATTTTCCATCACCAATTCCAAATCTAACTTGTACACATTGATTACAAGTCTACAAGGAGTGTTTTACACTCATGAAAGTTCATCTTCCCCAAAGATGATATGGTGGGTTCCCAAAACCACCATTGTTACCCATACTAAGCTCAAAATGAAGGTAACTAAGCAAGATATGCAAGAATCCTTACCCTTGATACTTGAATCCTTCAAGGTGATGAAGATTTGAGCTCCTTAGCTCCAAAAACCGACCAAAAGCTCTCAAAAACGGCTGCACTAGATCTAGGGTTCGTAGGTGTTATGAGCCCTAGCCTTCACGCAACGTTTTATAGTCCAGACAGACCTCGCGCCCCGCTCGCGTTTCCCTCGCGCCGCGAGGTGACGCGGGTAGTCCATCTGGTTGCCGCTGAACAGCAAACCTCGCGCCCCGCTCGCGCCTGGCTTGCACCACGAGTCTCAACTCGAGCTCGGCGCGAGTCTCTCGCGTCTGGGTTCTGAGCCCTCTGTTCGACTTCGCGTCTGGCTCGCGCCACGAGGGCTGAGCCAGACAGATTCTTGGCCTTTAAACTTGTCTCCATTCAAGTTTTGACCTAAACTTGGTTATACCAAGTCCCAAACATTCAAACACTCGATAAAACACAACTCGAAATGTAAACTAACATAAATAAAGAAATTCACATAAATCCCGAATAAATACACGAAATGAAAAACGAAAAATTACGGTTGTTACATTGATGGTATGAGGTTCGTGCGTTATTTGATTAATTGTAGCACAATTCGCCGCTTAAGTGAAATGACATGAAGAATTATAGACGAATCGTTTGTCATGGATATTTTGGGGGATAATCTCCCCGGTTCGTTATGTAAATAGGAATGTTATATTTGGAAGAGTTGGCATTCGGCGACGCAAGTGGTAAGGATATAAAGTATTATGATGTCATGGAATATCAACAAATGAAACACGAGATTAATGAATATATTTAATGAAAGGATGGTAATACTTGGAAGTACTAAGACTTAGTAAGAATAGTATATATGGATGAGAAACCATGTAAGGGAAAAGTTCAAAAGTAAAACTGTAGTTCCTTGCGGGAATAACTATAAATGATGTAGTATTATCAAATGAGTAAGGCAAAGAAAAGAATGATCAAATATATAGTGAAGTTTTAAAACTCGTAAATAGAAAATATGTTGGAAAGAATAAGCATCGGGAATGACAAAATTTAGTACTTGAAAAAGGTCGGGTAAAAGTTGACAATTAGTTATGTCAAAAGTTTGTATCATGTATGATGGATTCGATACTAAGGGTAAATGATAATGAATAGTAAAATGTCATAGAAGTGGTATGCTAAGTCAAGGGTAACAATTAATTATTGGAAAAATGACATAGAAAAAGTGTGATAGCTTATAATGGGTTATGGATCGGAGTCAATTGGGTGACTCGAGTTGACCAATTTATTCGGTAAAAATGTGGAAAATTGAAAGTATTAGTGGTTACCTCGATGGTAAAAGTAAGATTGGAAATTTTAGTAATGAGAAAATGAATCGACTAAAGACGATTGATAAGTGAGTAGATTGATGGAAAGCACTAGAAATGATTATGTGTATACCATGTGGTATAAAGGTATAAGTGGGAGTAATGGTCTATGAAAGACATATGATAATAGAAAGATAATGTTTTGAGGAACATGTTAAGTAGTATATTTTAATTAGAAATATGTTAATATGAAAGAAAATGATATGAGAAATGTGTTTAAATTGCATGAGGAATAAATTGACGTTTGAATGCGTAAGAAAGTGGTAAAGTTACGTGATGCGAAAAGATGTATACTCGTATGGTATGCAAGATAGAATGAGATAGATTGGATCTCGTTAGGTCGGAGGCTTTCCGATTAGTGAGATTTGATGAGTCACTTTGGATTGGAGGCTTTCCGATCATTGTGACAGTGTGGAATCGTGATGGATTGGAGGCTTTCCGATCATCTCGATAAGATAGTTAATGTAACACCCGTATTTTTAAAACCTCATTTAAATCATTTAAAATACAATTTCCCAATATTTGTCACATTGTCCAAAACACAGTTTAACAAAAACTTTAAAACTTATATCAGAGTTTACAAAAATACGGTGTCACCAAGTATATCAAAACCATAGGCAACGGGATCTACCTAATAGCTCCCGAGCTAAACATCTCTAGGCCGCTTCTAGTGCAACCTTCTAACACTTCAAACATGTACCTGAGTACACAGCCACAAACAAACGTAGTACATGAGACAAAATAGTCTCGTGAGATACATGGGTTTTAGACCCCAATAATAATAGTCATTTCATGAATATATAAACATATATAGTAACTACATAAATAGGTACTAGAAGCCCAATCATATTTAGTACATAAACATATATGTACTAGAAGCACAAACATGTCCAATACATAAACATATATGTATTAGACCTAATATACCTAGTACCAAACATATGCGTACTAGAAGCACCCGAGTGCTTAGTGTATAAACATATATACACTCGGTGTATAAACATATATACCACCGCTCAGTGACCGGGGATCCCCCGTGTCACCACCATCTATCTCTTATCATAACCTAACAGTTATGCCAGTCAAAGCCTTCAGCTATCACATCAAACGTCAACCAAGTTAGTCATCTAACAATAACGACATATAATTAGTTCAACACAGTGTGAACGTACCTGTATGGTCCCATGGACCCGATCATAAGCAACTCGCATTTACTTCTACATCTATGAACCCAGGAGGTCCATCCTTACTTATTCTCATAAGATACATTTCTTTTTATCGATATCAAGATACTTTTATCTCTTCTTGACTATAATACATATCTATTACTAGTCGATTCATATTCATTTATACTACATATTAGTATCTCACTTTTATTAGTAATTCTTACCAATTAGGTACTCATTACTATGAAATCATTATCAATTGCTTTACTAATACATATTTATTAATAAAGATTCACTATCCATTCATTTAATCAATAATATTTATTATTAGGGTTCATTAATAAGGATTTCATAATTACCTTAGTTTATCATATTTACTTCCCATATCATCAACCATACTAGACATATTCTAGTATCACAATATACCTACTTTCTTATCATTTTCAGTCACTATCTTTATCAAACATTTATAAATAACGACTTATAATGTATCACATGTATTTTCAAAACCATTTACTATGTACTCAGTTTAAAAGTCTCATGTACTCACCTTAGCAATGCTTTCCAGATCGCGTCTGTTAACCCGAATCCTTGCTTCACAATTCGGTCAACCTTCCAAGACCTCACCAAATGCCTAATACAATAATCACAAGATTATCAACATCACATACTACTACTACTATTGTGTCCATCTATCTCTAGATAACACTTATTAACACATATCCCCCAATTATGGTGATTTACCAAACCCTAGGTTAACCAACCCTTAAGATTCTTATAAATCATAATCATACACTTGTTTCCTTTGATAATATACCATCTTTTAAGTGTATACAACACTTATATCACCATAACCCATAACCCCAAGAACTAGGGTTTCAAACCCATACATCAAAATACATAGATCTTAAGCTACGAAGATCAAAGAGTGAAGATATACCTTTAATCTTCAACTAGGAGTGAAATCTACCAAAGATTTGTGAAGGATTCGACCTCAATCAGTCTCCAAGCTCGGAAATCGCCAAAGAAGAAACTAGGGTTTTGATATGGCATCAAATGAGCCAAAACCCGACTTAAAGCTGCTCGACCATAGTTCACGACGCGAACTAAGTTCGCGTCGCTAACTTTCCCTTGCACGCGAACTTCGCGATCGGTAACTAGTCGTGATCTCCAATCGCCAGATACAACAATCCCTGGAGGGAGTTCACGCCGTGAACTTCCCTCGTACAGCAGCTGCACTTTTCGGTCTAGGCCTCGACCCGGTTTCGCCCATAACTTCCTCGTACGGTCTCCAAACGACACGAAACCAATTCCTACGTTCTTTAAACGATTTATCCTTATTTGTCATATTTTTTATAAATTTATTTATTTACAAATTTCGGGTCGTTACAACTATCTACCCCTTAAAAGGATTCCGTCCTCGGAATCGCTAAGAGTTCCAACCCACATACGACCGAGCATTCCGCTCTCATTCCCTTGTGGTTATTACCATCAAACTTTCCTCATTCCTGTTCCATTACATTACATATCCAAATGTTCACTTAACTCCATTAAGTCCGAATGGTCAATACCCAATATTTAAAAACTCATAATACTCAAACGGGTCAAAATTTCACAATTTGACCAAAACACCGACATTCTCTCGACCGATCTTTTCATTCTCATAACATTGGTATGACACAATCATACCATTAGCTAGTTGATTTGAACGAATGTCAAACTCTAGCTTTGACCCAACCGATATATCCTGACATTGGTATATCCCCACATTATCTACCCTTTGACTTAAGCACAAAGTCAACTATACTTTAACATTTTCCCTTCTCGTTAAAGGTTTCATTAATCGTCCATTCCTTTACTATCGTCTTTAATTTCATGATCTTAACAATAATCGTATAATCGGATCCCAAAGTTCAACCCTAAACACCCAACGGGTCAAAGTCGCACAATCCGACTATAACTCTTTTAATTATTCCATTAACCTTTTTCACGCATATACCATCGACACATTATGCCCTCAACATTCACTAATCGTTCATAACGGAAGTCAAAGCCCATCTTTGACTAAGTCAACCAATCACAAATTGGTCAACCTTGACTTTTGCGTGAAGTCAACCAAACTCTTTCAAACTAACAAATTTCATGCTCACGGGGCACCATCACTAATTTATCACTTCCGGTTCTACTCATTATTGTTCCCTTAACAATTGTCCCCGTTTTTCCACACTTTCAATTTCTCCCCAAATATGCGAGAGTCGTACATATACATAAGGTCACACCGAACTTTACCGAATCTTAACCATCATTTGGTCACTCATGCCATCATTTAGTATACTTTCAACAACTTTGCATCACATCGATCAGTTCTATAACTTTTATGCTCAATTATCGGTATTAAATCTCCTACCGCGACACATTCCTCAATTTCATACAAGTTTATCATAACTTGATTACCAAATGACGATTTGCCCACTAGGAGTTTCTCTTTCCTCCTATTCTATGAATCTTAGGCATCTCCTACACATGCATGTCCTAAATGCAACCCGCATTTCAAACCAAATTCTCATTTACCATAACATGATAGCAATACTCATTAACCACATGGTTCTACATTCATCATATAAACACATAAACATATACACACACATAGATATACACACATATATCACGCCAATTCAATCTAAACACCTCTATTGT